>CABFWB010000297.1:56959-115854 GCA_902151455.1 Timema bartmani
GGGGGGTGGGGAAGCTATTGTGTTCACACATGGGTTGCAAGCGATACATTTAATGGCGTTAATTGTAGTTATGTTTAGAGTTGGTTTAGGGTCGAGAGAGATAATTATAATTGTGGACGTGTGAATAATACGCCCCTGAATGTGGTATTTCTGAATACGTGGCTGTGTGTGCTTTTCACACGTTGGTGTCAACATTCATCACAGCTCACCCTGTGAGTTTCATCGGGAAACTCACAGCTCACCCTGTGAGTTTCATCGGGAAAATTCACTGGTTTACTTTTTATATTGAGATATGTTTTAGTGGTCTCTTTTTAAAGTTTTTAATACCATGTCTAGTTTGGATTATTTTCTTTAAAATAATTTTTTATTTAATATTCTATGATTATTTTAATTCATAATAAATACTACATCTGAATAACATAGCTTGTATTACACATATAGGCTATAATTTTATAGTTAAAATTTTATTAGGATGGCTAGTTTAACAGTAAAAAAAAATGCATTTTCAGGTTTTTGATTTAATTTTACGGCCGTTTCTTGGATGGTATATTAGCTGCATTGGTGATCACATGGAATAAAAGTAAAGATTTTCTAGTGGCTTTTTCCGGTAAAGTGCATGTCAAGGATCGAATCCTGTATAGGTTTACTGAGGATTATTTTTCCTAATAATTTTCCCACAATTGTTCCACGTAAAATAAGGTTTTTTTTTGCAGTATTTTCTTTCTTCATCCCTATAACATTAGTGTGTTTAAAATACCGATAGCCTAGGTAGTTAGTAAGATGAAGTGCACAAAACAGAGTAGTAACGTCTGTTACATACAAGAGTTAGTAATTTTAGGCATGACACTATTTCTAGTTCTATGGAGGCATAATTTATTCAGTGTTTTTTTAAAACTTCTAAACACATTTCTCAGCATCGCTTGAGTGTTCTTTAATATGGTATTCCTCAGATTATTATTACAAACTAATATCCAAGAAAGAAACGCGTTTAGGTATATGAAGGAGAAACAATCAAACCTTTAATGCTCTTGGTTTCAGTAAGGGCCTGTAGCGAGTAAAGTAATTTTCTGAGGCACACTATATATTTTGTAAGATTGAAAACAAATGATTACAAGGTTTAACTTTGTTTTCACTGTAGGCGCCGTGGCTGTAGCCCAATAATCATCTTCGGTTGTTTGGGAAAGAGCAATGTTAAAATATGATCAAGTTTATCTTGTTATTCCAACCCCTCGATCTGTATCAAGACTTCTCCACCGTAAGATATATGTCGGTGGCTATATTATAGCGTGCGGTCAAGTAGTTTTAGCTCCTGGCTGTTTAATAGGGGAGGGATTAGTTGGTTCGTACCTTTCGTGGCGTGGGTTTCATCGGAAAAATAATAACTTCTGATTGGGTTCACTGATAAGGTCACTTCTTCAAAACTTGTTCTCTCTGGTTTCTTTACACAACTCGAGGGTACCCGCCCAATTTTTTTTTTTACATTTTTAAAGATATATTTATATCAGTACTTTTGGGACCAATGTCCCCCTTAAATTTATTTTCTTGAACTTATCTGTTTCCGAAGATTAGTTTTGTTCCTGCTTTGTCAGATAAAATATTTTTGAAAATACATTTTAAAAACTCAAATACACTATAGTATTTTAGTTATTAACATATTTTGCATAAATTAAAGCGTTATTCTACTAAAATTTATATTATATAGGTTGTATACAAATATGGTAATGTATATTAAGATTGACATTTTTGATAATTTTATCAACAACTATAAAAAAATTACTAACAAATATAAAATTTGATACTGGTTTTCAAGAATATTTTAAAATCTAGAAATTCATTAAATTAATCAATTTTACACGAACTTAGAACTATTTAAATTCAGTACCAGGAGGATAATAAGTTTCTCTTCCTAATTCTTATCTCCTTAGCTTAAAGTTTAATTACAATATTATATCAATTCAAAAAAATTAGTTTATTGAAGAAACATTTTAAAAACAATTTGTTCAAAAAAATAATATAGGAACATTTCGTAGTAAATATTACTTTTTTTTCAATAAACACTATCACACTATCTACCATGTTTTTTTTAGATAAACACAACTTGCAAATGTGAGGAATGCCAGGCCTCCACCATGGTTCGTATTCCACGTTAAACTGTAGGTCCTCCATTTCATCTCACAATCACCCTACCATTATACATTAGTGTAAGTGCGTACAACCCGATCGGGTAGTGAGAAGCGGTGATAATAATAATAATAATAATAATAATAATAATAATAATAATTTTAGATAAACTACCCACCTCTTTTTATTCACATATTCAATATACATGGATATATTTAGAGAGAGCCCTACCCTGTAACAAATCTCTTATATATAAATATATATATAGAAAAAATTAACTTTTATGTATATATATAAGTTAATTTTTTTCAAATAAGTGTACATTTTGAAAAAAGTATTTAAATATAAATATTTTTAAAAAAAGCTCAAGTATCTTTCTTGATAAAATCTTTTACCATAACGTTATAATCTAGAACAAAATAAAATATTTTATAATCCATATTTGTATAAAATAAATGACAAAACATCGTCACCATTTCTAAAGTAAGTTAGTATATTAATTAAGTGAAATATGTTAATTTAATAAGAGAAAATCTACTAGGGGAAAAAATGAGGCTGCCTACTTTTGTTTAGCAGAGAAATACAATACAGAAAAAATTAACTCATTATTCTACTATAATTATGCTTTTGACCTGAACAGTTAGTAAAAGTTTTGATAAAAAATCTACTATAATCAGTTAACTCAACCCTCATTAGAAACGAACACTAACATTTATTCCTAATTTAAGTTTACACGTCTTAAAAGCTAAATAGATTTAGGAAAAGAAAATCCTAACCCACCACACTTTTTTTAAGTATTATTTTATTAATATTCAAGGTTTAATCTAGCCTGACATTTTGATCTATATTTTTTCCCTATTTTTCTTCAATGAAGAAAAGAAAGGTTCTTTGATAGGTTAGAGACCTACAATGGCAAAGTAAACTTTCGTCGACATTTTAATTTTGTTTCAAGTGAAGACTTGGTTACCACTCAGTGGTAACAATCTCCCCTCCCTATTGGTGGCAGTGTAAAGGCGCTTTCTAGCAGTCACAAGTGGGTAAGGTTCGGTCACTTGACTTTACTTGTGTGGGGGACTACATTTTAAGGAACTGTGGAGACATAGAAGAAAGACAAGAAGAAGAAGATAAAAAATGGCAGGTAGAGACGAATGAAGAAGAAGAACACGTTATGGGGATGAAACCAAAGAAACGGACAACGTTGTATTCTCTTTACAATAAAAATTAAGAAAATGCCTAAGACACTAAAACATCTATAGAAAATTGCACACACATAAATAAATATACGTAGGCCTATTATGTATGTAAACCAAAATAGTGCATTGGACATGGAAAAAAAGTCACTGTAAAAATAATATAAAAAGGAAAAGGGTCAAAGAGAAAGCAAAAAAAAATCTAGAAAGTTAGAGAAAGGATAGAGCAATAAGACATGAACAAAGGAAAATGATAAATATGGGTATTGAAATAACTTATGTAAAAAGGGGGTATTGAGAAAGTAAGCTAAGAAATGTGTCAAAGCTAGTAGAGATAAGCTATGGTCCAGAAAAAGAAAGGCAGACAGGGAAGTAAATGTGGAGTGGGTTAAGCTCAAAGAAAACTGGGTAAGAGAGCAGAAGAGAAGGGGTAAGGAGCAGAAAGAGATGGGGGGAAAAGCTTCTGCGAGAAGCAATATTCGGGAGTGAAGTGGGCATGAAGGTTAGGTCCATCTCAAGATTTCCCATCCCGTCACACACACACATACACACATGTTGGCATAGCCACACACACGTAGTCACTTGCCCTCTCACTCAATATCGAACGGGTTAGCGGCGAACAGGGGTAATGAATGAGATCGATGGACCCTAGTAACCCGGCCTCTTCAACTCAAGCAAAGTGCTCCCTGCCTGCCTGCCTTCCTTCCCTCCCTCCACCACCCTACACTACAAATACAAACTACCCCTTACAGTTCCTCCCGCACAAGATAAGGTAAAAGACGTTTTATGTGACTTTTTTTGGTCTTCATTCAAGTTCATGATTAAATACTTCCTTGCAGCACAATTAAGTATATTGTATAAACATAACTCCACTATATGACATTTAATATATTTTCAGAGCGTGGTATGTTACCACTTAAAACATATATAAATAATGCTATTTAACTTTAGTGCAGATTATTTTGGAGAATTAAGTCCCCCCCCCCTCTTCCCCGCCCCCCCTTAAAAAAACAAACATAAGAGCTACACAAGTTATCCACGCCTTCTCTTTTCGCAGATAAACTATAAATTGAATTAAAAAGCATAATATNCCTCCCGCACAAGATAAGGTAAAAGACGTTTTATGTGACTTTTTTTGGTCTTCATTCAAGTTCATGATTAAATACTTCCTTGCAGCACAATTAAGTATATTGTATAAACATAACTCCACTATATGACATTTAATATATTTTCAGAGCGTGGTATGTTACCACTTAAAACATATATAAATAATGCTATTTAACTTTAGTGCAGATTATTTTGGAGAATTAAGTCCCCCCCCCCTCTTCCCCTCCCCCCCTTAAAAAAACAAACATAAGAGCTACACAAGTTATCCACGCCTTCTCTTTTCGCAGATAAACTATAAATTGAATTAAAAAGCATAATATATATTTGTGAATATTTGGTCTGTTATATAAGTTATTTTATTTTTAAAACATTTAATCTTTTTTTATATACAGCAAGGGCTGGGCTCTTAGTTAATATAAATATATTTTCTGTCATATTGCAAATATTTTATTAAACTGAAATAAGTTATTTTGTAACTTGAGCTTCGTGGGCATTAATAAATAATAATCACTTTTTATCAAAAGTAATGACTTATTTTGATTATCACTTTCATTTCATCCTTTTTTACAACTCATCAAGAAAAAAAATAGACACGAATTAGTGTTAACCTAAATTTCATTAATATGTTAGAAATTTGGTTTGGCTTAGTGTGAAAACTTGATTTAAAAAATATCATTTCTATCCGCAACAACCATTTTCTAAAATATATCAAATAATAAAAATCAAAATGTTTTAGCGATATTTGAGATATTACGTTGAAATATCTGTAGTTCTTTATAATATAAAACACACACTTTCACAATAGTTGAAAACAAAAAAATATGATTTACGACAAAAAGTGACATATTTGAAATTTTGACGACATAGTTATAACGTAAAAAAGCTTACATAACTCTATGTGGGCCATGTAGACCCACCTATTAAGTAAATGTTAGCCATTCATTTTATAGATGGTTCCTTTTTTGTTTTTATAAAATGAATGCAGTCATTTTTAAATTTGGCAGTAGAAAAAAATAACCATGGTAAGGAAACACAAAGTGAAACATTAATATAAAATATGATTTGGAGAGCTTTGTAAAAAAAAAAGACCTATCTTAATATATTACTCACACACCCTTATACATTTTACAAGAATATAAGTTGATATCTTAACATAGTGACTGTAATATTTTTAAAATAATTTTAGCACCAGGTCTTACTACCCGCTCGGTTTATACGCTTATGTACTAAATATGCTAATGGTTTTAGGAATGAGGATGGTTATATTCATAGGAAGTATACCCACATTTTCGTGAAAGTAGAGTGGAAAACCATTTCGAAAAAAAAAAACCTCACTGAACCTGACTAAGACTCGAACCTTGATCTACCCGTCATCGTTAGTTTAGTCTACTTCTAGAGTAGCGCGTTAGACAACGCAGACACCGAAACTGGTAATTTAAAAATAGATTTCTTCTAAAACTCT
This sequence comes from Timema bartmani, assembly GCA_902151455.1. Taxonomy (NCBI): domain Eukaryota; kingdom Metazoa; phylum Arthropoda; class Insecta; order Phasmatodea; family Timematidae; genus Timema; species Timema bartmani. The sequence goes on from CABFWB010000297.1 coordinate 62,840, forward strand.
AAAATAATTTCCTATTTAAACTACGGAGTTTTTGATATATAATATGTATATGTGTATATATGTGATGTATATATATAATGTAAGGAGGCCTATACTCTTTGAAAAATACTGAGACATATTTTAAACATTATATTTATATTCAAATTTACAATATTATTTAATACATATTAAAAGAGGCGTTCATCTCACTTTAATGTTTGATTGCACACTCAATAAATACTCATTAAGTGACACTGCTAGCTTACTAAAAGATCAATATAGCTTACGCTTCTTATATGATGTGTGTTCATGGCAAAACAAATTATTTCAATATATTCTATAACAAATACGTATCTATAGCATTAATTTCTATTTATCATCAATAATCTACTATCTAGAAGTTGTGAATAAATATTTAATTAGTTGTTTCAGTTGGTAAATATTTTTGCAAGGAAGTTTGTGAACGTATGGCTTTGAATGTATAATGTTGCGTGGGGTCATAGCTCGTTATAACTTCCCTTATTACTTTCAATGCTGTGTATTAATGTCATCCCACTTGTTTTTTATTCCTTAGTTTGTCTCTTCATTGCACAAAGCTCACATTGTGTCTTGGCATGTAGGCGGATCACAGACCGGGAACGTTGTGTTATGTCGACAGCGAAAGCTTTATCTCTTGCGTCGCTTCCTGACTCAGAAGAAAAGTATCTCCAAAAACCCCTCGAATCGTAGACTTTGATCATGGATGAATGAATCAGGGATAAATGGTTTCTTAGCTCTAGTGAATATATGAAATCATATTTGCAAAGTATCTTTTATTGCAATAAACTTTAAAACTAGGATATTGTGAGAAGAAACATTTAGGTCACCAGTTTCAAACTTGGGGGTCGTGTCCCGATTTAGGATCGTGGCGTTTTTTTGGGTGGGGTTGCAATATCTGTTGAAGTGTTAACTTTATATTTACTTTTTTTCAAACAATTTAAATGCTTAAAGGAAGGACCGAAATTCAAATAGCAATGTAATTGGTTACAATAATTATAAAAACTGTTAAATTTCTGATAAAGTTATTTTTGGTTATTCCACTCTGATTGTACCTTCATGAATTAGTTTACTGTGGCGTCCTTGTGACGCAGCTAGCATAACATCCCCCCACTCAGCCCTCCGAGATTGTTGATTCTCTTTTGTGACAAATTAGTAGCATTCATATAATCACTAAATAAACAGTTTTATAGTAATTAAAACAAATATAGGTGGACACGTAGGCTTAACGTTACGCGCTTTTCGTTTGGCTTCTCGGTACATTTTTTCTCAATTCTACCTACGCCACTTGTTTGGTCAAATGTGGAGAGCTCGGGCGGGTAGTAAGACGCAGTGAATAAATAACTTATAACGATTATGTTTACCAAGGGGTTGCGATTATCTTTGAGAGAAAAATTGGGGTCAAACCCTGCAAAAGGTTAAACCACTGATTTATGTTAATTCGATTTTATTTATATTAGGCTGTCGTACATTGTTGAATGTTTCAATGTTACGGGAACTTGGTTAAAATACCGGGTCTATCTTGGTGCAAATACCGCTATTCAGTATTTTACAGTTTTCAAAATGAGGCTTTCCCATTAAACTTCTTCAGAGATAAACATTTTGAGAAATCAATTAACATCCCTCTAGTCACGAAAAACTGAATCCGACTTAAAATGTGCTCACTATACTGTAGCCTATATTTAAATCATAGCATTAAGCAATTTGACGTTTAGAATCTCCAGGGGAAGTAAATTTGGGGTGGCCATGTGTTCTATTTGTGTGTTGTAACTGTACTAGAGAGCTAAGTATTGAAATTCCCAACAATGGAGAGGAGTAACCAAAGTCGTAAGATCGTTGCTCTTGGTACATACCCCATTTGTCAGAGTAATCATTTGCATCATATGAAATAAGATAAAAAATAATGCTGTACTCCGCAGTTAGGAAGTTTTGCATGTTTTAAGAATGTTGACAAATTTTTAAAAAGTTGTAGTGGATTATTGAGTCTGATGATAATATATTTGTGAGTCCAGTGAGTGATATATTATTTGGGTTATTCTCTTATAGCTCGTTTAAAAGTAGAATAGAAATATTGATATAGTAGATGCCCGAGAAAGCAAATAGTTTTTATTTTGGAGTTCTTGTAAATCCTGATTCTTAAGCAAGCCAATAGCTTATTATAAGTTCCAGTGAGTAAAGTTCTGGTTAATCCTAATGTTTGAGGAAGCCGATAGTTTATTAGGAATTTCAGTGAGTAAAGTTTTTATTAATCATAATGCCTTAGCAGTCCGATAGTTTACTAGGAGTTCCAGTTAGTAAAGTTTATGTTAATACTGATGCCTGAACAGTCCAATAGTTACTAGGAGTTCCAGTTAGTAAAGTTTATTTATGTTAATCCTGATGCTTAGCAGACCAAAGTTTTATTAGGAGTTTTAGTGAGTAAAAGTTTCTCTAAATCCTTAAGCCTAAGCAAGCAAATAGTTTTTTCTGAAAATCCAGCGGTTGATGTTTCTTCTCTTTGCTGTTCTGCCAGCCATAGGTTTCCAAGAGTGAGATGGATTGCTCCACCGGTGACATTTCTCAAGAGAGAGGGGGAGTGAAGGGTCTTGTCATATATTGCCATACGAAAAATAAACATCTCTTGAGAATTGCAAGCCGCGATATGTCAGGAAGATTTCCTCCTCAGTCCCATACATTTTACTTTTTCAACCTGCTTCTTTTCTTTTTTTCGCCCATAAACTTTTCGTTCCCCTAATCCTACTTTACTTTAGGTGAACTCGACCTCAAAAGATGAAGTTTGAACTCTGCTCCACAGTGTTTAGAGGTAAAAGATCAATATGCTATACAAGGTCAATTGGAACCTACAATTTTTCAAATAAAATTCTCAATTGATTTTCTTGTACCAAATATATTATATCTTTTTATAGTTTAATTTTACTGCATATTTGATTGATATATATATTAAATACATATTTAGTATCAAATTATTGAGTCTAAGCTGATAATAATTACTTAAAGTCAATCCTGGATGAGCTTGAAGATTCTAAGATCGGTCTAAAACCAAAGCGCTGCGTTTGAAAAATCCAGACTACAAAGAGATTCGAATTCTTATTGAGCAAACGATTTACAATATTTTTTTATTTCATCCTTCCTACTAAAACTATGTTTGAAGTGTCCAGGAAGATCTTGAATATAAAATAATCCTAGGCGATCTATGGTTGATGGTGGACCAAAGCTAGAGATTAATGATTTAGCACTCTCGATCACAACCAAAACTATGATGGTCATTTAATATAGATAAATGTTATGGTGCACAGCACGTACTTTATCTTTCTCTTATCTTAAGGACCTTGGCCCTGTCGAGTGCAAATCTAAAACCTATTTTGTGGGATGGTGGACGGGAGGGTGAAAGGCGTGACGTGGCTTAACAACAGACCAAAGTATCCCTCCACACCAACAAGAACAGATGGATCACGGAAAACGTGGATGGCGCTAGCTACCGGACAGGTCTTGCTGAAAAGTCATACGTTTTTAAATATCCGTTTTCTCGAGAACGAGTGAAATTTTTGTGTTCATATGTTCAACACCCATTCTAAGATAATTTATCACGTTTATTAATAATTGTTACATTTTCTTATTTTTTGTTATGAATCCGGCAGTTTTATATTGAAAAATGTCAATTTTATCGATATTTGATCACTGTTAAAATTATAGAGGTGTGTATATGAAAAGTATAACTTAATCAACGTGCTTCTATTCTTCAACCAACCGTTTCCGAAAAGAAAATGGCAAAACAATAAAAATAATTGAAGATAACCGTTTGTTTCCATGGCTCTGCATTTCCACGCCAAATGAAAAGGGCCAATCGCCTTAAAATATAGATATTTATTAGAAACATGAAGGTTTGTACTATGAAATAATATACGTTGCTTCAGAAACACTCCACCAGAGAGGATAAATAAAATCATATTCACTGGTACATACATATTGAGAAAAGAAAGACATCTCTGTGAACCAAAGAGTTTAACAATCAATTTCAATTTCAAAGAGTTCCATAAAAATATATTTATGTGTTTGTTTATAGCTCAGAAACTATTAGTTTTATAAAACAAAAATAGTATGAAATCTTTTTACTTTTAATATAAGGAAGGAGAGGGCTACTACAACTTAATCATAAGTTATTTCATGTATGAAATAGTTGCGAAGATATGATCAAAATTGTAAATTTCCATTTATATAAATTCATTATCATGGGAAAACAAAAATTTACATTTGGTTTGTAATGTTAAACAAAACCTGGATATAAATTTTAATAAAAATCTTTAGAGCGAAGCTTAAGAAAATATATTTTATCTCTTTTTGCCCTTCAACAAACTACCCTTAATTTTAGGATTAGATATCTAGTTCAAAAAAATCCCTAAGAGGAACCTTATTAAAAAACCTATACACCAAGTTTTAGCCTGATTGGTAAAATGGTTTCGGTTCTAGGCCAAGATATAGAAACACAGACAGACGGACAGCATTGCGAAAACAATTTTCTGTTTAAGATGGTTATGAAATGTCGACATTTATTAAAATCTCAAGTTTGATTTTTTGATGATCTCAATAGCCTACATCCCGACAGGTCTAGAGAAAGTAAAAATATTATTAGGGAAACAAATATTAAAACCTTAATTAAATGAAGCTAATCCTTTTACTACGTACGTATATAGAATAAAGTACAAATATTAATTTTTAATAAGCACATACTTAAAAACTAATGTAATATAGTGCTATACGATTAAACTTATTCACCCAGATCTAGAACCTAGATATTTACTGACAGTATAACTGTACAAATCTTTACATACATCGTTTTTCATCATCACCTGCGTACGAGCTGGTGTCCTCTAGATAAGGAGTCAGCAACCCTTTTAATATTGCGGGCCGTAAGGATTTGAAAAATAAAAATAAAATAAAGATTTGTCGGCTTGTAAAAAATACAGAGCGAAAAAAAATTATCATTGTATTTCTCTTAACTACTTACTAGTATAATTTTTATGAATACATTTGTATGTTTGCTAAATAATTTGTGGGCCAGATAAAATCATTCGGTGGCTTGACATGGTCCACGAGCTGTAGGTTACCAACCATGGCTGTAGACAATTAATCGACCTATCTAATCCTTAAAATATAACATATCACAACAGATTTACTTCTTTAGTAGACTTTGTAAATTATTATAAATTTTAATTCATGAACGTTTCTGGCGCCATTCCAAAAGTGAACCGGTATTTACATAATTTCATGTTCACAATAAATATGACTGCGTATAAATTAATAAATACAACCGAGTACTTATCATCGTAGTTATATATGTGTATAGGAAGTACAAGCCCGATAAATTTGATTAATTATTACTAACTCTAGTACTGACATTAATGAATTCCAAATGAAATTCTCGCAAGTGATTTAGTGAATCGTAATGAATATTCTATTCCTGAGATTACTCTATGTCTACTTGTTACAACTCGGATCGGAAGGCACGCCGACTAAGTATGGGTTTCCCGCGATGAGTAGGTCGGGGTTCAAATTACGTAGTTTTTTCCCCCCTAAATAGCTTCCCTCCCTCCGTTTACGCAGATACAAGTATATTTTTCTTTAACTTCATCCTTTCTCATTCCTACCACATCGAGTAAACACAATGCGTATAGAACGGATGAGAAAAAGGATGTAGTGGAATAAGATTTTAAAAAAAAATGCCTACAGGAACTTTTGGCTTACGCCAGTGACCACTAAACGATGTGATTTGAATTAATTACCTACTCGGTTAAGTGGGAGTTTGTTAACTGGCGTTTGATTACTTAATTAATGGCAGACTCGTCTAGTGTTGTGTGGTCTCTTAGAAGACGCCACTCCTCCCCCCTTGACTAATTGTGAGAGAGGTGAGTCACGCGTGCTTAGAGTTAAACCTTGGTAAATACTACTTTAGCCTTTACAGGTCTAGACCCAGAGCAGAGGTTCCCAAACTGCGGGTCGTGAGACGATTCTTGGTGGGTCGCGAGAAGTTTTTTTTAATATGAAATTTTGTAACTATTAGAGAATATATAATCGCGAAAAAGCGCGAAAGTGAATAAATGTTACTAAAATATATTTATTAAAGAATAGCCCCTCTCCCCTGCATACATGTCCATTAAATATAGTTAAATCTCGAAGTTTGTCGTTTATAAAAATTGGGCCGTGCTTCTAAAATGTTTGGGAAGCACCGGTCTAGAGCAGAGGTATTACACTCTTTTTTTTGTTCGCGTACCCCCAGATATAATTTCTCTTCAACTTTGCACCCCCAAAGTTTTTGGTTCATAATGCAAGCCATACATATTCTATAATTTACATCTAAATAAAATAAATTATATCGAAAATAATGCATAACATATTAAATACTAAGTTTAAAAAAGGTCATACATAGGTATTAAATTTTACCCACCCCCAAGTTGTTTTCACGTACCCCAAGTCGAATATCACTGGTCTAGACTCTAGATTCTAGAGCATCACATTCGTTATATTGGAATTCAAGGGTAGGGGATATCTATGATCAAATCCTGGTCGGATGTATTCATGGTGTTTTTTTCACTAAATAATGGCTTCTCACTCTTACAACGCAAATTATAATAATGTTTCATCTAAGTTCTACTTTCTTTATCCATATCCATTAAGGTAAATTTGCTAAAAGTCTGATTGGATACATACATACACACACACACACACACACACACACACACACACACACACACACACACAAAGGAATGACTTCAAATAAAGGGCATACTTTAACTCCCGCATAAGGTGCTCAGTATTTTATTTTTTAAATATTGCAATTTAAAATTTTCTTGAATACTCGTAAGAATCGTTTCATTTGACCAGAAACTGTTTCAAAGAAGTCGGCCAGGCTGGTTTTAGGTTAAAGTGCTTGCCTCAGGACCCGATGTTCGTGGATTCAAACCCATCCGGGGTTGACGGATTTTTCTTGAGCGATAAAAATCCGTTGCACAACTTCCTTTGGGGGAGGGGGGAGGAGTAAATCCTACAGTTCCATGTAGATTGTGGAATATAAAAGAACTCTGAAAGGTATGTGAAAATACCTTTCCCGGCATAATTGGTAGGTTCTTTCACTCGTGCTCATATAAATTCTCGTGTGCTGATACAATCAATCAGTTCAGAATGTGTACATTAAATACTCCAAGTAAATGGGGGTAAAAAAGAATTTTAAAGAAAAGAAAAATCCTTGTAAAATTACTAAATGTGCAATGATAGATAATAAAAAATTGTTAAGATTGCATGGGTGGAAAATTAAACTAAACTTATCCTTTTTTATAGCAAATATTTTATTTATTTTTTAACAAAAAATAGTTTTTGGCATAGTAACTAACAAAATACGTTCCTTTACTCAATTTCTCTGCCATCCCACCTTAAGCTATTAGAACTTACGAGTGGCATTTTAATATTTGGCCAGAGGCTCCATTGTGGCGTACAGAATTACTCATATTCTGTGTTTGATAATGTGGGGTGACAAAAAAAAAAATATCAAGAAATTGACCATTTCCTCCTTAGTGTGGGAGATTCACTTGAGTGATTCAGAAGACCATCATTTCAACTTTGAATTGCGAGTAGGTGTGGGTATAATTCCCGGAGAGGATACTCGCGGAGTTTGTAACGAGTGCAAGTAGCGCTGATGGTTCACTCGCTGTAGCATCATAATGCTGACTGGATCCACTTTCTGCATGATCGGACAATACGTCAAAAGTTAATTAAAATCACTCGACCGGAGATGAAAATTCTAGTCTGGGAAAAGTATCATTAGTACACATCCGCGTGGGGTGAGAGAGGGTTTCGGGTTGCTAAGGTTTCCAAAACTGTGATATTATAGAGTTTAAAAATAATACCCTATATTTACAAACTAACTTTCAATTAATTTAACGGTTGCACGTTTCCTGTCATAAACAGTCATTTATATAAACAAGTATTAGTTATTTTTTTTAAAAATAGCACACTGATTCTCCATAGCTATAAATTCAACCTATTGCACTATGATCCACACGTAAAGCAAGGTTATTTTGAAAGTAACAACTTTATTTTTGTGGTTAAAATGTATACTATCATAATTTATGACAAATACAGATCACCCGCTTCGCTGTCCGCATGGTCTAAGGCACTACTCTCGCAGTAGTCTAGACTATTTTTACCCCATTTTACATTAGTTAACTGGCTTAACCTCAGATTCTGGCTTCTAGGTGCACATTTTCGTGCACAGGGGTTACAAATATTTAAATTTCAGACCTTTGAATACAATATATATCGCACATTACTTATGATAGACACACAAACTCTTCATTTTATTAATATAGATATAAGATAGATGATTGACCGAATCTTGATATCTGTATAAAAGAAAAACCAACACATTAAAACTACCATTTTATGCCACGCTAAAGGTTGAATGATGGTCCACTAAGCTTGTAGTAGGCTCTTTTATGTGTTCATATTTTTTTACAAGTATCGATGGCATAACATATCGTTCTGTAATTCTCTATTAAAACCCACGTTTACAGCAAGCAAAATACTATATTTTCCTTGAATGTTCATTATTTAGTTTGACAGAAATTTTTTTACTAACATCCGCTTCGTTGGCCGAATAGTCTCGTGTTAAACTGGCCTGCTGAGGACGAGTATATTGAGGTTCGAATCCCACTCGAATCTACTGAGGGTTTCTTTTCCTCCCAAAGGGTTTCCCACTTTTATTTCACGCAAATATGTGTAGATTACCCCTAAAATTACTTCATCATACCCACCCTATTACAGTAATTATCATATAGGCACATAACCTGAGCATGTGGTAAGACGCGGTGATTAAAAAAACAAAAACTTTCACTTATTCATACGCGAAGTCATGTTATCTGCAGCTTCCACTTTTCGTTGATAACAGTAAAAATAAAAACACACTAGTTTCACTGGAAAATGTTATCAGTCTGTTTCTCAGTCTGTCGTGTATATATGACAGTGTACAGCCGGGGAAAGTGGCGCTCTCAACTGCTCTCCCATTAGGAGAGTTCTAATGGCTGCTGCACTGCGTCACGTTAACATGATTAACCTCTCATCAACACACTACACTCGAACATACAAACCAATAGAAAAACATAGATTATTTTTTATGCAGATGAGTCATCATCGTGACTTCTGACAGTTATTATTGTTGCTGGATTGTACAATACATTTGTAATGGCCTACGATCAAATAGAAAAAAATAATAATTCAAGGAGTCATAATAAAAATTAAAAAAAAAAATTCTAAGCTAATCATTTTAGGAGCGTTTTCGTTTACGCATTCATATCTACAAAGTTACAATAATATATGACCTAAAAAAATTGAACTGAAATATATATATATATATACGCAATAAAGAACATTGTTTTGGCAGTCATATATTTGGCAGTCCTATAGGACAACGTTTTTTCATTGAGTTCTTTTTTTCAGTTCAATATTCCTATAGAACTGCCAAAACAATGTTTTTTCATTGTGTACCAGTAGCCTTACGGACTATATATATATATTTATTTAATTAAATAGAAAATAAATATTTAGCCATTATATGTATGTATTTTTTTACCAAAAACCATTAGTAAAATATATTTTCATAGCATCACTAGCAATTTTACATTAAACATAATTATTTATTTATAATGTAGTTGTACTTTTTATTATTTATTTATAGATTGTAAGTTCTGCAAAGGAAACATTTCAAACTTTTCAACCCAATTTCCATAAGAAGGCTCTTTCCTAAAATTCAGATTTTTTTCACCCAAAATATATAACATTTTACTGTTTTTATTAGGGCTATTTTATAGGAATTGATAATATCCATCAAAGGTGGACACATGCATTTCATTATGACCCGAAGTATAAATACGTGAAGTTATATTTATTTTTATTACCGTGTCTTACTACCTGTGCGGATTATATACATGTTACGTACAAATTACTCTAATAGGTTAGGGATGAAAAAGGTCAAATTTACAAAAAGTGTACCCACATTTACACGTAGGGAGAATAGAAAGCCAGTTAGGAAAACCCACCCTTAGTACACCCGATAGAGACTTGAAACCAAATCTCCCCGTCATCGGCAGTCTAATCTATTTCGAAGGTGACGCCTTGGACCATGTGGCCATCGGAGAGTAGGTTGACGTGAAAATAGATCTAGTAGCTTTTGTAACTGGACTTAAGGTCGTATCGTTTCGGGAGATTTAAATGCAAAATGCTCCATAAACACAATCATTGGAGCTAATAAATGTTTTGTACTCATTATCGACGATCATTCATTTATGCCTCATCCACACTCTCGCTGAGATGACCCGGACGAGACATTCGGCGAGACTGTACGAGCCGAGAGAGGATGAGAAGCTACTCTCTACACTCTCGCTGAGATGACCCGGACGAGACATTCGGCGAGACTGTACGAGCCGAGAGAGGATGAGAGCTAACTCTCTACACACTCGCTGAGATGACCCGGACGAGACATTCGGCGAGACTGTACGAGCCGAGAGAGGATGAGAGCTACTCTCTACACTCTCGCTGAGATGACCCGGATGAGACATTCGGCGAGACTGTACGAGCCGAGAGAGGATGAAAGCTACTCTCTACACTCTCGTTGAGATGACCCGGACGAGACATTCGGCTTGGCTGTACGAGCCGAGAGAGGACGAGAGCTACTCTCTACACTCTCGCTGAGATGACCCGGACGAGACATTCGGCGTGGCTGTACGAGCCGAGAGAGTACGAGAGTTACTCTCTACACTCTCGCCTCGTACAGTCCTGTCATGCAGTCGTTATATTGATGTCTATGGAGGATGTCAAACTTTCTGTGCTCCGTCCCTTATGCGAACTCACGCATCATTCAATTTGTCTTATCTTTATGACACATATGTTTCAGTTCCCACTAAACGGGCTCACCTTGGTACAATTCCAAGAATTGGACTGTAGTGTCATTTGTTACAGTTCCTCATGTTTTGAAAAATAATGACTTGACGAGAATGTGGCGGTACACTCATGTCTCAGGCCCTTTGAATCGGACACCAAAGACCGACACGGACCAGCGTCGCCGTGGTGAGGAGAGAAAAGGTGAGGCGAGGGCACCTACTATATTATCGCACTTTGGGTTCCTTGGGTCGTCTTTGTGACAGTATAGATGAGGCATTAGATTTTGAGTTTAATATTTAAAGGCTGCTTCCACCGTGGGAGGCACCACTGGACATGAACCTCCTGGGACTAGTAGAAAATCTGGACCATGGCAAATTTCAAGCCTTGTGCGCGGCAGTAATAAAAACCCCTAGAGAGTTAAAATAATTTTAACAATGCTAACTGGCACCCTTTTCCGACCGATGAGTAAATAAAGGGTATTAAGTTGGTCAAGCGAGTACCACTTTTAGCCCGTTACGTTGTCGACATTGGTGGGAGTTGATGCTCATTTGTTAGAAAGTGAATGCGAAACTTTTTGAGAGTCTAGTTTTTAAATAGAAGCCTTGCAGGGAGTTTGGAAGGCTGTTATTAGGGAGGGGTCCCTCATTCATCCAGACTGTTTCTCTGGCGTCAACTGGCGTGGGTGTGACCACATGTCCATCTGGCGGCAAGACGCACAAATTAGACCTTTATTTATACATTTTGTACCTCACTCTCACCCTCCTCCCTCTATATCATCCACCCTCTTTTCCGCCCCACTGCGGCTTTTGTATAATACTCGGCTATGGACGTTTTCTCACCACAAACTTCTGGTTAGTATGGTTTTGGAATAATTTATATTTCAGTTTCAAGAAGACCTTGAAGACAATTCTTTTTTCGACGATTTTTATTCCCCGTTTGGGATATATATATATATATATATATATGATTAACCAGCCCGTCTTAATACCTGTTCAGATTATACTCATATGAGTTACTCTAATATAGTAGGGATGAGGAAGGAACAATTTTAGAAGTAATATACCCACTTTTGCGTGGAAGGATAATGGGAAACCATTTAGGAAAAATTACCCTCGGTAGACCCTGACGGGATTCAAAACCCAATCTCCCTATATTTAGCAGGCAACTCTAACACGAGAGTGATGATACCTTAGAACATTCGGCAACTGAAGCGGGTGATTCGGGATATATGCGTACATTAATAATAATGTTATTGTTAGGATAATGAGGTATGAATGAGGAAGGTAGATTTCTAAAGGAAATGTACACTCATTTAAGCGTAGAAAGAGCGTGGGAAATTATTTAGAAAAAACCCTTAAAACACCCAACCAGGATTTGAACCCGGATCTCCCCTACCTCGCCACTACCGAGTCGCTGATGGCTGCGTTATCTGATGGCTTGTGATATTTAACAAAATCACATAATTGTAGCTGACGATTTCTGCTAAGTCCATGGACTTTGCCTTAAAATATGAGTGAAGAATGATCCTGGGCACGGGACGAATCCTGGGTAGCTCAGTGGTTAGAGCATTGGCGTACTAAGCCAAAGGTCCCGGCTTCAACTCCCGTGTCCAGGTATCATTTTTCAATTTTCAGAATATTTTTTTAAAATTAATCAATGCAAATTGAAATTTATATGCGTTTATTAAAAATATAAATGTTTTATTTAAGTCAGTTGCTAAAAATGTATAGATATAAAACCATAAATAAATCATGGCCAGCCACTCATTATGACTATTTATCTTAAGGTGATTGATCCTTTTCATTTGGCGTGGAAATGTAGAACCATGGGAATAAAACGGTTATCTTCAAGAATTTTTATTGTTTTGTAATTTTCTTTTCGGGAACGGTTTGTTCAAGAATAGAATCATGTTGATTAAGTTATACTTTTTAAATACACACCTCCTCTATAATTTTAACAGTGATCAAATATTTATAAAATTGACATTTTTCAATAGAAAACGGCCGGCTTCATAAAAAAAAGAAAAAAAAGTAACACCTAATAAACATTGATACACTATCTTAAAAGAGGTGTTGAAAATATTACCATAAAAATTTCACTCGTTATCGAGAAAACTGATATTTTCATACGTATGCTATTTCCTCAAGATCTGTCCGGTAACTAGCGCCATTACGTTTTCCGTGATCCATCTGTTCTTGTTGGCGCGGAAGGATACTTTGGTCGGTTGTGAAGCCACGCCACGCCTTTCACCGTCCCACCCACCATACCACAAAATATGTTTTAGACCTGCACTCGACAGGGCCAAGGGCCTTAACGTTTGGCTCAAGCTGTACTTTCAATTTTGTTTACATAGCGTTCCTGTCCTACACAAAACCTACTATACAATAAACCTTTTAAAGATATTACTTAATAAATCTATGACATTAGGAACTCAAAAGTTCATTGTCGCACTTACGAAAGTACACCGCCTATCACTAGCTTTGGCCAGTTTTATCCAGTCCAACTCATTACACCCTATATCTTTCAGATCCATTTTAATGCTATCCTCACATCTGCGTCTAGGTCTTCCCAATGGTCTCTTCCCATTGGGTTTTCCAGTTAGTAAAGTTATTAATTTAATTTAATGATTTTTTTTTTGCGTCACGTCCTTCTTCCCAAACTGGCTATCCAAAATTAATCACACACATAGCATAGAGGTAAATTCAGGAGGAAATGTGACCACATTTTTCATTAACGAGCGTGGAAAACAGTTAAATAAAAAAATCATCCTCACCATACATTTTGGAGATTTGAGCACTGACCTCCCCATCACTGGTAACCCAAAATAAACAAGCTTTGTGTTGAGTGCGCATGCTCACCATTATGAGTTTATGTAATGCTAATTTTAAATTACTTATGGGTATGTGAGCTACAAATCATAGGTCTTAGTAATTATTGATGTAGACTTCACTAACTTCTCGTTTTATTAGTTCAGTGGATTGGCAATGTTTGTTTTCCATAATATTTTAAAAGAACTATTTTGTAAATCCAATTAAATCCTTAACTGGAGTAAATATAATTAATAGTGACGTTTCAGTTATTTATAATAAGTATTGTGTAATATTATCATCAACTAGTCATAGGTAATTATAATGAATGATTAATATCGACTTTTATTATTTTTAATTATATATCACTGAATTTATTCTCACCGTGTTATTTAAAAAAAAAATACCTTATTGATCCAACCATGGTAAGACCAAATGCATTATCGAGATATTCTTGTTCAAAGGTTGTCTAGAGATTGTAATTTTAGCCCCTTTGTCGGCTGAGAGAATTATGAGTCATGGATAATTTAATGCTTAGGGCTGACTTATAGTGATATGGGTGTTGATGTAATAATTTGAAGGAAATTTAACTCGAAAGTTGCAGATGTGAAGTCTTGTTTGTTCGTGTCAGCGTTAATTTAAGAGGAGGATGCGGTACGAAGCTGAGAGAGGCTTGCTTGCCTTTAATATGTTATTTCCAGACACGCGACATCTAATGAGGAAATAACAATCAAAGAGATTTATTGTAGTTTGTTTTTTTAAATTTCTTAGGACTATAAGTATAGAGGTTTCATAGCACTTAGTCGAAAAAAATATAATTAAAGAATAAAATAAAGGTATGCAACGTTTTGACGGATGTTAAAGTTTTAGAGCCTTAAACATAAACGAAACATTATTTTACCTTTGAAAATGTTTTTGTTTATTTTTTTAAATATATAGGCCTATTCATTTTTAAGAATATTAGTAAATAAGCCATTACTAATTAACGCAATCCACCATTTATATAGTTTTAAAAATTTTGATTCTTAAAATATGAACATATATTAATTTAGAGGAAATCTATATAAACATATATAGCCCACTTGTTTAACACACGCTTGTGGAAACATAGATTAATTATCAAATTGAGGTTGAGATTTATATCACGGCTGGGTGTACTGTGGGTAGTTTTTCTTTACATTTTCAACTTCTTCACTCACACAAATAAGGGTACATTTTTCTTTTCATTTCCACCTCCTGATCTCTTTTGTGTAGTTAACCTGAAAGGAAAAGATGTTGAACACTAAAAACATTTTTTTGTAATTGTTTGCTAACCAATTTTTTGAGATAGAAAATTTCCTCCTATTAAATCCTGCTAACCACATTTATTTTATTTAATTTATCTGATTTACACTCTCCTTACATGTAAATGCGGGTGCACCTCCACTAAATTCAATTGTACTGATCCCTAACACATTGGTGTAATTAGTACATAGGTGTACAACCCGAACGGGTAGTAAGACGCACTGCTAAATATGTATATATGTGTATGATTTATCTATAATTTCATCTTCCCACCCTCCTCCGACCTAATTTTATTTTCAAATAATATAATTTATTTTAGTAGCTAAATTATTTCAAACGGCGTTCCTAAAATAAGTATTAATCGTGCACACCACGTGGAAATCACTTTGGGTTAGCTAAGCACAGCTTAAAGCGTTCCGCAATATTAACGCAAATTAGCGCATGTGCGAGAGAACCATTTGCTAAATGATAACTGGCCAAGGAAGATATAATTGGTAATTAACAAGCTCATCCCGTTCAATGCAGTAATTTGCACCCTCTCTGCCATTTCCTTCTCTTCAGGCAGGTCCTAAAGTGAAAGAGAAAGTGAGAGAGTGATGGTGGGACTGAGAGAAAGTGACGGACAGAGGAGAGATTCAGAGAGCGTTTCACGGGAAGCCTATTGTCACTCGGGTCTTTGAGCCTCTCCGATCGTAGTTTGTTCATCATACAATGGACTTCACGTGTTATAGATATTGAATGGCTGATCACTTAAGTGACAGACAAAATATCAATTAGCCAATGTTTGGTATTAATAGCTTATAATTTTTTTTAACTCAGGTTAGAAATTAAACTTTACGAAACAACATACAGTCCAATTTTCACAGGAAGAATATTATATGATTGCTAAAGTTATTAGAGCCACTTTCACGTAATCATATGTTAAGTCATGTGATCTGAAAACTGTCACTTTTGATTGATGTTATCAATACCGATAAAATAACGGTAGTAAAATAATGAAATGTTATCAATTTTGACCGAAAAAAAAAAACTTGTTTGTTTATTTCTGAAAGGTACTTAAAACAAAAATTTTATTATTATATATTTCTTCAGGGGTTTAACCACATCGGTGAATACATGGACTAAATGTTAGGCTCATCTTGTTTGGTTTGCTGGTGGCGGGGAGGTCGGGGTTTAAGTCTCAGCCGTGTGTAAGTACTGTGCTAGTTTTCCTGGATGGCTTTTAACTCTCCTTCTACGTAAATGTTTCCTCTAGGTTATATTTTTCACATCCCTTCCCCATCAGCATTTTTTTTTATCTCCGCGTCTTACTACCCGTTCGGGTATGTACTAATTACGCTAATGGTTCTAGGGATTAAAAGGCTATATTTATAAGAAGTGTACCCGCATTTACATGGAGGGAGAGTGGAAAACTATTTTTTAAATACATCAATACACTTGATCGAGATTCGAACCTTGATCTCCCCGTCATCGGCATTCTAGTTTACTGCAAGAGATTAGCGTAATTAAAATGCTATAATTTTTACTAGCTAAACGAAGGCTTTTTAAGAAACATTGATATTAATTTATAATGATAATGATAATAATAATATAATGATTGTCTTTTCATATCTCAAGAATTACAGGAATAAACACTTCAAGTTTGTCTTCAAAAATAAACTTATAGCAACTTTAAATAATGTAGAAATATTCATCAAAACAGATAAAAATATCAAAGGGCTATTTCAAGCAGCTTGACCTACCCAATAATGGTGAGACATGTCATTTTATGTATTTATTTTATAGCTTACTGTTTTTTGCCGAGTTTGATTCAACTCCATATCCAATAAAATAATATGTGGCTATCATGACAGCAAAAACAGCACAAAAAAAATTGATGGCCAACGGTAAATTTCTTGACCATCGAATAGGGCGTTTCCTTCTTTACGTCCCAATTGAAATGTTTACAACTAGAAAAATAAAAGAGATTCCGTCTAATTTAAAAAAAAGTAATTTCAGTTGTTTTTTTCACCTACTATAGTAAATTTGACCACAGGGACATTTATGAACGTTCGAAAATAGGAAATAAGATCATGAAACAGAATGATTAAGCTAATAATAAATATGTGTATCAAATATATTTATTTTTGGAGTTTATTACAATATTTTGTTTCACTAAACAAGAACAATAAGTTATATCATATAAAACGCTGTTAAATGTTTCGTGATTATTTCTACAACAATGCTATTATTGTACATCTTGAATTTAAAACATCACACTATATTATTACTATAGATAAAAATTAATTGAAAATAGTATGCATTATTAACCATAAGCTAGAAGAATAAATAAATATGGTGCAAACCAAATTGATTTTAGGCATACATAAATAATTTTATTTACTCTTACTTTGCCGTATAATGTCAATAATACGAATTAATCGATACCAGCTAGAGTTTGGTTTTCCAATCTATTCGTATCACTAAAAAATAATAAATTCAAAACAATATATTTATCTTTTTTTTGGGGCGTTAGTGTTCTCTGAGTTTAAATATTTAGGAACAATTTTAACTAGTAATAAAGATATAAGATAGGAAATTAGGAAAATAATACATTTGGGAAATGCATGGTATTACTCGGTCAGTAAGTTGTTACTATCTTGCCTACTGTCCAGGAATGTAAAACTTAGAATATACAAAACAAATACACAAAATACACACAACAAATTCTTCAAGCAAACAATCCCCTTTATAAAAAAAATATATCACTTGATTTTAATCGCAGCTTCACGTTAATAAATAAAATAAAAAAGATATGATAGAGTAGAAAAAGATATAATTGAATAACAGATATAATATGATGAACATTTCATAATAATTTTTAACAAGCATGCTTAAATACTCATTAATGACAGAGAATTTACATACAATAAAAATGTAATTATAAAAAGAGCTGGCATATTGAATGCCTTGCAAATAAATAATCTAATTTAAATCCATATTAATTTTATCCAAACATGAGCTTTACCAGAGGATAAAAATAATTACATTTATAATATTTAAGGGTATTGTTAGCCTAGTATTTAACAGTTTTAATAAAATAAGTGTTATTAAATATTAATTATTGACCAAGCAAAGCGAAATTCTGTTTTAACTTGAGTATTTGGATTTTCGTCTCTTCATCAGTCAGTCTGGAATTTATTACGCGATAACTGTCAAATGTGTGGACCAATTTTAATGAAATTGTGCAGGGTCATTCTTTGATTTTAGGCTGAACAACGTGTAAACCAGGTTTTAAGATCTGGCTATCCTTTTCAAGATGGCGGCTACTCAAAAATCCGTCGGTTTGTTTGTTCTACGATATCTGCCAAATACGTGGATTAATATTAACGAACTTTGGTAGGAATATTCTTTGAGCTGAGGCCACATGATGTAGACATATAGTTTCTCATCTGACAATCCGTTTCAATATGGCAGTTGCTCAAAAGGTTTTTCGTCTAGTAGGACTGATCAGAGTAAGTGATTTGAGTTTAAAATTATAAGCTAACGATCGTGTACGTGGGACATTTTATTTAAATTCTGACATATATAGTGAACCCGACGTCTTAAACCTCCCACCCTTAATGACTGAAATAAGCTCGTTCCTCCCTTAGAATAAACTTGCCCTCGTTCTAAACTTGATTCACTCTCCTCTGATATTCTAGAATATGAAGCCCCCTTGACTGAATAAACTTACCATCCTTTGGATGTATTTATCTCTCCTCTGTTATTCTTTAATATGAATCTGAACGATGGCCTTATATCAGATTCCATATAACTTCTAGAGGTATCCAATTTTTAAAAAGTTACTGGATGAGGCTCATTATAAATAGCATCAAAGAGATCTAATTTTTTAAAAATTTCCAGGCATGAACACTTAAAATAGTTTCAGAGTCAACCAATTAAAAAAAAAAAATGCTGGGGGAAGAATATTTTAATAGAATCTATAATAGGCATCTAATTATAGAAGAAGACCGCTCTAAATAACTTCAAGGGACATTCAAAATTAAAAAAAAAAAAAGTAGGATAAAACCTTTCCAAATATATTTTAGAAGATTCTAGATTTCAAACATTTTCCAAGAGAAGCCCATTCAAAATAGCTTGTAAGAGCATCCAAATTCAAAATTTTTCTTGAGTAGAGCCACTCCGAAAACCTATTAAAGCAGTTGTTTCTTTTAGGTCTAGGAACCACTTTAAATAGCTTGTAGGGGCAGGGCCACTCTAAATATTATCTAGATATTTGATGAGGGAGGGTACCCAGGTCTCCCTTTGATTTTGGGGACAAAACTTCTTTACACAAATATGGTTCCACTGGTAAAGA
The DNA here is from genome assembly GCA_902151455.1 of Timema bartmani. Lineage (NCBI taxonomy): Eukaryota > Metazoa > Arthropoda > Insecta > Phasmatodea > Timematidae > Timema > Timema bartmani. The sequence goes on from CABFWB010000297.1 coordinate 82,211, forward strand.
AGATGAGTAGTATATGAGTAGTATATGAGTAGTATATGAGTAGTATAACTAGTAATATGTGAGTAGTATGACTAGTAATATATGATAAGTGTATGAGTAGTAGTAATATTATAAATATAAATATTTATATTAGAGGGGACCTGCGATTTGCCTCTGGTACCAAGCCGGGTTTGTGCACTTGGCTGGCCTGTATAGAGGATCAGGAACACATTCAAGTGTTTAATTATATCTTTGATTATTGATTGTCCTGGAACATTAACTAAAGATTTTACAATTGATGTATTTTAAACGCTGGATCACTAACTGTCTTTATGAATATATTTTAATAGAATTGAAGTAATAAGATTAATTATAACAACCAGTTTTCCACGTCTATGGTTTTATTAATGCAATTTAAATAATTTATTTGCAGTTTCAGTGAATACTTCATTTATTAAGAAATAAATACTTTAAATTGAAACAAAATTAATACTGAGACTATTTTAATATATAAAGAAAATAATTCCTCAAATTATTAAATTAATGCCAAACATGTTAATAATCGCATTGCTACTTATTACATTAAACACATACGTTTGCAATTTTATTTATCTCTTCCTTCATATTCTATTTAAAGTAGTTCTCGCCTGGGAAGTTGGCAACGAATACGATTAACTACTTCACTGAGAGGAACTGGCTGATGGGTACAATTCGACCCAGCATGAATCATGGAGATGGAAACATGTTAGCTAGTCCGCCTTAAATTAGGGAGTGGTAAGGGGAAGGGACCAAGGCCCCCCCCCAAATACACCTTCCCTGAAGCCCAGCTCACCCCGGGTCAGGGTATTCCGAGCTTTAGGGAGGATAGAGGGTTTTCAAGGAGGGAGGGGTTTGGGGGGAGATCTGAATTCCCAAACCAAGGCCATGGGAATAATCGTATCATTCCACCTAGTGTAGCTGATGCGTGAATCTCTTTGAAATATTATGGAAAGGGGGAAAGCTATTCGGATAACTAGCTGGTACTCTCCCGTCTGTGATGAGGATGACGGCAACAACAGACGATACGATCGACAGACACCCTGGTGTTTGTTTCGCTACCTATGACGTGTGATCCGACAAAAACATATCTGTGAATGTAGGTGTTCATTCATACCCTCCTCCCCCTTTCACTCTAGGTTCTATCTTTTAGTTTTTCAATGTACAAAATAATATTGAAGGACGATACGAAGTGATTTTTATCTTCTCTTTAATGTAATTTAATTAATATAATATATTTGTCACCAAATCCAACTAACCGTTTGGATTATATGCTTGTGAACTAATTACACTAATGTGTTAGAGAGGACGAATTTGTAGGAAGCGTACCCACATTTGTGTGGACGAGGAGTGGAAAAACAATTTAGCAAAAACTGCTCTCAGTATATTCTACTTAAATAATCCACTATTATTATTATTATTATTATTATTATTATTATTATTATTATTATTATTTAGCACCGCGTCTTACTACCAGTTCGGGCTATAACGCTTAAGTAATAACTACGATAGTGGGTTAGAAATTTGGAAGGTTGAATTTAGAGGAATTGAACCATCATTTGCGTTGAGGAAGAGTGGAAAACCAGCCAGGAAAAAATACCCCCAGTTCACCCGACCGAGATTCGAACCTGAATCTGCCCGTCTTCGACAGTTTAGCTCAACATGAAACTAGCGCGTTAACTACTACACCGAGGTGGGTTGCACTGTTAAAACCATACATATTTACGGCAAATTTAGATATTGATGTACGTGGAGATAAAGGTTTGAATCCATGTCGGGTGTACTGAGTGTTATTTTTTCTTAATTTCTTTAATAGGCCTACTCTTCATATATGTAGATTCACGTATACCTCCACAAACATCCCTCGTCTCTACCACACTATCGTTATTAGTACTTATACGTAAAATCTGAATGGCTAGTGAGATATTGTAACATAAAAAAGTATTTGTATATTGAAGTTTGAATAACACCAAACATAATTCAAATTTATATTAATGTACTATATTTTAATTCTACAGGCCAGGAATTTTTTTAATACACACTACAAAAATATTATAGCTTTAACTTACAATTTTATTTCTTTATCAATTAGCTATAATCTTCTTACCAAACAATTTATTTAACGTTTATTCTAGATAATAAAAATATCAATTAATGCAAGTAATTAGGATTTTAAAATTCTTCCTAGAGCTTGGTCGGAAATTATTCCAAATACACATTTACCTTTTTTTTTTTTTTTAAGATTTCACTAATTTAATTGAGAGTTCTTAAGTTTTATTAAATTGGATATTCCCCTCCCCCTCCACCCCCAAATACTCTGCAACGTCTCGTGAAAAAATATCCAAACAAACATTAAAAATAATTGCTTTAATACTTGAATACACTGAGTAGTTTTGCTTCTTCATACCCTGGCTATATAAACAAAACAGACTTTCTGAGCGGAACGTGAGTTTCAAGCTCCCTAAAACAATAAAATAAAAGAACACGTCATTCTTTCTGGGGGATTTTCTTTTATTTAATTTATTTTTTCTTCTACTCAAGACGTTTTTAAAAAACTTGAAAATATTTAAACACGCATGATCTAAGGAACTAGGCTCGCAATAGACTAGACTGCTGATGACGGGGAGATCACGGTGAAGGGTGATTTTTCTAAATGGTTTCCCGCTTTCTCTCTCCACACAAATGCGGGTATTCTCTAAATTCAACCTTCCTCAGTGCTAATCCATTAGCATAATTAGTAAATAAGCCTTTAACCAGAATGAGAAGTAAGACGCGGTGCTAAAAAAAATAGCTTTAAAACGCCATAATAGTAGAGCCTATATTTTAATATTTATAAATATCACTAGTCACGAATGACTTGGAATGCAAATATTTTTTTTCTTTCACCTTCAATGACATAAAAGTTTAGTTTACCTATGTTTTATTTAGTGGTTATTATATCAACCCATAGGCTAGGCGTATTTAACTGCCCACGCAAAATCATAGCTTCAGATCTATAATTAAGTAAAATATATTAGTATATGTTAGTGAAATTACGTTTAAATCTATCAAACTAACATAATAATATATTATATATTGTGCCCTTAACGTAATGTTAATATTTACAAAATATTCCTCTCTTGATTTAATACTATTCACCTAAGCCTATTAAATATTATTATTATTATTATTATTATTATTATTATTATTATTATTATTATTATTATTATTATTATTATTATTATTAAGCACTGCGTCTTACTAGCCGTTCAGGTTATATGCATATAAAAAATAAAGGTGCTCTACTATTAATATAACTAAAATAGTAATAAAATTAATTTTTGACTCTTACCTGTTGTAAATAAACTAATAGTGAATTAGGTAGGAATTAATAAGTTTATTTATTCAAATTTTGAAACAGACTAGTATAAACTATTAAATAAATGATTTATTTTTAACACTAATTTACTAAATAAATGCATGCAGCTTGTAAATATTATTTCAAATGTGTTCATTACACTTTTTATAGCCAAAAAAATCCAAGCTAATAAGAAAAAATGTGTATACTTTGATTTTTAAAACAGGTATTAAATATTTATATAAAATTATTTTGATAGAAGTTACTCTAATGAAATTTCCAGGTATATCTCAATTTTCTTTTGAATCGACATACAACATAAATAAATGGGTACTATATCTACTTTCACGTATTTATACGTCGAGTAATGTGATCTGTAGCTGTCACTTTTGATGAAGATTAACAATAGCTACAAAATAAACAAATAATATTAAAAATACTATCATGGCTTACAACCAAAAATATTTTTGTACTTTCTAAAAACATTTCAAATAAAACTGTTAAAAATGAATGCTGGAGTAATTGTATGAGTGAAGGAATGAATGGAAGAATGGTTGGAGGTAATCTAACGATTATATTGGAAATTCTAGATAATAATGTTATATTCACTAGCGTGTGATAGTTTAATTGGTTAAGTGTAAGAGAAGGCAAACTAACCTTAACTTCGCCAAAATGTTCCAAAATAAAGACCACAAATAAATAAATAAGTAAAAAGTAGCCCAAATGCCCATTCATATAGGAAAATCAAAGTATATCTACTGTTTGCAGTCCTCACTCTAAATAAGTTGGTGGAGAGTGGTTTTAGCTCTAATTCTAAATGGGAGCACACATTGTGATACTTACTATAGTTTTATCATCTTTACTCCAGACCAATTCTGGTACATTTTCTCTTTACTGTTTTCATAGTTTCTAACTATTTATATAAATCGTCAAAATACTTGCATTTGGGATACGTGGACAAAATTTCATACACTCATTTAGTTTGGCTTCCTGGTTTAAAAAAAAGTTCAGTATTAGAATCCCATCTGGGTGTAATTATGGTGATTTTTCATGAATGGTTTCGCCAAATATTATCTATAAAATTGTATGTACAATTCTATTTTATTTTAAATTACTCATTCTTACCCCGCTAGCGTAACTTATATAAAATACTGACAACCAAGACGGTTAGTAAGACGAGTTGTAAAAAAAAAAAAAAAAAAAAAAAAGGAAGAANAAATGCACCACCAAATAAAACATCCTACAAGGGCAGCGCTCGTTGGTTGCCATAGCAACGAGACCCCATAACAAACCGAGTAATAACTACCTTGGTACCGACCTACCTATACCTACCAATCAACGGATCGATTTTACCGCTGTAATGAATCCCGGCTCGGGGCCTTCTATCGCCACGTTTCTAGTTTTCCTACCAGAAATAATTTATAAATATATTGGAAGTCGTGTGGGACTCTAATAATGTGACGTAAAGGACAAATTGCCTCGCTTCGTTATCCGCGTGGCCAATGTATAATTATTGTGCCATTCCAATGCGAGGCTATCAATGGTTCTTTGGACTTGTTTAGAATGAAGACATCTGTGTACAAGATTGTATTGCCTTCAGATGCCAACTAATGAAAACAAGGATGATTAAATTATACACTCGTGGCAAGTTACCAGGTACTGAACCATTTCAATTCGATTCATTGACATGCTATTTGAATTGGGTGTTTTCGTCCGTAAGCAAGAGATGGCTTATGTAGTGATGAGCTATGTATATATTATGTTGAAATGTTTATATACAAATAAATTAACATTTGTTTTAGATGACTACCGTCGACTAATATTTGAATGTATACACTGAAAACGGCAGCATGGCCACTGAATTTTAATCAAACCCAAAGGTCATGGGTCATATACTGGTGACCAGGTATGATATTTCAACATATTGGAATATTTAAATAAAATGTACAAGCTTCCACTAATATTTCAAAAATTTTATTGAAACTTTATTTTATTTTATTTAAGCTAAACATTTCACCATTTTCTTATTTATTGCCATCTATTTCATACTTAGGTAACTTATATCGACGATATTAGTAATATTTTTTAGTAAGAATACAAACTGTGTAATGGTTTGTGGAAAATATTACAAATTGTATTTACATGAATTTTCTAAACCAACAAATTATATCATCACACAGCTTACTGACTATCCCTCTTACAGAAAATACACATCAACCAAATCATCATTTAGAGAAAGAAAGCCTCAGTTTTCCCTATAGTCAATTTTTTTCTCAGCCTCTCAGGGATACGAATTTAGGACTCTTAGTTGAATATAAGGCCACACTACAGAGGGAACCAAGTAGTCTGACTCAAATGATTGCAAGATTGCATGCGAGTGTTCAACTTATTCGTTTATTTTTATATCCATCTCCACGGGTGGTGAAACTAGAAACGAGGCAATAAAACGCGGTAGCTAATAAAACAGCGTTAATGTGATCCTGTATATTCCAACATGGACGAATTACTGCATAATACCCCTAGAATCTCACATTGTGTAACTATGTAGCACCTGTGCATGTTTAACGACGTCTTGGGGAGGGTCAGAGGGGAGGGGGGGGGAGGGGGATCGTAACAGTGTCAAAAACCTTCAAGCTTCAGAACCATTGCCTTGAGACAAAGCTCCATTCAGACAGTGTCACAACTGCAACTGACGTCGTAAAAACACTCGTGGAACCATTTTGTTTCTTAATAGCACAAGGGATACTGTAAAAAAATGACGTCTCGCAGTTGTTTGGATGTAGTAGGACTTTTTCATACGACAATACGCAATTACTATATTATTTGTTTTCTTTTTCTAATCGTTGATTCAATATTTCGGATCTTTTTTTTTTTAGAAAAACTCACTTTTTTAAGGAAATGCAGTGAGACATCACAAAAAAACTAGACATGGAAAAATATGCAACCAAATTTTTATAAAATAACGCTAATACCTATAAATTGTAACAAAAAATAAATATCATTTCATATGATATAGTTTAGTAAATTAATTGTTATAATATTATATTAAAAGTATATTTTGACATTCAAACTATAATTATAATTATTGGTAGAGGTGTGGAACGTAGAGCCAAGAAAAAATGAATATGCACCTGGGAGAAAGGAGAGTGGGAAACCATTTATGAAAAAACACACCCTATATACTGGGCTGGTATTTGAACCACTAACTAAAACACCAAATTAGACAGGCTCAACGTCTAGTCCAGTGATTGGGGCTATGGTTTCTTTTAAAATTAGGTTATTTGCTTCCAATATTATTCTTGAGACAACAATCCGTAGGTTTGTTTGATTTAATTTCTATCAATATGGAGCTGGGCCTTATCATTATTACTTATTGCTCACTGCACCATCTGGTAGGAATCCGATGTACTAGGGGAGTTCGGGAAGTGTGGTGCTTCCCCGCTGCCTTTCATACTGAATTTCTATGAGCGAATGGTAAAGGGCCTACCAATTTTACCGGGAAAGGTATTTTCACATACCTTCCAGTGATATTTTACATGTCACAATCCACATGGGACCGACGGCTTTACATCCCCCACGAAGGAAGTTGTGCTACGGATTATTATCGCTCAAGAAAAATCCGTTGACCTCAGACAGGTTTGAATCCACGAATATATCTGGTCTTGAGCCGAGAACTTTACCCCAATACCATCGAGGTTGACTTGCATCCAGTTGTCTCGAATATAGTAGGACGCTTAACATAATGTAGGCAAGCTTACCAATGGATTAGGAAAATATACCTTACACACACGAGGGCACGTATAGGACTGAACAAAAATTAATCAAACCCATGTCAAACGCACATCTAGATAATTGGAAAATTATCTCTACTTTACTAGAATCTATATTTTCCTTTTGAAACCAATATGTTATACTCTATACTTTTACTTTTAAGATTACTTACACCTCAATATCAGTTTTGTATAGAAAGACAGAACTTGCAGAGAGAATTTAAGATTCTAGAACCTTGTTCAGGATACTGACTGGCAAACCTTATGGGAAGAGACCATTGGGAAGACCTAGACGCTGATGGGAGGATAGCATTAAAATGGACCTGAAATAGATGGGGTGTAATGAGGTGGACTGGATAGAACTAGCTCAAGATAGGGATAGGTGGCTTACTTTTGTTATTGCAGAAATACATTTTCTAGTTCCTAAGGCCATCGAGTAAGTAAGTATAGAAAGAAACAACAATTTGGTTATGGTTTGCATATTTGATTTAGCATTGTAACCTTTTTAAATCCACACTCTTACAGGCTGATAAAAAGGTTTTTGCAACCTTTATCAGAAATTAAATAGATGCACAGCTGGGTCATAAAAGTACAATACTATGATTATTGTACAATTATTATTAGTGATTTAATATAAGTTGTGGTAAAAATTGCATCAAAATTAAAATGTTGTATCCATTGTAATAGAAAATTACAAACCTAAGAATTTGGAGGCAAAATATCCTTTTTTGGTATACATCAAACACTAAAAACATGATTTTAGGTTAAAATGTCTTATTTATTCTTTGGACACCGATGCTTTACTATCGACACTCCTATCTAGATACCATATCCTTACTCACATCCTGTATGGTAACATAAAATTTTCATAATAGAAATGGATATTTAGAAAAGACAAACGTATTTTTTTCAGTTAAAATTGATAAAATGTTAACGTTATTATTTGTTTTCTATGGATATTGATAATCTCTCAAAATCATCCAATACAGATAGTATGGCTTGACGTATTAATACGTCAAAGTATATCTAGTAAATTTTCTAACCCTAAGGTAAGGTCCATCTTATTATGAACGTAAGACATTAGTTCGTGAGTCATTGATGTGAGTATCCAACTAAAATCAGGAGATAACAACACCCTGTTCTTCAAGGATCAGCCTCGTTGGTCTTGGCGTAAATTGATAGCCTCAGGACCCGATGTTAGTAGGTTCAAGCCCATTCGGGGTTGATTGATTGTTTTTTTCCTTGAGTGATAAAAATCGTTAGCACAACTTTCTTCGGAGGTGAAATAAAACCGTCGAGTCCCATGTCAATTGTGGCTTGTAAAAGAACCCTGGAAGGTATGTGAAAAAAACATTTCCCGTCAAAATTGGTAGCACTTTTTCACTCGCTCATAGAAATTCACGTGTGCTGATTCCATCAGTCGGTTCAAACGGTGCACGTTTAATATCTAAAATAAATAAAAAAATAAACCAAATTGAAAGGCCTGCTTGTGTAGTGTGTAGCTTGAGTCCTTGTCTATAGAGTATCTAACCTGTTTTGTCACCAAGAAAATCTCGGGACAAGATGACTCAAGTTTCTGGCGCTGTTCATCTTCATGAAGAGAACATGTCAGCCTGGACCCTCATTTTTCTTCACCACCTGTCAAACACTATCGCGGGTCCTCTTGTTGCTACAAGCGCAAGGACGTCTTCGCTTCCTCTCAAAGCTAATCCTCTTCTTCTGATCTTTATTTTTGTCTTACAAAGAAGAATAAATAGATTTTTAATAGGGGACTATGTCGCCTTCACTACTAAGTTAGTGAATTCTTTTGTATTGTCATAATTTTATTTCCTTGGTCACCTTTCAGAGGCGGCTTCTTCTGTCTGTTTCGGTAGATAAATATGTAACAACATTGCTTAACTACGTCCATTGGCTGCCAAAACGAGTTATTGTTCGTATAGAGCTTTCTCTCTTGAAATAATCTTAGTTCCAATTCGGTTGTTTTCCAGGAACTTGTTTGACGTGTTCTATTATGTCTTCAAAGCGTAGCTCGTTTCATAAAGTATGTGTTTTTGTTTTTTAATATCTTGAAGTATACTTTTATTTTATAAAATGATACACCATTTGTTCTTTTGCATTCTTCTAACATTTTGGACCTTCATATTTGAAAGTGATTTCGTAGCTAGATCTTATCTGAGAAGTTGTTAATGTATTATTCATATTGTATTTAAAATGTTTCAAAAATATTGTATTGAGTATCTTCCACTATCTTTCTATATGTGTGTTATAATATCTATAAAAAAAGACTCGTCTCTCCTTTGAGCAGTTTAAATGTTATGCAACATCTATCAGTATATTTGATTATTTTTTCCATGAGACTAGAAATGTCGAATGGTGTAGCTGTTCAATATTTTAAAATAACTGGAACAACGTTTCGTTAACTATTGTAATATGTTTAAATAACTTTAATTACTAATATATTATTTTTCAACTTCCGCTTTGATTTTAGACAAAATAATAAAAATTACTGAGGTACAAATATATCCATACAATGTTTATATTAATTCCAATTTTATTTGCTGATGAAATTTAATTTCTTATTAGAATATCAGCTTTGTGCACTTATCAATCTTAATTTGGTATAAATCAGCTGAAATTTTTAAAAGTGGATAGTTTTCAAACATGTAAATACTCACATTAATAGGTGACATAAATAACATTTCACGTTAATGTTTAATTCATGAAACGTTTGTTTGGACCGTTGGGTTTAGTCACAGAGAATATTTTATACATTTATTACTATCGTGTTAACCTAATTTCTTACCCCTTTAAGCCGTGATGATACGGTATCATAACTTACACACATGTGGCAGTCACACTGTACGCTAGGAGAAAAGAGGGTAATGTAAACACTAGAAGGAGCAAGTAATCGTTCAACACATGGAGTAGTTTTCTCCGGCCCAGACAACAATTTGTATGGTGGCGCTGCCAGGGTCTCAGAGAAGTGGTGTAATAACCTCCACATTTTACCTACTTCAAGCAGGGCCGATGGACTTGAAGATCGGGAGCCAACTCGAGTAAACACAGACATCTCCTTGAGGGTGACACTTCTAATGTAAACTCTCTAACAAAAAATACATTCAAATAGCTGTACCGAGTCAAACTCTTACCAATAGAAGATAATAAGTTGCCTCTGGAGTATACATCTTGACAAATATTACTTATTAACCTAATAAATTATGAGTATACAAGAAATTAAAAATATGTGCTAGTATTACGTAGACCTTATACTTTGATTTCAAGTTGAAATATCTTCCATGATTTTTCCTTGGATAACGGTTGGTATTTTCCCTTGTGGATCAAGCTAGACCCAAACTAAATTACTATATTGAATAGTACATTATATTAAGAGATAATAACCACTGTTCAGAATTTCAGACGTCAATCTCACAATATATGTCAACATTTTAAAATAATTGACTGATTGCTTAGATTTTCAAATTCATATCTCTTGAGATGAGTCTCTTCTTCGTCTTAAGTCAATAACTCGAAGTTTATTTTGATGTGATTTATATTTATCCGGAATCAGGTATGCACTCAGATCTTAAGCTGGTTAGGGCTACCTGCACCATATGGTAGAAATACCATGTGCTAGGGGCGTTCAGGAGGTGGTGGTTGGCTACCAGTTGCCTTCCACACTGAATTTCTATAAGCGAGTACGAAAGATTCTATCAGGTTTGTCGGTAAGGTACTTTCCACATACCTTCCAGGTTTTCTTTACATGCAACAATGGACATGGGACCGACGGCTTTACTTCCCCTCCGAAGGAAGTTGCGCTATAGATTTTTATCGCTCAATAAAATTCCGTCGACCTCGGCTGGGTTTGAACCCATAAATATTGTGTCCTGAAGCGAAAACTTTACCCGAAGACCTTCGAGGTCGACAGATATGAGCAAATAAACAAAAAAAAAACTTTTTTAGCGGCCACCATATTGAAATGGGTAGCCAAATTGAAAAACTATAATATAGTACATTATATATATTGTTTGGCCTAGGTCACAGTTGATTGATTCCCTGTCTGTGACCTAGGTTTAAAGAATGTGCTTTCAAAATGTATTTAAAATCAGCCGAAACACTTTGCAGTTATCGTGGAATGGATCGTGACACTTCTAATGTTAACTCTCGACCAAATACTTTCCATACATATTAATTATATAGATAAAACATATAAAATATACATGATAATAGGTGTGTAAGTGTGAATAAAAAGTGTGATTGACTCAGGCAACCAACTTTGAGTTTTACAGTCGTTAATCCATGCGTCAGTTATTTTTTATATACAGTAAAGGGTCTATTAACCGAATGCCATTCATCCGAAACGCATATCATCCAAACATAAACCCTAGGGCAAGAAAACCACCATTAAGGAAAATACGTCAAATTTTGTTTTTAAAAAAAGTCCATGATTATTTTGTATAACGGCGTAGCTTATGATATATTTTTAATGAACTGTGTTTTAATATTTATAATTCAAATGAGTTGACTATACGAAGATCCATGAAATACTTATGTACTTGCAGTTACATACTGTATAGTAAAACAATACCTAAATAATATTTATTTCTATGTTGTTCTTCATAGTACCTAGATCCAATTATCGCCTCTTGTGTGACTAAATTCGTATTCATGCTAGTTGATTAGCCAGCCAATTTTAATACCCGAATGGACCTTAGTCATAATTATTGCGGCTAATCGACTTCTACTGTATTATTATTAAATTATAATCTCACACAATCTAATCTTATATAAGGTTCTAGTCGATTTTATTTATATCAATAAATCTAATTCAAAGCAAACGCATATTAGAATTTTGATACCAAAATTTGGTGGAAAATACACATATATTATATATGGATCACATGATTTGACGCATGAATACGTGAAAGTAGATCTAATAAATTATATAGATTATTAGATAAGACCATTCAAATAAAAATTTGGCTGTACCTATTAAAATACAGCAAGTGGTAAGTGTTGAAAGATACCTTTTTTAATTTAATATTACGCCCAAACACCAATTTTAATTACATTAATGTGCTAAATATTAGGTAGGTTGAATAGAGGAAGTGTTTCTGCATTTGCATGTAGGGAGAGTGGAAAACAATTTAGGAAAAACTGCCGTTAATACATCCGACCAGAATCGAGCACCGATCGTCCCGTCTTTGGCAGTATATTCTATTGCAAGACTAGTGCCTTAAACCTAAAAGATAACTAATATAGGTTAAAACCTGAAAGTAAACTTATGTTTGTTTGTTTTTATGTTTACTTTTTCAGACCTATGTAATAAAAAGAACGAGTCGTGCTTTAGTTTTCTAAATAATATAAAGTTCTAATTAAGCTTGACACCACGAAAACGAGTTTTCTTACCACTTTTAATTAAATATCGCTTTTAATGATCTGTTTACTAAGGAGAATTGCCCAGACATAAACACTCTGTAAACATTTCGTCAGTGAATCGAGTTCCATATGAGTCATCACCGATGATATCACAGGATCTAAGAGAAGTGCAAAACCAGAAGCAAAACAAACATTTATGGAGCTAAATGGGTGACATTATTAAACCCACACGCATCTTTTAAGCAGGCCTTCATCAACTTCCGTCCCTGCAATGTGTCATTCCTCAAATGAATATAACACGTATGTTTTGACAGGGGTTATTTTATGTGCTAAGCGTCTAATTATTCTTTGTACCTATCCACGGCTTATGCCAACTAATTTGGGGCAAAAAGATGAGTGTAGTACTATCCTTCCACGCGAGTTCGGGTAGATTGCCCCTCAAATGCTTCCTTCCTCATCCCTACTTCATTAAAGTAATCATATATGAGTATAGCCTGAATAGATAGTAATAAACGGTGAAAAAATAAAAAAAGATGTTGGAATGAGGGAGAGGGTAGGAAGAGTGGTTGTTGAAAGGGATGTTGAGGTTCTAATCCCAGCAAGGGTTTTAGGTGTGGGTTTCCACAGGTATTTTATGGTCGCTACGCATCTGAAAAATCGGGGAATTTTTACAAGAATAAAAAAAAAATTGGCATATTATTAAATTTGGAATCGCAAACTGCAAGCTTTAAATTGTAGGTAACAAGGACTATAATATTTTTAAGCACGTTTATTCAATCAGCTGTCTTATCTTCCACAGTACCCCTGAAATTTTGAGTGTCGTAAACAACTGCACATATTTCCCCATGAATGTCAAATAATCCGGTACCAAACACCAATAAAATTACTTTTAAATTGTTACTTTAATGAAAAATTAAATTTAATTCCTCTATTGTCTATATTACTCCAAGTTTCTGCAAAAATTGAAATTCCTTCTTGAAAACCTGGAAAACGCAGGGAATCTTGTATTAATAAAATAATGGAATCCTTCATAGTTTATTAAGTTGGTTTACCAGCCCGTTTATACTAAAATAGTGTAGTTTCTTTTTTTAAAAAAAAGCTATTATCCTCATATCTAAAGCCTAGATTGTGTCGTTAAGGTGGGATTGAAGGGGACGCGAGAAAAGGCCAGTGTTTTTGTAGTTATTATGGAAAAACTTTTTTTTTTGGCCAACATAAATAAAACATTGCTCCAGTACAAACATATAATTCAATTTTTTTCACATGGTGACATCATATATTGTTGAATATCCGTCATGATCATGGTGGCACTATCTAACAAACTTTTTAAATGAAGAGGAAAAGTTCTCATTAAATTCCAGGACACAGATGACAGATATTCAAGAAATATTCTCACCATGTGAAGAAAGCGAGATTCTACGTTTGCACTGGAGCAATATTTTATTTATTTTGGCAAAAAAAAATATTTTTTTTCCATAAAAAAAATATGCAAAAATGCTCCCTTTTCCTCACGTCCTCTTCCATCCCACTTTAATAACAATTTTTTAAAAAGCCTTAATGAACTAAAGTAATATATTCACTATGGAAACTTCGTCACCAGATAAAACCGTACACAATCCGAAATATTCATTAATGGTTGGCGTTATCAATTTAAAAATGGATAATAAGTGGGTTAATCCGTGGTTAACATGCCAAGCACGTGAGCTCCGTTGGGGTAATAAGCTCCAAAGTAGTGAAGAAGACAAGCTGCATCCCGACCAGAGGGTAATGACAAACAGTCTGGTGTGAGGGGAACTGGAGGAGATACTTCTGTGTAAACAGAGAAATACGTTACCGGGAAGGGAATCTGGCACAGTGTATAGTTCGGCCAAGGTAATATCAAACAGTAATACGTTTCTACCTCTTTGTGCACTGGATATCATCACTGAGGCAACTGCATGGCTACTATTGGTAAACAGGCTTGTCATTCTTTCGTTTTCGTATGGTCAATCTTCCCTAAAATAAAATAAGACAATGTCCGCATCACTGTTTAGTCAAGGTTGCTAGTAACATTTTCTTATCCCAGCACACCACCTTCACACATAACTTAAGGCGAGTAGATTTGGCAACAGTTGGCTGAGAAAGAGCGAAGATTGATTTTTATCCAGAAGACCTGCAGTTCCCTCAGCGATGATATTGGGTTTAGTAGCTTATTTATGTCTCATTAGTTAAAAACCGTACCGTTTTGACTATTTTGAAATTGTGATTGCGTTAAAGAGGATAATACCGAAAACAACCATTCCAATTTGAACTTAATATTGTAATGCAAATAATAGCCTAGTATTGTTTTCTTAGGTTTTATACGCTTTTGAAATGTAAATCTACATTAAAACATATTTAATGAATTAATTCAGAAAATGGTCTATTTTTTAAATGACCTGAAGTCATGTGATCCACGCATGATTTTAAAACGTTACTATCTTGTTTCTAATTCTGAGGGTTAACTATACACGAGGCCCAAAGGCCAATATTAGTTGGAATACAACCTTCTTTGTTGGTCGAATGGTCTATGCCATGACGGGGAGATCATTGTTCGAACCCTGATTGGGTTTACTGTGGGTGATTTTACATCCCCTAAATGTGATTAAATTCTCTTTTCACACAAATACGGGTACACTTTATCTAAATTCAACCTTCTTCATCTCTAACACATAAACGTATTAAGTACATTTTCGTATAGCCTAAACAGATAGAAAGATATGATAGCAAAAACAATTAGAATAAAAAGAGTAGGCCTATTCTTAACTAATTTGATCAAAGGGACACTCATTAAATAATAATATCACAATAAAGCACTCTTTGTATAAGCAGGAGTCTCTTTTGTTTTCACAAAAACTTGGAACTTTTTTCTTATCATTCAAAACTTTAAAGCAAGTTTAAACGGACTATTTTATGAGCTCCTAATTCATACATAGGTTTTTCAATATGAAATACTATACTAAGCCTGAAAGTTATCTTGGGGATGTAAAAAACACTCATGAAATTTAAAAAATCTAAAATTTTACTACCCTTGTTCTTAATAAAGTGAATATAGTCAATGAACACAAAAAGTAGAGACATATACCCATGTTTCTTTATATCAGGAATGATAATTAATTCAAGTGGATTTTTATCAAATTCTATACTTTTGTAATTTTTTAGGTCAAAATCCATGAAAATATAGAGGCTTTCTATGTATGTCATATACATGTAAATGCTTAGAGTTGAAAATCACGCTAGCACTGCAAAATATTTATTAATTATTTAAATATCAGTAATATTTAAATATTAAACTAATTGCAACTAACAATTTTTCATAATTAACAAAAACAAATATCTAGTTTCACAAGGTTTGACTATTTTTTTAAAACTCACGTCAATTTAATGAGTTCATAATATCATCTTTATTAGGAAAGATAATATTAATCATCTAAATCCCATTAAATTCATATTTATCCAAACCATATTAATATTTATCTTAATTCTTCTATATATAAGATGGTAGAAATATTCGGGACCTATTTTAATATTGAAAATTGACTCAAAAATATCGTGCTTGACTGAATCCAGGAATCTGGGGCTCAAATCTTGACTGCGTAGTTGAATAATTAGTGTTTTTCCATAATTTTCTATTAAAAAAATATATATTGAATGTCTAAACTTAACCCCCTTAAGTGGGCTAGTTCAAGAATAAGAGAGCGTGAATGGAACGAAGGATACAAAAACAAAAAAATTATAGCTTAGATTAATTTTAACATAAATATTTTGTCATCCAGCTCAAATCACGCAACCAACTAGATCAAAAACCTCTTTTAACCCAGAAAGAATAAAAATAAACAAATAAAAAATAAATATAAAATGTGATAGGTCAATCAATATCTTCTAAATAGTGAACTGAAAACATTATCCGCTTTGATCAAAATTATATTCCCTTATTTATTTTGTAAGTTCAACTCTTAAGCTCAGTAGGTAGTATACCATCCTAATGAATATAGGTCCGAGGTTCAATTACCACCATTAATCATTGGTAAATTGGGGACTTCCTTTGCAGACTGGTGAGATAATGGTGTTGGGGGAGTGGGTGGGGTGGCTTGGTGTTATTTAGTATCTTAGAACTAAGTTAGATCCATCTGCTTATAAAATACGTTTTTTCAGATTACACCCCAACCCAAATTATTAATGATAAATGTTTATACAGCCCTTGACTTAAAGTTGAAACTCCACAAGAATACACTCATTATCTTAATCTCGTATTTAAAATAATGAACAAGTATTATAAAATTATCGGTATAATTATAGCCTACGAACCATAACTAACGCTCAACAGTTTGAGTGTGAAGATATTCAAACATTTAACAATAAATAAATACTAAACTAAACACATAACGAGATAGATTGGGAAAATGTATATCCATTAAGAAAATAGCAAGCTTTTATGTGACATTGGTATCGGTAGACACGCTGGAAAAGTTATCACCCTAATCTAGTACGATTTTTCAGGAAAGGGAAGGTCAGTACTCAAATAGTGGTCATTTGTTTTGGGGGCGTTTTTTCCTAAATTGTTTCTCAACCTCCTTCCTAAAATTATGGTGTATTTTCTCTAACTCTTATCTTCCTTTTCCCTAACCCATTATTTTAATTAAATGCAAATGATCCAGATGGGTAGTAATATGCAATGCAAACAAAATCATATTTTATAGCAACTATTTACTTAAATGCTGATACACTTCCCACATATTCCACCTTCATCCCTACCCTATCAGTATAATTAATTGAGAATAGCTCGGATGGGTGGTAAGAATCGTCACGAAAATACTAAATGGTATCTAACATAATAGCAGTTTTTCGACCTCGGTGATCTTGGGGTAAAGTGCTCGCTACTGGAGCCGATGTTTGTGGGTTCAATACCAGCTCGAGGTAAACGTATTTTTATTGGGTGATAAAAATATGTAGCACAGCTTCCATCGGCAGGAAAGTAGAGCCGTCGATCCTATGTCGATTGTGGCATGTGAAAGTTCCTTTCCAGGCCAAATTGGTAGGCCCTTTCTCTCTCGCTCATAGAAATTCTCGTCTGATTCGGTTCAGAAAGTGCAAGTGTAATACCTCAAATAAAATAAAATGAAAAGATAAAAGGTTCCGGTTTACTGCGGACGAACTATATCCAGTTTAAACCGTTTACTACTGCTTTGCGTCAATCAACACCTCTAACCTTATGTTTAGTGTTTATTCCCTATTACATTTTCCAGGTCGTAAACACAAACGCTTAACTTCTTTCCCATAACATTCATTCGTTCGTTCATTCATTCCTTCAGGTTCCCTCGCGGCAGAATTACTTTACAGCGGGCAAATATTTATCCGTCAGCTGACGTAATTTACCTTCTTTGCGCCACCCTCCTGATATTCTGAGTTATTTTATTTATTTTTATGCCTCGTAAAGTAAACTTCTTAAATTGTGTTATCTCTTCTGTCTCTTGGCATTTCTTACCCTTGTGATGTTTTCTTCTTGGTTGTCTTCTGGCAGTCTGCGCACTCAACTACCGACTGAGAATGATAATCTATATTAAATTCGGAACGTTTACATTTAATTTCGGGAAAGGATTTGCTAAATATTTAAATATCTCAAGGTTTTTACGTATTTTTCCTATATTTTAGAAACAAAAATATTACTATTTTTAAAATCACAGAATTTATGGTTTTATCACTTTCCTAGAAACGTTCATTTAAATTATATTACAAGATCTATTGCAGAAGTAGAATTTTAATATATTTACAAAGGTAATACCTAATTTATAAATGTACTATTTTATATTTTATATATTTAGGCCTACCTAAGCTAATTTTAAAATTTTATTTATTATAGACAATTTTTATAATAGCTTTATTTTTAGTACCGCGTATTACTAACCGTTCGAGTTATAGTTCTAGGGGTTAACAATGTTATATTTAGAATAAGTGTACCCGCGTTTGCATGAAGGTAGAGTGGAAAACCATTTGGGGAAAACCACCTTCAGTGCAATCGACCGAGAATCGAGCCTCGATCTCGCCGTCATCGGCAATCTAGTTTATTACGAGAATAGTGCCCTAGACCACGTGGCCAACAAAGCGGGGTTTTTAGGATAGTTACTAAACATTATTTTAACACCAAATAATGAATAAATTCACTAATTAAACTATATAGTAAGAATAGTTAAGACATGTAAAATACATAATATTATCCATATTAATAAAATAATGAAGCTGTTTGCTTGTCTGTCGTGAGCATTAAGTGATAGAGTTGACAGGGGCTGAAATTTGATAGCCCCTGTACACGAACATGTCCACCTTGAAGCCGAAATTTTAAAATTGGATTCTGATTTTTGTATTTTAATTAAAAACTGGTTAGGGAGAGATAAAATCAAGACTGTTTTCCCTCTCTGTTTGAAGCAAAGAATATCGATGCTGGTGGTAACTACACAATCCATTGCGCAGTTAACCTGAGCAATGTCGGGTACTTCTGATAGTATTAAACACTCCCAGCACTATTTTGTTTTAAAAAAAATGCTTTAATTCTGCAATATCCCTTGCTTGGATTCAATTTATAAAACACAAAAGCAGATCTATCCAATGTTTAGTCCTTTGTATTCTCCATCTCACTGTAGATTTCTACGATGAATTTATAATTGTTCTTTGGTAGAGTAGATACATTATTTTAAATAAAGATAAACACATTCATATATGTCAGCATAAAGTATTGGGTTTTCTTCCTTGACCTTTCCATTTAATTAAATGTCATTAATTTATATATATATATATATATAAATTATATATATATATTTCATTGCGTCTTACTACCTGTTCAAGGTGTATGCATGATGAAAATTATAGGCTAACAATGGGGTTGGGATGAGGAAGGAAGTATTTTATGGATAATTTATCCACATTTGCATGGAAAGAAAGTGAGAAACCTTCTAGGAAAAACCAACCTTATTATACCTGACCGGAACTCGAATCTCCTAGTCATCACTAGGCTGGTCTAACACGAGAGTGACGCCTTAGATCATTCGGCCACTGAGGCAAGTGGTTAAAAAAAATTAAAGATTGTAATTGTGTTACAGAAATCAAAGTCTAATTTTCAACTCCAGCCTAGAATTTTCTTTGCTTTAAATCTCGGTACACATTTAAAAAGTGACTTTTGCATACTCCTGCGTATTATTTATTATATTCAAACAAAGATTTTAAAACTCATTTTGATTAAATTTTAACCGAATGTTTAGGCCTCACTGCCTTAATAGTTATACTGCTTTAGTAAATATGTTAATCTTTGAATCACATTAAGTATTATAGGATGTAATAATCTGAAATAATATGAATGGAGTCGTCATTCTATTTGTTTTGTTTAAGTTTTATTAAAACACGTGTCAAAGCCTCTTTGTTACGATGACAGAAAAGCTTTTGTTCCGCTAAAACACTGGGTCTGAAGACTTCCGCTATATTCGATAACACATTGACTTACTGTATAAATGAATGTCTTGAAAGTTTGTGTAAATCTTTAGGAAGGCGGGTCTGTAAAATGTATTTTTAACAACGTTAGATCAGACAGCTGAAAAAAAGAGTATAGAACGGCTTGATTTTGTACACCTGTAGTTTAAAAAAAGCAAAGCAGTCGACCTAATTAATTTAGTTTCGTGTGCATATGTGTAGGAAAGATGTCTTTAAAAATTGAGACTAATTAATAATATAAATCCAGTAATTTGTCTTTACTAGAAGTGAAACTCATCGAAATGACTGTAATGCAAAGATAATAAATAGACCGTAAGTCCTTGTAATGTTTATATCATAATTTTATTTTTGTATTTGTTTAGTCAGGCCTGACTATTCCCCAGCAGGGATAGTAATTTACGTTTTAATTATGATAATTATAATTTTGTGTATGATAATTTAGTATTTTCATTGGTTAGTTTTAAAATGTATTTCTAAATGTATTTATCAGAAAAATGTTACTGACGCCAACTGGAGAGCAGAAATCCGTTTCAGAAGTTAATGTTATTTAACAACTGGGACTGTTATAAATTGATGTGAAAAGTAAACTGAGAGGTATATATCATTAACAATTTAATATGTTGGGTTATTTAACAAAAATGTACACATAAAATGGCCAATTTTAAATGCCGTTTTGCTATAACTATCGCAACTCTCTAAGCTTAAGATAAGTGGGAAGCGCCTGTAATTTAATATTCTTAAACATTTAAAGAAGTATATTACCTGCTTCGGTGGTCGCATAGTCTAAGGCACTTCTCTCGCATTAGACTATATTGCTGAGGACGAGAATATCGAAGTTACAATCTCGGCCAGGTAGTTTTTCCACTCTGCATCCACGCAAATGTGGGTAAACTTCCCCTAAATATAATTTTCCTAATCCCTAAAACCGTTGGCATGATTAGTCCATAAGAGTATAACCCAAACGGGTAGTAAAATGCTGTGCTAAAAAAAAATCTCTAGATAGAACCACAACAGAATATTCTAAATTTTTGGAGGATTATTTTTCTATTTAACTAGCACTAAAACTTACCCATCTTTTGCTATAGAATAGTTAAACACACGTAGACCTACCTATATCTCTATTTGTAAAGGGAAATAAATGTATTATTAGATTATTATTATTATTTTATTTAGTAATCATATTCTGAAAATTGAAAAACGACACCTGGACACAGAAATCGAACCCGGGACCTTTGGCTTAGTATGCCAATGCTCCAACCACTGAGCTATTCATGAATCGTCCCGTGCCCAAGGTCATTCTTCATTCGTATTTTAAGGCGGAGTCTATGATGGACGTGCGAATATCATCGGTTACAAAGCATAAATACTAATAATAATATACTTAGCACCGCGTCTTACTACCCGTTCGGGTTATACGCTTAAGTACTAATTACACTAATGGATTGGGAATTGGTAAGGTTGAATTTAGAGGAAGTGAACCCGCATTTGCGTGGAGGGAGAGTGGAAAACCATTTAGGAAAAACCACCCTCAGTTCATCCGACCGAGATTCGAACCTTGATCTCCCCGTCCTCGGTGGTCTAGCTCAGCACGACTGGCGCGTTAGCCAACTATTCCACTGAGGTGGGTCATAAATAATAGCTTTGGTTATTTGATTCTTATTTAATAATGGTGAAAATAATTTTAAAATATACTTTTAACATATAGAAATTAGCTTAGTTTCAAATAATTATAAGTACCTAGGCTAGAGATGTATTCCTCCATAGAGTTAAAATAAGGCTACATTCTCTCATTTATTAAATATCTTATTATTTTTATCTAATAGTATTGATATATGTCACGGATGATTGACTTGTATTTAAGCTATAATTTACAATAATAACTGTAATATAAATACTGTATGATAGCATAGTATATTATCTGTATCCCAAAAAAATGCATACATTTTAAATAAAAAAAATTGCTGTTTCATTACTTAAACATAATTATTACCACTTTTATTCAAATTAAATCTTGTGAAGCAAACTACAATAATAATCACTGGCCTGCATTGAACATCCTCATCATTAAATTTTTTCCAGCTATGAGTAAAGAAAAAAAAAAATCGAAATCTATATTTTTTGTAGAAATGTATACCAATTATTTTTTAATAGCTATAGCACTGCGTCTTACTACCCATTCGGGTTATACACTAGTAATACAATTAACTCCAACTATAAATAACGTCCAATTAAGTTTGAAAGTGCCAATGCAACATCATTATCTTGAAAAATGAATATACCAACCATAAGGCATTTAAAATGTATTTTAGTTTTCTACAAATTTAATTTAATTTTCAAAAGAAATTAGGATACCGTTTATTAGTTCAGGCATATTTTATTTTTTACACGTGTCTAATATAAATACGTAACATCTGACTAGATTTATTTTTATTGATGTAAGACATTATGTAATAATAATATAATAAGTTCTAAAGTAAGAACATGTTCCACTCTACGTCTGAAAATCTCAATTAAGAGCAAACCCAAGTATGCGCTATGTCTAGCCTGGCTAGGGTCTGAAGGGGGGTGTAAGTTCTTCTTCAACATCTTGGTTTTTATTTATTACACCACTCCCAGCTGCTTAAAGCCTTCGTTTCCCCTCCTACTCTACCCCCGCCCCTTCCCCCTCTCTCTACGTCAAATAAACTAAATTGTTACTGCTCCAAAAAAAAACAACAAAAAAAACCCTGCTATGTGTATTTTTCTTATTTATTTTTCTTGACGCAAGTATCCTTTTGAAACCGTGCAATCCCGATAGTTTAGTGTAAAGGTGGATATTTCATGGCTAGTAAATTATGATTTTGAATGCACAAAGGGATGATAGAAATAGATAAGGAATTGCATTTTAAGCTACACAAATAAGTTGACAGCTTACATTACATATTTTACACCACTCACTTTGACTTTATACAATACATGTTCTGATAATGAGGCCTCTTATATTTTTTTTATTATAAATATAAGAATAATACGGTTGGATTTTGTACTAAGCTTTGAAAATGAATTGAGGCGAAAAATGGTTAAATAAAGGTTCTAGCAGGTTACATGAACAAATCGATGTTAGGCAATATATTCTCTTTTTTTTGTCCATCAAAAAACATAATTTATCTTAATATACTATCAAAATGCTTTAACACACAAACTTCTGAAATACCTTAGTTTTTGTTACTATCTTCTTTAACTTCTTACAATAATTAATTTTCTTCTAATATAAGAGTTTTCCTACTAGCATTTCTCTAAGATTTTAAAAAATATCCCTTTTAAATTTGAAGTTGCGTTTCAATGACTAAACTAATATTTTGTTATATTAATTTTAAAACAAAAGTGAATTGTCGAGTGATTATATCGGTCATAAGTGTAATTATAATATAATAAATTAATTAATTAAATACATCTAGTGTTACGTATCATAATTTGTCTTAATTTGTAATATTTATTCTTACAAACTTGGTTACCTGGTGGTCTAGGGGTAAGGTGTCTGACTGGGAGTCCGGGGTTCAATCCTTGGTCCCGGCACAGATCTATCTGATTGCCAAACCCTTCCTTCACCTCTGACAAGACGCGTATTAATCACAACCTGCGAATGTGTGGAATTCCAGGCCTCCACCGTGGTTCGGATTTCACGTTAAACTATAGTTCCTCCATTTCATCTCACAATCACCCTACCATTGCACATTAGCGTAAGTGCGTATAACCCGAACGTGTGGTAAGACGCGGTAATAATAATAATAATAATAGTAATAATCTTACAAACTTTCAGCTGCCTCGTCACATTTTACTGCCTATGATGTCGACATGAGACGATGATATTTTATATCTGAAATTTAAGACAACATGATGGAGAGCACACTGCAAATTAGGTGGGCGCAACTCATACCTCCCT
This sequence comes from Timema bartmani, assembly GCA_902151455.1. Classification (NCBI taxonomy): domain Eukaryota; kingdom Metazoa; phylum Arthropoda; class Insecta; order Phasmatodea; family Timematidae; genus Timema; species Timema bartmani. Next base: position 106,128 of record CABFWB010000297.1, read on the forward strand.
CTCAAGAGATTGGTACGTGTCTCTCAAAAAGCCGGGTCTCAACTCGTACACGATTTCAACATTAGGCCAAAAATCAACTACACAGGCTACATCAGAACCTTACCTCACCTCTATTCTAGGCCCCTCTTGTACTCATTCGCCCCCATCCACTTTTCTGCAACGAAACAAGATTTGATACATCGAACCTTTTTTTTAGTTACAGTAGAGTTAATAATGCTAATATACATTTTCCTTCACAAATAAAAAAAAACTATTTTTCTAAAACAATCACCGAGCTAAGAACAAAATGTTCGTGTTTCTATTCCATTAATATTTTTCTGCTCTGATATTGTATTTCACTTAGAAACTTAGCTAACGTTTAGTTATTTTGTTTTATTTGGTACATTCGTGTGAACTATCAAACACCTCATTAATAAAAGTACCCGCACCGGTGGTCTAACTCTGAACGTCAAGTTCATTTAGTCTAATGTGCTAGTGATGGGGAGTTTGGGGTTGGAACTACAGCGGGGTATACTGATAGTTTGTTTTCCTAAATAGTTTTCCAATCTTCCTCCACCCAAATATGGATAAATATCAACATAATTATTTCTTCCTTGTCCCACTCTATTGGCACAGTTAATATGTATGTGTGTAATCCTAATGGGGACGCCACCGAAGTGAAAAACAATATTCTTGCAACTTAATTATTAGAGGTGATAGGTGATGAAAGTTGAAAAATGTTACGTGGGGTTATAATTTTATTAATGATAGTGATTTATCGTACTAAGTTGAATGTTAATGTCTAATCTGTGATAATTTGGTCCTCCTATAGTTTTGAAGTTATAGGCGATTGGGATTTATATGATAAAAGCGTTATTAGGTTAGTTAACTAATTATTGTTCTTTTAATAATACTTAAGATCCAATAAAATATTATAAATAGGTTTGGTTTCTTGGTTTAATATCATTTATACCTTTAGTAAGAATTTACTGTATGTTTAAAATCATCTACCTTTATATACTGGGCTACTCGTAATTAAATGAGCAGATTCTGGTTGATTAAAAAACTTATGTACACAAGATGTTTATTTGGAATTAATTAAATTTTCTGGATTAGACATTCCTATCAAGATAATGATTTAAAATTTATTTGTAGGGTTTTAAGGTATTTGGTTTTTCAAAAGATAAATTAAATTCAGTAAAGTTAATGGTATGTATATTTTGCTAACCCTATTATTGATTGTTTAAAAATATATGAGGGTCTAGCTTCTATATATAATATTTAATTAATTATATATTAATTATCATATTGATTATTTATAATCTTGAATCTGGTCAAATTGGTCGAAAACAAGCTGCTTAGGAAGATATTGGGTCCAAAACGGGAAGAAGATTCTGGGGAATGGAGGAGGTTACATAATGATGAGTTACATACGCTGGACTCAACACAGTTTAGTAAAATCTTGCAGATTACCGTGGGCATGACATACAGCGCAAATGGGAGAATCTAGAACCTTGTTCATGGTATTGACTGGCAAATCCATCTTTGAGAATACTTAGACGCAGATGGGAGGATAGTATTAGATTGGGCCTGAAAGAGATAGGGTGTAATGAGGTGGACTGGATATAACTACATAGTTCAAGATAGGGCTAAGTGGCGTAATTTTATAAGTTTGTCGATCAACTTTGGAGTTCCTAACTTCATAAAGTAAGTAAGTCAATCGAGTCGAGGATTCTATAATTGATAATTATTGAGAGTTAGTTTTATCAAGTAGGCCAATATTAATTAAAACTGAAACAAACCCAACCTTACAAGAATATAATTCATATCAATACCAAACATATAAACTCAATATATTCTTACATATTCGTGGATATTTTTTTAGATAGTTTAACTTTAAAATAAAATATATATGGATTTGTTTTATCATTTGAAAATACCTTTTATCAAGGAATATTTCAATTTAGCATATTTTAGTTTTTGTGACATTAAACTGTTCATATGAACTGGTTCTATTTAATGAAGTCACTATAAAGTTTATTTTCCCTAGACTATAAAAAGTTTAATATAGTGATGACATAGTTTATCCTTGAGGATCACCATGCTCTGCAAATCTAATTTAACGCCTCGTCATCTTTTTCATAATATCACATAGATCAGGCTTGTGGAAAATTATTTCTAGACCGAGTATGTGCATGTATGTATGTTCGCCAATCTTCTAAACGTCGAATCTGCTAACTTAATTACATAAACAGTCTGTAACCTATCTTTCTTAAGAAGTTTGCGTGACACATGGCTTAGTGTTAAAAGTTTAGAGAAAGGAAATGGATGAAAGTTCGTGGCATAGAGAAATATAAACATTCATATATTAATATATATATATGTTAATATATATTTTTATATTAATATATAACCTACTTCAGTGGCTGAATGGTCTAAGGCGTCACTTTCATGTTAGGCTGGTCTGCTGATGACGGTAATATCGAGCCTTGAATCCCTGTCGGGTTTACTAAGGGGGCTTTTCCTAAATGGCTTCCCTCTCCCCATCCACGCTAATGCGAGTAGATTACATCAAAAATGCTTCCTTTCTCATTCCTATCTCATTTATATTACTACATATTACATGAATTTAGGATGTGAAAAAATAGAGAGAGTATTAGAGTTGATACAATAAGTCAAAAGTAACGGATTCGATTTCCGTGTGTCTATATGAATTTTGATAAAATTTATATTAAAAATAAGTGTTTTACAATAAAACAAATTCTAGGCCAAATATAAATGAAGTCGAAAATAAATTAAACAGCTACAAAATAAATTAAGCGTTGATTTGAAACTTAAACCCAACTAGTCTGTTGACGCATAATGGGACAATTTTGCAATGACAACTTGCAATGGAAGTATTTCTTTTATAGGAATATAACTTGTAAATTCAAATATATCAAGTGGATTTTTTTTCAGGCACAATTTTTGTGTGTAAGCTTTCATGAAAAGATTATTTGGTGAAAATTGTATCTGTAGAATTCTGAGAATAATTGTTGAAATGAATCAATTCTCGCTTTAAATATCTAGATTCATGTTTCATGTGACTACTATTTTTCATTCTATAGTTGAAAGAAATGGAACTATTAGTTAAATATTATATAGCTTTACCACCCACATCCTTGGTGAGTCGGTCAAGCATCTTCTTGCCTACACAATAGTTCAAGCATCGATATATGACGTTGACTGAATATGCCTCATTGTTAAACTGTTCTAGATCCTTTATACTATGTATATTCATGGTTTTGGGTCATGTATTCGTGTCTTTACTATAATAATCCGTTAGTAATCTAAGTACGTGCTTAGTGCTTATAAGAACACCACACACACTTAAGCTGGCTGCCAAGGTATCTGAGATAGTTTCAATCAGATGATGCGCTTAGGTTCAGTTTTACGTAAACTTCTAATTGTGCACAAACTTTGCGTTTACTGGGATGAATACAAGGCTACTTTCTATGATCCTATACATACATGTACTTGTAAACACAATTTCAAAGTTGTAATTTTCTCCTCTGAAAATTCCAAAGATCTCCGTTTATTGGTCGATCATTAAAACCTAAACACCCGGAAAGCAAAAGGTAACTGATTTATGAGCTTTTTTTGTGTGTGTGTATCGAATGATGTAACTTAATATGGTGGGCATAGCACAAATTGTATTAACATTAGTATTTTCTTAAACCCTTTTTTTTTCTCCTAACACTTGACAGATTCACCTGGTGAAACTATAAGCCTACTTGCTTTATGGCGTTTAGCAATATATGCTTTACTATTCTAGTGTCTTTACCACTATTTTCCTATAGGCAGAACAAAAAGCCGCAGGGAGAAAATACAGCTAAAGTAGTTACTGCATTTTGTTTGGAACCAAACCAAGTATTTTTATTAGCACAACATCTTACTACCCGTTCGGTGTACATGCTACCAAATCAATTTTCAGTCTGAAGAACTAGTATCTCATCCAACGGCAATCAGACACTAAACACTAACTTTTGTGTAACACTGATATTATCTTCTTACATTTGATTGAATATTATTTTAGAGCGTACTCATTTTACTATCAAATGTAAATCGACAACAGCTCCATTAAAATAAATACCTTCAATACCAATGAAACAAAAATTAAGAATTATAGATCTATATTAGGATTTTGGTAAAAAGAAAACTTTAAATAATACAAGCACATATTTTAGTGCTTTACAGTGATTAAGTTTCACTACTATAGTGAGATTATTATTTAATATGTTTTAATAATATCTATCAAAATGGACGGCTGAAGATTGTATAGCTTAACATAAGAAATTACGAGGGTAAATTTATTGGAATTTATGTGTCAGATTAGGTTCTTCATATAAAAATTGGACTGTGTACAAGTTTCTAAAAGCCTGTGAGATTTGAAATCAATAAAGTTCACATGAGTAAAAGAAAAAAAAATGTTTTTAGGAAGCTATATGAGGATAACAAGACGGGAGATAAAAACCGCGAAGAAGCGTAAAAACGCCGTTGGAAGAGGAAAGCTTTAAAGCATGGGTGACCAACCTGTGGCGTGGGGAACTCGTAATATTGATACTTCTTGCTTCTTTGACGACCAAACCAAACATTGACGGACACGTGAATACCCAAGATATCTAAAGACCTTACTAAGAACAGAAATAGCCTTTTATTATTTTGGTTTTAAGGTTTTATTTATATTAAAAACTAGTTGTAATTTCTTCTGGGACTTTGTTTTTTTACTAACTGTTATAAATAAGGTATAGTTATACAATTACGCATTATACATATTTTCCATATCCATATATATATCCATATCCAAATCCATATATCCATACATATTTTTTATCCGTGTTGCTTTTAAAATAAAATTTAAATTCTTTTTGGACTGTGTATTCTATACCCTTGTAATTATTGATTCCCTTTAGTGTTTATTATATTTAATTTTGTTTTCACTATAGTATTTTTGTAATTTTTTAATATGTTAGTAAACTTTAATAAAAATAGCCCTCTTTCCCACGAATATTAAGTTTTAAAAAAAATAGGCTAAAAACATTTGTATTGTATTTTTAGCAGGGTATGTCAGAGTAGCGGTTTTGTAGGTTGGAGGGGGTGAAGGGGGTTGGGTACGCTCAGGTTAATAAGAGTAATAGTGTTACGCCAGAGAAAAAGGTTGGCCACCCCTGCTTTAGAGGCCGACACGAGGAGAGAGTTTGCACCTCTCTGATGTCTCCAGCCTTCAGTTCTTATCTGCAGCTGACTGTCTCAACCATTACCCCAAACTAGCTGGCACGATGACGACTCATAGATACGACGACTACCAAAGTTGAAACTAGCAAGCGAAACTTGTAGGACCCAGGACCTGCCTGAGCTAATCAACTTTGTGGCGGCTGGAAAAAGAACTACCCCCTCCACTCCTCACCCCACTTCCAACCATACGTGGAAATAGAGATACTGAGTCTTCTCTTCTGCGTGCGTGTGTGTGTGTGTCGGCAATCTAGCGAAACGTTAACGCTATATATAATATGCCACATATTTACTTCACATATGTGTAACTCATAAGAGTGGAAGGAAGGTCACAGATTCAAAGAGATTTTGTGATACGCTTTTTCTAAGAACGGTTTTGTTTGAGAGTAAATAAACCACAAAAAAAACAACTATATTTTAATCTAGAGGGAGATCAGCCATTATGTGGTCTGGTAGAAGAATTTTTCGGGAGGGTTGATGGTTTTAGATTTTACAGACATCTGATGAAGACTAAATTAGTCTAGTGACTAACTGAAAATATTTGTTTTGTAATGGCAGGAACTTATAATTTCCTAAACTCGTGTATGTTTGCTTTTGAAATTAATTTGAATTTATGGTGTTAATATGATTTAATAGCTTGGTGACAATTTTGGATTAACATAATATATTCATTAACATAGTTAGCCTATGAAACGGTATAGTAAAGACTTTTCAATAATTTTCGTGTGGAAAAATTTGCCTTGATTTGCGTTCAAGGTAATGTGAGCAGTAGTTTCTATTTTTTAAAGATTACCAACAACAATCTTTTTAGGCCAAGATAAATAAAATATTACTTTGGTAGCTACATTTATTTTAATTTCCTAAACATCATCTCAACAGTTTTTGAATATGTATAGTGGTCATTTTGTAATAAATTGGCTAGGACTTCTCTCTTCGTTTAAATGTTTCTAAATAAATTCTGCTATGCTCAAAAAATAAATATTTAAGAACTGTTCAAACTATTAAACCTATATGCATAAAACTCTAAACGCATCAACAGAAGTTAATTGTCATTAAAACTTGAAATGTATTAGCTCCCTTCCATCTCACCTTAATTTATTAAAAAACGCTATGAAAAAAAACCATACATAAAATAAAACCAACATACTCCCAAAGACATACCTTTGTGCCCTTTTTACAAAAACAACTCAGAAATAATGGTGGGATGGGGATAATTTTTACTAGGGAAATTACGTGAGCTTTGGGTGCCAGGTGTGGGTAGGTAAAGCTGTAGAGTTTTAGTTGGTGACACTGCCTCCAACACATGTGGTCCAGGATATACACACACACATGCCACAAAGCACGCCTAGTTGACACCGCAATGACATACAGCTGACACGCTTGTTTGCGTGTTTTTATTTCTCTTATTTATGGTTTCGAAATTTATAGGGCTGTAAAACAATCAAGGGGTGGAGGGCAAAAAAAAAAAAAAGTCAAACGCTGTTAAAATGCAAAGGAAAATAAGGGGAGTAATCGTAACGTTTATATCGCTAAGCATTGCTATGAGTGTTTGCCTTTTAGCCGTTATGATCGTTAAATTCATATTGCTATTATTTTTAGGGTTTAATACGCTTCACATTGGGTATTTATTTCGATCCGCCTTTGTTTCTCCTTGCTTATTACTGTTGGATTGAAACAATGTTTTCTTATGTTGTTTAGTGTTGGTTGTCAAGCTGCAAAGACGTAGCTGTTTAATAGGCTGAATATCGAATTTTACTTACGAAGCTGTAAATGTTGTATTACCTTTTATAAAATTAGTTTTATGCTTTTCAAGAAATGACTTATTCAACATGAATAACTTGTCTCGAACCATTTCTTTATTTTTTATTTGTTTTTGGAAATCTACTGTATACACAGTGTTATTTGTTTAGTAATAAATCACACTTTTTCAGATTTATTATCAATAATCAAATGTAAAATCGGATAATGTCTTCAAATTTGACTTTTTACCGTCATAATAATATAGACGTTGGCTTTGCCATGGCAATATTTGTTTTATTTTTATTTTATTATCACGTTTAGCACACCTATAACAATTTTAACCAACACTATCTTACACGTGAACAATGGCGTAAGACTCGTCTTATCTCTCTTGTTATTTGTTCGAATCCTAAGTGAAATGAGATTTTTACTTTTATATACTAATTTCTAATATTACCTATACACATTCAAATTATATAATTTGCACTAGTTTATTATTATGTATTTTCATAAACTAGAAAATACCATTTAACGATTCTACCAGTGGGATAAGAACAGTAATATTTGTGTAAGAAAATCCGTATTTGACAATAACAAAATTGTATAAAACAACTTTAATATATTCATTAGTCCAATCGTGTAAACTACAGCTGTCATTTTTTTATATACAGTATATAATACAGTTAAAATAACACTAATAATATTTTAATTTGTTATCATAATTGAGCACCAAAAAAAAGTGTTTATATTTTCTAAAAAAAACTATGGCGTGAGCAAGCTATAGCGACCAGGCGGCCGACGCCGTTAATGATAATAGTGTCATTATTTGCGTATAGAGGGTATCATATGGTCAGAACATTGAATCCTCCTGACTTTAATCTCGGTTTTCTAAACTGTAGCTATTACTTGTTTATTCAAGTAGCTTTTTATTTATCCTCACGAGGATGAGCTTGAGCCCGTTTTACACCCACTGCTTCACAGATACATTTTGGAAGCAACGGGGATCGAACACGGGACTTACAAATATGTAGCCAGGAACTGTGACCACAACACAAAGGTGGTATTGTATTTGGTAAAAAGTACTTTAAATCATAATCCTATTATAAATTAGCGTGGAGAAAGGATGGTAAATTCACAGTGATTAATAATCACACATGGAAAAACTTCTCCTGTGCACACGGCTGAGTGTCGAACCTCGGCCTTTCCAATACCAGTGACTAGGTATCTCAGTTATTTTAAATACAATTTATTACATCAGCATGCTTAAGAGCTAAGAATAATATGAACCATTCTAAACAAAAAACATATTATAATGATCTGGAATAAAATCCACCGAAAACTGTATCGACACTTTCATAATTAGATTAGCATGTTTTATCAACATATAGCTTTCAATCTTCTTTTCAGGCGAATGCTGGCCATCTATTTAAAATAAATCTTTCTGGTCTTACGCCGCTAGATTAGTTGCTGCTGTCCCAAACGAGCTCTGACACGAGCATAGTACTGCCATACCTGCTTTTTTTTTCAATAGGAATCCAGTTATTTTATTTACGTTAAAGTACTAAATACGCTAATGGGTTAGGCTTAGGAAAGATTGAATTTAGAGGAAGTGAACCCGCATTTGCGTGTAGAGAGTGGAAAAACATTTAGGAAAAACCACCCCTAGTTCACCCGACCGAGATTCGAACCCCAATATCCCCGTCCTCGGCAGTCTAGCTCAACACGAAACTAGTGTGTCAGCTAACCACGCCACCGAGGTGGGTGCCAGTTATTTGATAACTGGGAACTCATGTTGCCATATTGGCTCAAATAAAAATATTACAACTGTATTTATGAGTCCGTTTAGTTACTGATGAAAAGATAAATTTATACAGCCATACACAAGGATGTATTATCGGAAGCTTTTAATAACTTTTTAATTAAAATTTTTAATTAATAAATCAAGTAACAAAATTAGTGAGTATGCCATATTTTAGTGACTTTCAAAACAATGTTTGTGGCTGAAAGCGATCTTTCTTTAGACATTATAGTTTAAATTACCATGGTGAAAGGCAGGCCTAAATAATAATACTAAATCACTGTTTTATAGAAACTTAAAAATCTTTATCCTTCGCCTTAAAACGTCAAACATGCAATATGCGTGGCAGCTCTGTGTGGTGGGTTGCATGATTGTCTTAAGACAACAAGTTTTTTTTACGACTTTCTCTGCAGTGAACCTGATGAATAAATATACAAGTCACATTTGATAACGCCTCATCATAAATATATACATATATTTATAAATAGTGGTTATAGGCCTATATGTTTTTATTTTTCCACCTACAATACGTCTATTGTTGGTGTAAGCATATATTTTAATGTTGGTTACATGTAATTAAATTTAAATAAACAAAAAATATGTATAATGTTCAAACATATGTTTGTAATTTTAATTCTCTTAAACTAAGCAATAACTAAAGTTCTACTTCACACCCCATTTAAAGAAAGATATAATTTTGATGAGCATGGTTTGAAAAGTTTGTTCAAATAGAAATACTCGTAAATTTGATAATAAAAGCTAATTTATTCTTTTTTTTATGAGATAAAAAACTTATATTTGAACACACAAAATATTAATGCTTATGTCTTTGTTTTGATTTAGGTAAAATAAAAATAAAACGTTTCCCTACTTTGAACGGACCAATCCGTTAAGCTCTAACCCTACGGTAGCAAACTCTGCATTTTTTTTTTTTTTTTT
>CABFWB010000297.1:116320-137450 GCA_902151455.1 Timema bartmani
TACAGTAGCCCCATGGCTTCTTTGGTGCTGACTGACAGTTCACAGCTGACAGCTGACGGCTTTGAAAAGCTACCAGACCAAATTATGTATCCCTACGCCGAACCATATGATCTGTAAAAACATGTTTAGCAGCTGTCACTTCTGACAAGTCAAAATTTAGGTATATACCTAAATGTTGACTGTCAGAAGTAAGCTGTGAGCTGTCAGTCAGCACCAAAGAAGCCACGGGGCTACTGTAGATTGCCAGAAACTAAGCTTTCTGGGCTCTAATCCCATCCAAGTGTTTATTTTTCCGAAATTGTCTCCCATTCTTTCTTTGCTTACTACTATACTTTTCTTAGCTATAGCCCTTTAATGTAAAAATACAGATAGCCTTAATAGGTGAAAAACGTGGTTAAAAAACCTACAGAAAACTATTTATTCGGAAAATGTTATAGTTGATATTCGTAATATATAATCAAATAATGGCAATTAGTTTATAATAAATAAATAGTCATGTGCGTTTACTCGTATTTTGTTTTTTTTGAAAATGAATAATTTTTGTTGTGCTAGTAAGAATAGACGACAATTCCGGTCAGCGACAATTCCAGTCAAGGTAAAGTGTGTTACGTTTCCGGTCAATTGATTGAAATTTGATTTCCAAGCTCATTATTTTATTTAAGCCTATGACAATTGAGGCAGGTCATGCAGATACATATGAAAATATAGTAACAAATAATGTGAAAACCAGAATGCTTCTCAAGCATGATATTTATAGTGTCATGGAAGATTTACAATATATTAAAATGAAAATAGACGATCTGGCACAGAAGGCAGGTACATGGAACGCAAAGGGGACCCATGGACTGCGAATAAGTAGTTTTGGATGATGAAATTCTGAATATGAGTGATGGAAGCAGTTTTCTTTTAGCGGATGAAAGAATGTAAGACAGGATCATAGTTTTAGCTGAAAGCAAGGTAAGAGAGTGCCTAAAATATTTAAAGCATATATATGATACTTTTTGGAGCTGTTAAAAACAGTTCAGCCAGATATACTAGGTCCACGCAGGCTTTGGAAGCAACGAGGCAGAAACTAATGTGGTACCTGCTCTGTTTGCACTATTGCCAGACAAAATTAGGATGCATAGTCCTACGTGCGTTTGTTTCGATTGATAATTAACTCTATTCCTGAATGGGACCCACATAAAGTTAATATGGACTTCAAATCAGCGGCCATATCAGCTCTGAAACAGGTGTTTCCTTCTGTTGAAATCAACGGCTTCTACTTTCACCTAAAGAAATGTTTATGGAGAAAGGTGCAAGAGTTAGGTAAAATTAAATACCACACGAAAGACGATTAAATAATGTTCAATGTTAGAATGTGTGCAGCGATAGCGTTCCTCAAACCTGAAGATGTTGGTGAAGGATGGTTGCTGATTCATAGCGAGGCTCCTCAATAGGAGAAGCTGCAATCATAACTTGACTCTTTCATAGAGCAATGGCTAGAAAATTCACAAATACCTGTCGAAGTCTGTAGCTGCTACCAAAGACGCCACACGACAAACAACGCGGTTGAAGGCTGGAACCATAAAATAAACAACTATCTTGGGAGGCCTAGACCAAACTTGAAAAATATCTTACTATCCCTTAAGTTGGAGGCAAAAATTTGTAATCAAAGGTATCCACGCAGGTAGATGATCCTGGAGGTGAATAATAGGAGGAAATGTTATGTGAAACTAGATTAAAGGATTGACAAAACTCTCAAGAAGTACGAGGAAACGAGAGATATGAAGACATTCTTGAAGGTCAGGGCGTACATACAGATACTGGATTGACAAGCTGAGATTGATGAAATATTTTAAAGCAAAACCTATCCAGTATTAGTATCTATTATCTAGTAAAAAACTTCTGATTATGTAAATAGTACAAATTAAAAAAAAACTAGGTTATAACATAATATTGACAAGGAAAAAATTATGATTTTAAACACGCTGAAGTAATCTGGTCTTGTATAAAAGGCCTTATCATATTTCCAGTCCTAAGCCGAGAGAAGGTGTGAAGGGAATCAAAAACATAACAAGTCCCACCACTTCTGAAAAAATTCAGACTGCGATTGTCAGTGACCGTAACTGTCACTCTCTTACTTACAGGTTTATGTTTTTGCTTATTTGTATCTCTTGAACGGAATTGCCGTTGAAAGGAATTGTTGTTGACTGAAATTGTTGCGGCACTGCTAGTAATCTTCAAATGTAGTATAAATTCGTATGCCTTGTAGTAATACAGATAATAAACATACATTTTAAAGATTTTTGTAGAACAAATTAGCTGCTTCTATAATTTTTTTAATTTTGGCTGAAAAATTGTTTATTTCCAATCATTTCAAAACGATGCCAAAGTCGCAATATTAAAATCAGCTACCATTATTATTTAGCGGAATTAAAAGAATAATGATAGATTCTTCTGTTTTTACTATCCTCGTCTTACCACCTCCCCAGGCTATCCACATATTCACAATAATGAGGTAAGAGTTAAAAGTGAAATTTAGAAGAAATATACCCGTATTAGCGTGAAGGGAGAGTGAAAAACTATTTGTGGAAAACCACCCTCAGTAAACTCTTTATGGGTTTAAGTCACGACCTTCCCATCACCGGCAAGCCAAACCAGTCCACTTTATTGCTGGTGCAAATAATATTATAGTTTTATGATATTCATGTGTGGTCGAAACCAAGGCTGTGACGTGTTGACATATATCTGAAAAACAGGGAATTTGGCGTGACAGGGAAATGTCAGAGATAAGTCTGGGAGATTTTAAAAAGCGACTGAAATTTTCAGGCACGTTTTCAATAAGACTCAAAATAATAAGTAGAAGAGCATAGCTCACTGAAACGGATTAGTTTCATCTCTCATTCATGCAAGCTTGCATGCTACATTCATACTTAGCTTAGTAGTTATTGTGAAAGAAAAATAACTTTAATGAAAACAGTAAAGATTATTAGGTCTGAGAAACTTGGAAAAAATCAGGGAATTTCCAAAGTTAAAATGCTAATAAGCTCTGTTGTATCAAACACGCATATTTTTTTTGGGATCTAGATAATAACTTTGTTTAAAAATTTGTATTAAAAAAATGGAACTTCCTGTTTCCATCAAGCATGAAGTGTAAAGGTGCGCCTTCTCCATTTGAATTATTTTTAGCATTTTATTTGTTGTGAGAAAATTACTCTTATTTTCTGAAACTAGCCGCTTATAGTTCGAGTCTAGGGACCTTTTATAGTATTTTCATTGTTTCATAAAAGTTTTTCAAACGTTTATTGATGTTTTATGACTTAGGGTGGAAAAAAAACTTCAGTATAAACACTGTAGTGGTCGATATAAATATGAAAATAACGTTAAAAATTTCAATTAGGATTCTTTGTACAACTATAAATAATGTAAGTTTCAGAAATGATAACGATTTTCCCACGAAACAAATAATATGTTAAAGATAAAATTAAAATCAAAATTGCTAAGCGCAGCCTTAAAAATAAACCATACCTACATATTTTGTTATATATTAGATAGTATAAATTTAAAAAATTTAAAAAAATGCTTTCGATAAACCTTTATTTTGGTTTCCGGTGTAAAAAAAATCGTTGTAGTCAGGTGTATTTTCCTTGCAAAGACTAGACAAGAGTTGTCGTGCAACCGCTAATCCCTCTTTTGACAACTCGTGAAAGTAAATAAGCTTCTGGCAGTGTGTACTCCAGTAAAGAAGACAAATGTGAAGCAGAAGTAGAGAGGGGGAGATTTTTCCGTGAGCTAACTCCCCCTATCCTCTCAAAGTCTTCTTTCTACACTAACCTCCCCATCCGCCCTTTTTATTTTTTATTCTTCGTTAGGACAAACTTGCTGCACATCTCAAGTTCTCTCTTTTGCCCTTTCTTCAGTTACCGTACTTCTCAAATTTGAACTGCGTAATGTAATACGGGGCTAGTGACAGTTTCCTTTAAGGCTCTTTCTTTTCGTAAAGATGATGAGCAGTACTCAAAAAGAATTCTTTCATTTTAGAATTCAAGACAAATTGTAATGCTCTAAGAGATGGTTGAAATGTTTCATTAAATATTGTTACTATGTAGCAAATTGTGAAACATCAATTGAGTAATTTGGAAAATAGTTCGATATTGATATTGTAGTTACCATAAAAATTGTGATTGATAATGTATTCTTAAATTAATAAACATTATCATTTCAATCTTACCATTTGTTTAACACACACATTTGCTAATAATGTAATATGTATATTTAGATCAGTAGAATCAACTTTTTCTCGAATTCAAAACTTTATTTTACATACAAACCTCAAATCTTGATATTGAATCTCAACTCACATATGATAAAATTAAGGTGCCAACTTTTCCACACTAGTGTGGTTTTTTTCTTCAATTTTGATTTTGTTGACATAAATTCGTGAGTTTATAAAAAAATATAAATTGGAACTAGGCCTAAATTATAACATTGTGGTGTGGATAGGAAAAATAAAAAATGCCACATTATCTTTTCCCTGAAAACCCCTTTTGTCAAACGAAAAAAAACAATTTTGGCTCTTCCTGGGATAGAACATTCCAGAGGTAAACTAGTCCACCTTTCGGATCTCCGGGCGGAGACTACTTCAAGGGATGCGATCAACAAAGAATAGTGATCAAATAAAACTTCTCCTCTCAGAATAAGAACGTGGAATGTAAGGACAATGAGAAGGGATGGGAAACTGGAAAATTTTAAAATGGAAAGAAGTTGTGTGAATATTTTGAGTTTAAGTGAAGACCTGTAGAAAGATTAAGGTGAAATAGTGTGTTTGGAAACTACACATGGCTTTATTTAGACTGAAATAGTGCCGAAAAGGGATTGTTAATAGTGTTGAAAAATGAAGTGGTGAAAAGTGTTACTAAATTGGTGAGTTATTGTGATATATTAATGTTTTTGAAATTAAACGCTGAATTAATGGATATTTTGATAGTAAAAGTGTACTTGGAAACAACCGACCATGATAATGTCTAAGTAAAAGAACTATATGAGGAAATTGAAGTAACCCTTCAAAATGAGGGAAGAGGGGAAGTTAATACTATCCTCATGGGTGAATGAAACATTATGGTTGGCGAAGGATGAGGGCCAAATCTGCTGGGGAAGATAAATAACAGAAGGCAGATGCTCATCGAATTCTGCTAGTGGGATGAGATTGTGGTGACAAACACCTGGTTCAAGGAACGGAAGACAAAACTATACATATGGAAGAGCCCAAGAGACACCAGCAGATACCAACTAGACTGCATCCTTGTCAAACAGTGATTTAAGAACGGAGTGAAGGATGTGAAGACTTTTCCATGTGCCGACACCGTTTCGGATCACATCTGCTGGTAGCGTACATTGAAACAAGAATGGGAAGGATCAAGAAGTTAAGCAAGATAAACCGAGAAGGGATTTAAAAAAAAATTATGAAGCAGAAGGGAAAGTATGAGAAATTCAATAGAACAAATGTTATGTGAAGTTACAGAAGAGAGTAAGAGTGCGGAAGATAAGTGTAATAGTGTTAAGAATATTTTTTCAAAGGTTCTAAATGAAAATGTTGGAAAATAGAAGAGGACTGCACGAAAGCCCTGGGTAGCAAAAGAAATGCTTCAGGAAATGAAAGAAGTCAACAAATAAGAATAAAATATGAGGCTAAATAAAGACATAAAGAGAGAAACGGACAAAGCAAGGAAAGTCTATATAAAGCAAAGCAACTGGGAGCGAAGGAATCAAAAGAGGTGCGAACATTAGTAATAGAAAACCCAAAGGGTCAGATGTTGACGGATCATAGAGAGGTTCTTATGGATGGACATGTAAAAAACTTTACCTAAAGGAAAATTGAGTAGGGAACCTAGAGATTGAAGCATACGATGAGGTAGAGGAAGACGAAAGAAGAGCCAACATTTTAAAGAGTGAAGTGGAGAAAGCCATAAAGGGCATGCGAAGAAGGAAAACTTTTGGAGATGATGCCATACCAGCTGATCTTCTGAAGGAAATGGTAAACAACAGATTCATGGCTCCGACATAACTTAAAGATAACAAAACAGGAGAATGGCCTAAATACTTTATAGACTTAACCATGGTGGCCTTAAAGAAAAAGAAATAAGCCAAGAAATCCAGTGACCACAGGACCATCAGCCTAATCTCTCATGTAGGAAAGATCGTGGCAAAATCACTCAACAGGTGATTGGAACAAAAAATAAAAAGTGTGAAGTAAGAAGAATAATTTGGATTCATAAAAAGAAAAACGACAGAGATTACATCTGCATGCTGAGAATAATTTTAGATTGTCCTGGAATTCCAAGAAAAGTCTTCACTGGTTTCATTGACTTGCAAAAGGCGTTTGATAGAGTGAAGTGGAAGAAACTGATGGACATACTCTAATATCGGCATCAATTGGATGGACAGAAGGCTGGTTGCAAACCTGGTTTCTGGAACAGTGAGTGAAGGTGAGGCTGAATTATGGAGATATCAACAGCGTAGAGATAGGAATAGGAGTGAGACACGGAGGCTTTTGGTCACGCAGCTTATTCAACTTGTATCGAGAGTGGCTGGTCAGGAAAGGCCTGGAGGGACGTGTCCATTGTGGGGTAGACGGATGTGTCATCAACACCAATATGCAGATGATCTAGCCTTGCTGGCCAAAAATAGAGAGAATATACAGATAATGATGGACCGGCTAGTGGAGATCAACATCGAAAAGGCAAAAGTGATGGTGATATCAAAAAAAATTAAGAGCCTATGAAAATTATAATTGGAAACCAGGAGTTGGAAAACATAGACCAGTTAAAGTAACTAGGAACTCTGCTGACAAAGGATGCCTACTGCATCAAGGAAACTAAGCCGAGGATCGTAATGGCCAAGGAAGCTTTCAATAAAAAGAGGTTATTGCTGTCTAGCAAGTTGAGTTTGGAATCGAGGAAGAAACTGATGAAATGCTACATTTGCAATATCACAAACTATGGGGCAGAAGCTTGGACTCTTAGGAAGATAGAAAATAAATACTCGGAGATCTTGGAAACACAGGAACTATTTTTTGGTGATATTTAACATGATTTCCCAAAATATTTAGCCTAGTGCTGAATGCATTAACTTAAATTGAAACTACCGTATTTCTTCTCTTTTAGGACACCATTAATTCTAAGACGGACCTTAGTTATTTTACACTACCGCAAAACAAACAAAAATAGATTCTAAGAGAATGAGTCAAAATAAAACGCAAAAATATCCTATATCTAATAAAAAATTGTATTACAGAATTCAATTTACTAACAACAATAGTACCTTATTAATTAGAATAGTAGTTATGTTATTCATCTCTTCCCTCTGAATCAATATCAGTCTGATTCTTCTGATCCATCGATATCAGAGTCTATTTCACAATATGAGTCTAATTCTTCTGAGCCGTATTTATCATCATTATCTAACATCATTCATTATCTTCTGAGCCATCGAATAAGTTGGTCTAGAAAGAAATGCGATATTGTGAAACCATCGATTCTAAGACGCACTCCGTTCTTAGAGAAATTAAAACGGGGGAAAAAGTGCGTCTTAGAATCGAAGAAATACTTTTTTCTTACATCATAATTGTAATTAAGAGCCTATTTAACTGATATTTATTAAAGACATGGAGATAGTAAGAAATCAAGAGCCAGTATTATTCGTTGAAATTTTACCTTCTCGTACTATTAAAAACCTAGAATTAAAAGTTTATGCAGTTTTCAATAGCACGGAATTCACGCTATTGAGATAATTTTTTTTTAATGTCGCTTGTTGAGTTTTATATGACGCAGCCCATTTTCTCCCCTTCTCTTCCATTCCACCCTCCAAATTCCTCCTCTTCGCAAACTAGCCGTACCGTTCTCCGTGACAAATGTGTGTTCGTTATTGGCAGGTCCCACTAATCCGTGGTGACTAAAGAGGGGGGTGGTTGTAGGGTGAGGGAGGGGTGAGCCACAGACAAGAGTATCCACTCGGAGTTTGGTTCTAAAGACGATGCGGCGTGTGGTTGGAACTCCCCTGAGACTTCTACAAAAGGAACTACTTAGTCTCTTGTGTATGTGTGTGTCTACTTAGTCTCGTGTTTGTGTGTGTGTGTGTGCGCGCGCTAGGCTACAATCCTTGTTTTACACGATTGATTGCGGGGAAACAGACATTCTCTAACGAGTATCAAACCCAGACAGTTCACTACTACAACTCTTACATACGTACACTTAGTTTTGCATCTCTCTCGCCTACTAATAGTGAAATATATTAGTCTTGAATTAATTAAAAATATAGTATAGTATAATATATGGTTACATTTTAATAGTTATTATTTATTTTTTATGATTATGCTTTAATAGAATTTCTTCAAATATTTTTTTAATAAATCGTATTTATTTAAAATATGTATTTAAAGAGGTTGGTTCTAAAATTGAGGGAATATCCATAGTTAACGTGATTCTATATTTAATTGGATTCTTTCGTCATCCCCAACAAAAAAAAAATATATTGTGCTCGATCTAGTGGTGTATTTTCACAATAATATCAACTTTCAGATTACTTCACGAATATAGACATTCACGGTCCAGGTGAATTTTGACCGAGTTAGTTTAGTGATTTGTCAAGTCTTAATTTTCCTTCTTGGTCTATTTATATTTTTTAATGGTGTAAATTTTGGTCGCCCTTTCTTGAGTCATGCTTTAGCCATTTTGTAGTAATTTTATTACTTTTTCCTAAATTGGCGTAACCTGAAGTTCTTGTTTTATTTCGGAATGTCAATATGTAAAAGCAAATATTAAAAAAATCGCTACGGTGGTTGCATGGTCTAAGGCGATACTCTCGTAGAATATTAGACTGCCGATGATGGGGAGATCAATGTTCAAATCTCGGTTGGGTATACTAAGGGCGAATTATCCAAATCTGTTTTTCACTCTCCCTCCACGCAAATGCGGGCTATCTTCCTTCATATATAGCCTTCCTCATCCCTTAAACCATTAGCTATATTAGTACATAACGTATAACCCGAACGGGTGGTAAGACGCGATGTTTAAAAAAACTAATAATATTTATATCTCCCTTTGGTCCTTTTTAAGGTTTGAGAACGTTGAGCTTCACTGACTGAAGAACCAGATCAGAAAGAGTTGGTGCAAAATATTTTGCGGTAGTCAAAAACTTGGGCCAAGACTCATAATACCTAATATCCTTGGCGTATTATTTGCTAACGTATTATAATTTACATTCGCACTATAAATTACATTTTTTTAAAGGTTCTTAATACATTACATGAGCTAAAAGAAACTGGGGGTTATTATCAATTGAGATCAAACTCTTAGAGATTGAATTCTGAAACTCTGAAACTAGGATTGTTGAATATGTATGGTCCCATATGTCAGAAATATATAAGGGTGACCACCCCCAATCCTCCCACCCCTATCCCCCCAACCAATAGACCACCCACAGCTGACTTCACCCTCAAATTAAACTACAAGGTTAGCTAAGACTGGCCAATTTGGTACGGTCCGTTGACTTTTTATTAGAACCACACCGAACTTTCTCCCTTTTCAACAAATGAATGTGTAAAAGAAATCTTCACTCTTTCTTGGGTATCCCCTTTATTCCTTGGACTTGGAAGAGCTTTGGGCAAGCTCAGTAATGTCGAACAATAAATTGAATACATATTTTTGAGTTAAATAAGAAACATCACTAAAATTTAGATAATCTACTTACATATATGAATAATTTAAATTATACCCGATTCATTGGCCGAATAGTCTAAGCCTTCACTCTCGTGTTATATTTGCTTGCTGAAGATGGAGAGCTCAGTGTTTGAATCCCGGTTGAGTGAACTGAGATTTGAGATTTGTCTTACTTAAATGATTTCTTTCTCTCCCTCTACACAAATTCGGGCAGAGTACCTCTAAAATGCTTCCTTCCTCAACCCTACCCAAATTAAAGTAATTATCATATATGTGTATAACCTGAACAGATAGTAAGACACAGCGATAAAAAAAATACATAGTATAAAAAACTATTAGTGATCCAAACTAATAGTATTTGAAGCAAAGAAAAAAAAAATTGGACCTTTTGTTGTACCTAAAACTAATTATTAATGTGAGCAAGGTGGGGTGCATTGATTCAACAAACTTGAGGTAAATCTTTGAGCTTTGATCATTTGCACAGACGATTTTATTTTTCCCATAGGAAAACCCCACTGTCCTTTGAGATGAGGCTTGGTTTGACTTTACATAATTACATCTCTTTTTATTTAACCCTGTTAAAATTAAGCTGTCATTGATCAGCCTTGGGTTGAAAACGTATCCCATGGAGATATTTCATAGTACAACTAAGAGGGTTGTAGGGTTACGAGGGCTGTAGGGTTACGAGGGCTGTAAGTTAAAAAGAATGCATACAAAATATATTTAAGTTAGATAAGTACAACATTCTTATTATTATTAGCACCGCGTCTTACTACCCGTTCGGGTTATACGCACTTACGCTAATGCGCAATGGTAGGGTGATTGTGAGATGAAATGGAGGACCTACAGTTTAACGTGGAATCCGAACCCCGGTGGAGGCCTGGCATTCCTCACATTCACAAGTTGTGATTAATACACATCTTGTCAGAGGTGAAGGAAGGGTTTGGCAATCATATAAATCTGTGCCGGGACTACAACATTCTTAATATTAAAATTAAGATCTAGGCCACCAATAGATCATATAACAACACATTCTAGGATGTATATAAATCATTTGTCAAATAATTTTAGAACTATCACATTTTCAAAATATTTTACTACCCTATCCAACATAGCATCTTTGAATATTTAGTTCCTTGATTTTGGGCATGAGCCGCATCGATGGTTGCATGAACTAACCCATATCTCTCGTGTTAAACTGAATCGCCAGTTATTAGGAGATTGGGGATTCAATCCTGATCGGGTGAGTTGAGGTATTTTTTCCTAAATGTTTTCCCACTCTCTCCCTTCACACAAAATTTGGAAATATTTCCTCTGAAGTTCTACCTTCCTCATCTTTATTCCAATGTCGCAATTAATGGATATAGAGGGTGTACCGTAGTGTGCGAGACCCATTTCATTGGTGGAAAGGAGAAACAAGAACAATGAATAAAGTTTATATACATATTTCCCCATTAACCTTATATCCGAGCTATAATTTGTTTTTACTCCAGTAATGTGGAGCAGCTTAAAATTATAGAAAGTCCTCCAAATTGTTACCTTCAGTCTGAATGGAAGCCTGCAGTCGTCTTGTCGTAGAATGCCGCACTCTTTCAAAAATACATTTCATTGCATTGCTTTCAAGATGAAGGTGGCCATTTTGAACACTTCCTATGCTATGTCAATCAGATCCACATGCATGCATACATACATTACTATAACTCTGATACAAAGTCAAATGGGGCACATATTTATATTAACTTTTTTAATTGTTTTCGTGTCGCCTGTCCACGGCTGGAGTGAGTCACACATGTTACGGTACATCCTGTATATTTTACGAGGTTATTCAATCGTTCTGTTTCCTTGTCAAACTACATCTACGAAACATTATTTCGAATGTTGTTTGATTAAAAATTTTTGATATTCAAGACTCACAAGCTAGAAATAACATGTGATGTATCGATTATATTTTACACATATCTTTCTACCAATTAATAGAGATAATCAGATCTAATCCGACGTAATAATATTATTTTAAACAAATGTACTTTACATTATATTTTGCATAAATATCTACATGCTGCAACGTCCTTCTGTCTCTCTCTAACAGCCACCCAGGCAAAATCTTCTCCAAGGACGAAGGGAGAAAGACGAGGGATGATTCCATCATGTTATTAGCATATTCTAGAAGCAAAGTATTCGTAAGCAACCCGGTTGGAAAACGGAGATGAGGACACTCACTTAGTAATCACCGAGCAGTTAGGACCTGTGTTGGTCGAGAGAAAACACATTTAAAAAAATTATTAGTCACCAAATCGGAGTCAGGACTGTAACTATTCCGCGTCGGTCACTAGATTGGATCAATCTTGATTCAATAATATTATAACCCTCCCAGTTCGCTAAGAAGTGTAACAGCAATAGCGCATGTGATATATCGCGAATTAAGCATGTTCAACATAGCAATGATGCTAAATAAATAATTCATTAAATATACATAGGTGATTTTAAATATATAACCTGACAACAAATTACATTATTTGAATCAGTTTAATATCAAAACTCATCAAGAGTGAACAAGAAAGAAAGGTTGGCACCCACAACTTGAATGATAACATTACAAATATGTTGCCCTCCACGGGGCATGAACAATGAACCATAATATTACAATAGTTTATTATAAATGGTGTGCAAGACACTAATTGTAAAAATAAATAAATGCTATAACATATATTAAATGAATATTTTTTGTTTAAAATAAACTCCTCCCTCCCTATCCTACGTAAGAAATATTTTATATGAAATCCTCTTTCATCGCCTGACATTTCCCCTTCAAGTTATTCTCATTGTCCTTCTCTAATCCTCAATGTTCCCATCCTTATTTGATATCTATTTTTTTTCCCTCCCCCGCAACGAGAAATCCCACGGTCGTAAACCAACCCACTTTCTTCCCCCCTTTTCCTCCGAATTTTGTTTCTTTGGGACTCCCTGTAGGCTGTACACACGAGGTTGTATACAGTTTTTTAGGTGTGTGTAATTTTCTTTTAGCCTCTAACTGAAGCTGGTATGGGAGTGATGCAGTCCTAGGAGACCTTGTTTTTTCAGTCCCCTCAATCCGGCCTCCAAATATCCCCATCCTCCCTTGCGTTTCTACTTCCTTAACGTTACTGCCTGCCTCTACACTCATCCTCTTCACCACTTCCCTCCGTTCTTTTCTAAGCGCCTTTTGTGGGTGAGCGAAATCCTACATTTTCCGACCTCCCCCCATCTCAAAATAAAGTAGGTTTTTTTCCCCCTCCTGGCGGAAACTTTTATATCTCTGTCCAGTTGATATGTACTTATTATTCTCTTCTATTTCATATCTTACTCACATAGCCATTTATTTACAAATTTTGGATTTTTTTTTAAATTGAGGAAAAACCTTTAAAATGTGAACATAGTTGATTGTTCTCCTGTGTGCAAAGATTATTTCTTAATGTGTAGACCACAAACACATAGAATGATAATAGTTATTAATATAAATGAATTTAGACATCAAATAACTAAACTTCATTCATAAATGCTGTTAATAGATTAACAAAATGGATAACCTGCCTCGGTGGCGCCGTTAGCTAACGCACTAGTTTGAGCTAGACTGCCGAGGACGGGGAGATCAAGGTTCGAATCCCGGTCGGGTGAACTGGGGGTGGTTTTCCCCAAAAGGTTTGTCACTCTACCTCCACGAATATGAGGGCTCACTTCCTCTAAGTTCAACCTCCTCAATTCCTATTCCATTAGCGTAATTAGCACATAATCGTATAACCCGAAAGGGTAGTAAGACGTGGTGCTAAATAATAATAAAAAAAGGGTCCTAAAAATGGAATAGCACCTTTATAAGTTCACAATGTTCGGGATGAAGATTAATATATTATTTTAAGATTTGTAAGCCATATCCAATCTTGTACTTTATAGCTTTTATATCTCAAAGAAACAAAAATATCATTCATTTTGGAGGCTTCTATATTTCTGTGTTGAAAAACCAAACCTAGCCAGCCAAGATTTCCATGATTTCAAAGCTTTTCCTCCAGTGAGATCCAGACGAATCCAAAGAGACAACATAGGGCAGGTTTTTAAAAGAGGACTACGAGCTAATACATAAGAATTTCCCATGGGGAATGGACAGTCCGTCTGGGAAGAGATACATAAAGTAAAAACACAAGAAGGGAGGAGTAAAAAAAATGGAGGACTTATTTGGCAACATCCCTTCGACCTTTCCACTAGAGTGGGACCTCTGGCCCTTCTTAGTTCCATATTTCTCCTTCAGTCTTTTTCTGTCCGTCGCAAAGGTGTCGGGGTGAGGGGGAGACAGTGAAAAAAAAAATACACA
Organism: Timema bartmani; assembly: GCA_902151455.1. Lineage (NCBI taxonomy): Eukaryota > Metazoa > Arthropoda > Insecta > Phasmatodea > Timematidae > Timema > Timema bartmani. The sequence goes on from CABFWB010000297.1 coordinate 130,361, forward strand.
CACACAAAAAGAGAGTCCTTCGAGTGACCAAAGAAGTATCCTTGGAGTGATGAGAGTAGGAAGGAAAGGGATTGGTGAAAAATGGGGGGGATGAGGACGCCGAGAGTAGATCGACTTCGCCGTGGTGGCGTCGGGACGTTGGGCTGGAGGTATTACACACGTGTCTCTCACACGGCGTCAGTCATAGGGAGTGCTCGCTCAATTCCATCCCTCTTAAAATATTCAGCAGGCTGTGAAATCACTTATTCATGCCCTCGAATGTGTCTCCAGTGACCCATCATTTCCTCACGTCACCACTTTCACCGTTTTAGTAAACCAACGTATCTACCACAACACCTCCGAGGGAAGGATTTCTATTTATTTCACTTGTTTCATAGTAATGTTGATTATTTATGAAATAATATTTGACAATTCTACCCAAATCTTAAAAAATATAGTCTGGTTCTGATTTTTTGAATTTTCACTTAATAATTTTTCTACTGTTTAAATAAAACCAAGTCAACGCAAACATCACATTAAATATTAAAATATGTATAAATAGTAGAGAGCTGTTCCCAACTGGATAAGATCGATCTACAGTCCGATTTCCGTAAAAAAAATAGTTTTACTAGTTTACTAGATCTACTCTCACATATTCATACGCCAAGTTATGGGAGATGCAGCTTTAACTTTTGATATATATCATCAATAGCTAATTATATTAATGTTGACAAATAAACTGTTAGTATTTTTTTAAAGGCTCTTACTATGATAACAGGATTACCACGTACCTGAAAAACGTGAGGAACCCGGAAAAACCCTATGTACCGGTTTGGGTTCTTTAAAAATAAACCCAGAAAAACGTAGAGAGTTTCACAAGCTGAACGAATAATATGTAATATTTGTGACTTTTTTGAAGTTACACTTCACATTTTAAATAATAGGCTTTTGCCATAGAAGAAAAATATAACTGAAAACTAGAGATGAGACGATACCAGTTTTTCGTATACGATTCTTCGATACTCGATTCTTACAGGAATAGGCCTGAAATGAAGGGGGAATGGCCATATTTGTTTATGTTGATAGAAAACAATATGGCTGCCAATTTTTTACCAATTGGATTTTACTCTGTAAAATTTCGGTAAATGTCTATTAAGTATTAATAAGACTTTTAAAACATTTTTGCCTCTACAAATTAGTCATGATTTTAATTTTGGCTTTAAAATTTTGAAATAAACTTTACCCATATTATTATTATTATTATTATTATTATTATTATTATTATTATTATTTAATTTGTCACAGTAAATTTGCAAAGCAATGGTTATATATTTCTTAACTTTGGTATTTGTTAATATGGAGGTTTATTTGTGTTTTTTCTTGAATACATTATGATACCACGGTAAATATGTTTACATATTGAAGCAAAAATCAGTTTATAGGCGTTCAAATCTAATCAATGCTTTTATAAGTTTTACTATACAAATATATTGAATAATTAGCGAAAAAGTGCGTCACCAACCGCCTTTAATATTTGATATTCATTAATATCTTAATAAAGTATTCACAATCATTTGAACGTATCTTTAGGAATCGAGGCATCAAGAATCGAGGTATTTTTTCGATTCTTGATCCTCTCAATAACCTTAAGAATCGATAAGTATCGAGGAATCGAAGAATCAAATTTCCCATCTCTACTGAAAACTAATAACGCTGATTCGAATACATTTCAAGAACCTCATCCCCTTCCTATCTTTTTTTTTTTCCTCTTTTAAACATTGGGTTGCTTAACAATCGCATTTATTTATCGATTGATGTCAAACCATGCTGTTTTAAACATCACAAGTTTCACAATAATCATTTATATGAAATAAATTTCTATTTCCTATATCACTCTCTAAACTTTTTAAAGATTGAAACTTATTTTATCATTAATTTACATTACTACATTATACACTCTCACTGAAAAAGTAAATTTCTCATCAAACACCTGACTTTAAATTTGATGCATAACACTGCATGATCTTCAGATAGTTTGTTGAATGAGGGTTCATAAAAGCTATGTCACAAACGAAGGCAGGATTGGAAGTGCTCATCAGACAGCTTCGATATTTAGGTTTCATTTGAGAAAAAGATGCAAACGCTAGCTTTCATTTTATTTCTCTCAATACATTTTAATCGATCGCCAAGAGGATCGACCAAACAAGCGGCCGCGATTGACCGTTTGGCCACCTCTGCTCTTAATAGTCTGGAAATAAATAATATTTATAAATATATATCTGGAAAACACAGTGAATGTTGTATTAATACAATAATGACAACCCTGAGCATGCTAGTTCCTATCAAGGCTAATAAGACTGTCTTTAATTAATTTAAAATGGCCTTTAAAAATCAAGACGAGCTAACTGGACAAACAATAATCATAAACTATAAACAAGTACAAGTTTGGTAATATTTTGTTATTTTTATTCCATTTTTCCCTCTTGTTTTGCATCTTACAACACAGATAAATTTATTTTACCTTATATGTGTCTACATTCATCTTACTTCGTATTACCATATATATATATATGTAACAATAATTAAGGACTATTTGGAGATGTATAGTTTAATCTAACTTATTACTTCTAACTCCACTAAACAGACTCTGTAAAGCAATCACATTATGATAATTCAAAACCTTGAGTAGAGGGTAGAAAAAACCAACATACTTTCCTCAGGCAATATAACTCTGTACCCTGGGTAGCAAACAGACCACAGTGACGTGTTTAATTGAAAATTTAATATAAATACCATAGATTAACGAGGATAATGAACACCACTGACAAGATTTAAAAAATACATTTTTGTCAACTCCATTGCCCAGAACTAAATCGTTAAACTAGCTGTATCATATTGTAAAGAGTATCCGTACAAATAAATTGAAGCTTCAAATATAATTATTTAATATTCTATAACTACTATCATATGGCTGTTCAACTGGATCTAGAGATAAGTGGATGAGTATACCCCAATTTACATACGAATGGACATTACCGCTAGCTATAGAAAGTTTCTATATTTACTTTCACATAATTATACGTCAGATGTAACATAAAATATCACTGATAACATAATAACTAACATGTTACCAATGTTTGGTTTATAAAAATGTGTTTTTTTATCCTTAAAGGTTTCCAAACATCCAATAGTATGTAAATCAAGGTATTTAGCTCTGTATGAATAATTTTAGAAACATTTTATTTGCACCTCGTCCAGGTTATGAGCATATTTATACTAATGTAGAAGAAATAGGTTTGGTAGAATTTGGATTAAAATTTGTTATCCCTAATTACTTGGAAAGAGACAAATAGTTATTTAAAAAATTTCACCACACCCAGCCTGAATCAAAGCCCTAACTTCCTCTTCACCATCAACCCCAACAAGACGAGACTGGCGCCTTTTCCCGCGTACCTTTATACGAACCTTTGATGTTAATCTAACCACTAAGCAATACATCAATTATCGTGCGTTTATTTATATATTTATATTCCAATTTTCAAATGAAGTGCCTTTAAGAAAAGAAAAATACTTTTTTTTATGGTCCACGTTTAAAGCATATTTCTATATTACGAGTGTTATTTTATAGGTATTCATAATATATATCAAAAGTGAAAGTTGTAGTTTACATGACATTAATACGTGAAAGTAGATCTAGCGATCTTTCTAGCTGCCGACAAGTTAGATTGTAGTTAGAATTGTGTTCATTGAGCTAGGACCGAAATACACTACAAACTTGTCAGGAAATTAGTCTCTTTTTAGTTCAGGTTTAAGTCACGGAACAGAGTTCTAAAGTCAACACCAAGATACATATCACAAGGGTGTGTTTATGCGTTCAGACAGCGATTGTTCCTATTATCGTTGCTCCGAGGAATAAAACCACGTGGAATTGGAACAGAGCGTAGCCCTATTACTCGTTATTAATTTGTCGGCGGTATTATTCCCAGCTGTCGATTCGAATACGAGGGAAACGCTCTCGAGAGCGTGTGGCAGCCACACTTTTCGAGAGGGACATAGAGAGAGAAAGAGAGAGAGAGAGCTTGATACAACAGAGGAAAATGAGAGAGGGATTTGTTTACACATTAAAAGATAGTCATAAAGACTGATAGGTTTATATAGAAAGCACGTGCTCATCCTCAAGTTCTTTGTTTGTACTGATCCATTCTACATCCTTTCAAGTCCGCACGAGTTTTTTTGTTTTGTTTGCTTACTATAAGCGCGTTTTAGTCAAGTAGAATGGGATATAGCGAAGTATTCTAACAATTCTCGGAAAAATTAAAAAAAAATCGAATCCCATAGCATCGATTTATCATTTATTGAAAAAAAAAGGGGACTACCAAATTTCAGAGAAATAATCTTTCGTTCCTGCTGGAAAATAAAACCTAGGATCTATCTAACAGGTTGTAGCCTAGAGTTGGCTCAGTGTTAGCGTGGTTGGTCCTCCGGCGTGATTTGACTATATGACCCGGAAGGTGACGGTCCAAATTTCAATTGAATGCCTAATATTTGTATATCTATAAGTGGTTTTCAATTATATCTCCAGGTGGATGCTGATGTGTTTCCTTCAAATGTACCCACCCAGTCTTTTGTCTTAGATTAACCAGTCAGGAATCGAACCCCTACATCTGAGACAAAACTACTGAAAACGCGAATCGTTCTGAAAATAAAGGTAAAATGTTAAATCTCTTTAACCTTAATTTATTCATTGTTTATTTTACTTTCAACCGTTTTCCCTTTTCTCTCATTTACCGATTCTTCTTCTCGGTCTCTCTTTTCACACACGCGTGCATTCACACCCGCCACGTGCGTCCACGGAATTCCACCAATGACTCCGAGCGTGCGAGGCTCATTTTCAAGATACTCACCTCCCCCTCCCCCAACTTTAAAAAAAAAATGCCTAAAGGTGGAGGGAGGATCAGAGTGGAATTTCAGCTACGCCGCGAGTCGTGTGAGCGCGCGCATGCGCTGTGTCTCTGTCATAAGTGGCATAATTCTGTCACGCCCTCATTTATCAAGAGGGTGGAGAGGTTTTTCAAGTCGGGGAGAATGTGGTGTTGCAGAAAGAAATAGGGACTAGTAATGAGACTGAAATACGATTTCCTAAGGTTGTACACATGTATCCTGTCTTGTTAAGGTTTTTTTGAAAGAAATATTACGATTTATTTACTGTCACGTCATTGTAAGGCGTACGTACCTGGTTACATGATTGGCACGTAGATTTGCACACCTGAAATTTCATGTATAATCCAGCGACCGTTCAAGGACGTTGAAAAAATCAATTATAAAGGCAAAAAAATTTTTTTTTAGCATAGCGTCTTACTACCTGTTCGAGTTATACCCTTATGTACTAATTACGTTAATGGTTTTAGAGATTAGAAAGGGTATATTTAGAGTAAATGTAGCCACATTTGCATAAAGGTAGTTTGGAAAACAATTTTGGAATAACCACCTCCAGGACACCAGACCGAGATTCGAATTTCTATCCATCCCTTCATCGGAGGTCTAGTCTACTGTGAGAACAGCACGTTAGACCACGCGGCAACCGAAACGTGTCAATCAATTGTGAGAATATTTCAAATTTTAGTAGTTTTTTTATGTTAAGATTTTAAATGCACTTACGTTCACAATTATAGCACTAGTGAGAACACGCGTGTGACATATTAAAAATAATATTTTTCTACGTAAACTGAACCCATAAGATGCAAACATGTTAAAAGATTGGAAACATTTAAATAAAATGTCTATGCAGTACGTTATTATATTTATTGTATTCAAGTGTAAGCAATATATTATTTAAAATTATTTTAGCTTTATCACATTAGGTGAAACCTTATAACTGAAACATATAACATTAGTTGGTCAACTTAAATGTAGAAACGTGCACCACGTATTACTAACCGTGTCTGGCTTCTCGAACCTACCCTACCCTACCCTGAGGGTTCGGCCAGACTGTCAATCGCGCGAGCGAGCGACTGAGCGACCAAACTGGTGAGTGAGCGAGTTTTCCGAGCACGCAATGCACCAACATACAATATTGCCCAGCGCCTGTAAACTAGACTGTTCCGGCTCAAGCGCATCGCACGTAAAATAGAACTAGTTCTATTTTTCAAGTGCGTCACTCGAATCGCTCGCGTGCTCCAGTCTGGTCACCTCTCATTACAACCAATGTGCTATATTTTATTTTTTAGACGCTCACCCAGTTTGGCCGTACACTGGAGGAAATGAACTAACATTTTCTTTAAGGGTAAATGGGAAATCATTTAGGATGTAGAAACTTATAAAATCACAGTCAAACTAGACTAGAAAAGGCTGACATAGTTTAATATACGTTATTACTAAAAATGTTTGTATTATTTTAGTTATTATTTTATGTATCTAACATATTTAATGTTTACCATCTTTATTAAAATTGAATAATTTTTGTTATTGGGGTACAAATAATTGCTAAATAGGTGACCTGGTGGTCTACGGGTAAGGTGTCGGACTTCTGTGCTAGGGCTCCGGGGTTCAATCCTCGGTCCCGGCACAGATTTATCTGATTGCCAAACCCTTCCTTCACCTCTGACAAGACGTGTATTAATCACAAATTGTGAATGTGTGGAATGCCAGGCCTCCACCGTGGTTCGGATCCCACGTTAAACTGTAGGTCCTCCATTTCATCTCACAATCACTTTACCATTACACATTAGCGTACGTGCGTATAACCCGAATGGGTAGTAAGACGTTGTGCTAATAATAATACTACTACTACTACTACTTATAATAATAGTAATAATAAACATAATAATAATAGTAATAATAAACATAATAATAGTAATAGTACAATTGCTAACTCTGTTTTTCACGTGGGTGTTGGAGCCTGTTTGCAGATTTTGTGAGCTGAACATATATGTTTGTTTCCAACGTAAATAAAACCAACTATTTCATGCCTACATGTTGTAGAAATGTAAGATGACTAATTTTAGTTTTAATTTAAAAATAAATAAATAATATTTAAATGAGTCATAAAACATATTATAGTTAAAATAATTTTATAATTGGTTTAGGTACCTGCTATTTCCCCCCCCCCCCC
>CABFWB010000297.1:137479-150469 GCA_902151455.1 Timema bartmani
CCCATATTCGTTCCCCAACACAGTATTTATTGGCTTCATGTTTATATGTAATAGTATTCATGTGTCACCTTGCCCAGTCTCTTCACGTACTTGTAGGTACTTGGTAGGCTGCAAGCCACCACTATATAAAATTAACCTAAGAATGTTAATTTCTATCTTCATGCCATTCAGCTCCTCTCTATTCAGTTAATTTAATAAAATTCGCTTAGTGTGTGTGCGAAATGACACATTATAAGGTAGGTCAAGCAGAACCCCTTCGATTCTTCGCCATATCATCAATTCTGGGATCAGTGGTCGTGGAAATTGTTTTATAGAAGGGGAAGGGATAATTAACTAAAACGGAGATTTTGAAGTCAGAGGATGCCTCTCGCAGAAAGATTTTGAAATATGAATGCGCCTTGACACCTTGTTTGAAAAATGGATTCTTCTATAAACTATATTATGTTGGTTTATAATCGTAAGGGGAGGGAGGGATAACTTTCCCCTTGAACCTCTAACCCCGGTTCCACCCTCTCTGACTAGAATCACACCATAAAATACCTATTTTCATAGTGTATTTTTTTAAAAATATTTATTTATCAACCACCAGCCAAAATCATGCGTCTTTGTCCTCATGCTCACCGGTGCGGGCAATATTGCACTATAGGTTCTTCCAGTGATGACTTATTGTTGCGCCTGGGGTAAATTTTTGTATCGTTCCTCGGTATATTTCTGTCCGACGACTGGGCACGTGTGCTACTACTTCCATCTCTCAAGCACTCATTTATCAAACAACTAAAACAGATTGCGGTGAAGGTGGGGGAGGGGATATTTAGTCCGTAATTCCTCACTGGTGAAGAGTGGCGTGCGCGGGACGCACCAACTGTCATGTGCACAAATCCAATATCAAGTGTTATTTATGTTTCCGTGTGAGTAGGAATCACCCGGTTGTTATTGACATAAACTATTTTAATCCATAATAACTACTTAATTTGATCTAATATTACTTATTTTAAAAGTATAAAGCTAATAATTATTGTATTTAAAGTTTTTGGCATATAAGTTAACTAACTTTAAATTTATAATGAAGGTGGAAGTTAATTTTTTGTTACGGAGTTAGCCATATCTGGACAAATATCTCAATTTAAAATACATTTAGACACGGGAATCTAGCCTACGTACCGGGTTCAATTCCCGTACTCATTAGTAAATTGAAACTATATTTAATGTTTTTTTAAAAACAAAAACATGTTTGCAAATAACATTATGATATAGTGTTATTCTATTATTCCAGGTTAGGGGTGGCGGAACAAGGGGAGGGGTACAAGGAGCATTGCCCCCTTGGTAGAAGCAAGGGGGGGCAAAGAAAGGTTTTGCCCCCCCTTCTGACATGTGATATAAAGATCACAGTGTGGCATATATTAATTATGGAAAATCGAGAAAATATTTAAAATTTCAATTGCTTTTATACCAAAGCTAAGACAACTTGAATGAAGCCATAGCTGAATCATTGTTGTTTAAATTACGCGTTGACTCCTAGTTGGCGCGTGTACCGTTCAGAGCGCTACAACAAAACTTTATCGCGCCAAAATCATAGTGATTGAGCATGCGTCAAGCAGTTGGTTACAAACCTATGCGAGTGTGGTATAATTTTATTAGTTATGATTGTGTGTTGGTTAACTTGGTTTTTACCATAAATCGTACAGAAAACTATGAATTATTTTGTTAGAAAAGCTTCTACTTGAGGTATTTTAATTATTTCCATATTATGGTTTATTGAATTTATTCACTCACTCTCTAGACGGGTTCATGTGTTTTGAGACTGATTCAATTTACCTGATATTTATTAGACACAGACCAATCAAAACATTTAACGGCCACAGTGGCTTGATCGATCGCTTCAAATAATGTGTTGTATATTTAACTACATAAATTTATGTTAGGCCTAGTTTTTTTTTATTAATTGCAACGTTTATTAGCACATGTGCTATTAACGGCTTAATCTAATGGGATAGGGATGAGGAAGGCAGTTAGGAGGAAGTGAACCCGAATTTGCGTGAAGGTGGTTGAGTGAAGATGGAAAAATCGCTGTGATAAATAACTTGTGGAAAACCACTCTCAGTTCACCCGGCCGGGATACAAACCTCGACCTCACCGTCAACGGTTAACAATGGATTGTGAGCCATATCCCTAGAACAACGCTACGGGTGAGTAAACACTGAAGCCGATATGCTAGAACGGTTATTATCATACCCTAATAAAGTTATGCTCTTAGTGCTAGTGGAGTGTTATTGGAAAAAAAAAAAATGTTTATATTACAACTTTTATTTGGAAATATTTTGCTTCCACCCCCCACCCCCCCGGCTCTAAAACGTTCCACCACCACTTTTCCAAGTGTTTACTGTTCCCTTTCTGAACCAACCGATCATATCAGCTTGCGACTTACAAACAAAATTAAATGTATAACAGACACAAATACCTGCCACCTAGACGTTAATTCATCTCTGTGAAAGAGGACATTTCAATTCCACTATTGATACAGTTTTTTTGGCAATGCCAGGAACGTAATCTGTAATTCTTAGCTCAGTGGTATCACTCAATTTAAAGGTTAGGGTTCCAGGATTACGGAATAAATAGTAAGCTCCCATCAAAAACCCAATTTTCCTAGTGAATTTCTAAATTTTACACTGTGTGTTTAGTGGCTCTTAAGTATAACAATTATTTGTTTAAATCACCATGAAAACTATGATTTGTGTGTGATTGTATACATGCCAATATAATATTTCTCTTTGACAAAAAAAATAACATCCCAATTCTGTCTGTGCATCAAATAGATAGATTGCTGAGAGAGGGGTAATTTTAAATTTCTCATCGGGGTCTGAAGGGGGTAAATAAATATTCTGCTTGGAATTAAACACCAAAAGCTCAAAATGTATATATGGTTGATTGCCTTTGGCGTTGTTTAATGAATAACAAAAAATACAACGGAGGCCCTATTCTATAGAACGTTTAATATTTAAAAAGAATTGAATACATTTGTTCGCAATAATATGCAGGCATTCTCTAGTTTTTATATATCTACATAAAACCAATAATTAAAACTTTTACTTAAGTGTATTAAGCTTAAAGATAAATTTTTATTCTTATTTATAAGTTATTCTGGCAATCATAAGCGTACTTTTACATAATATTATGTAGTCTCCAGTATTAAGGTTGAATACCAGCATATAATTTTATAAACATCCCCAGAAACTTTGAGAAAACTTAAATTTGTCTTTCAAAACAAAGTTTGCGCTTTCCTTCCTCTCAGTATTTTAAGCGAAAAAGGGAAACAAACGATACCCCTGTTTGGGCTTCCGCTTACTCTGTATTTCAAGAGAGATACTTAAAAAAAAACTAAAAAACTTTGCAAACGGTTGCTGCTCTTAACATCACTAACTATATGAAAAAAAAAAGTCTAGAGGAAATACAGATTTTTCTCGCCAATGGGCCGTGAATCCGGCCACTACTTTCTAGTTCTTGTTGATACTGGGGGAAAAAACCCCAGTGGAAGGCTGTTATAATGTTAAGTTTCCAGTCCGATGTCCGTGAATGATGGTTCACAGGCGATTGATTTGGATATAAGATACCATGTACCATTTAGATGTTACTTGTTGATACAAATGCATTTATGCTGTTTGCCTTATAGATTCTACAGCTTTTAGCAAACTTTGAATCTACATATAGTATTAAAATAATATCGTAACTTTTCTTTGAAAAATATTTTAATTTTAATGTTACATTAGACACAACGATTTTAAAGGATGCAATACAAATGTAGGAATACAGGTTGACTAGAGAAAAAAAAAACCCTTCACATTAAAGTTCGTGGTAAAAGAATGCAAATTGTTTCAATAGATATATTTTAGTTTGTTTTTTTCTAAACACATCTCATTCATTTTGGAATAACTATCACGGTCACTGGATAGTTTCACCATGACTTTTTCACTTCACTTAAAAAGTTTCTTGTTAAATACTGAAACGCTCATTAAGAATATTTAAGAAAGGTTGAGATTAAAAATATAAATTAAACTAAACGTATCCACTGAAGCAATATTTTTGGTATAAAAACTGTAAAAAATATGAGTCCTAGCTCGAGTTCCCCTCCATCCCAAATTAATATTATATAAAATAAAAAAATCCATTGCACTAGACCACAATTGAGCCAAACCGACTGAGCGTTCGCTGTCTGTTGCCAAAGGTAGTGACAACTTCTGCGAAAAAAAGAGTGTCATATGGTTAGCACAACGAAACCTCCAGCCACTAATCCCAGTTTTCTAGACCAGAGCTGCTAATTTTTCATTCATTTCGCTTCTTATATGTCCTTACGAGGCTGAGTCTGACCTCGTTCCAAACCCAATGTTTAACAGAGAATCTGGAAGCGTTGGGGATCGAACCTGGGAGCTCCAGACCACTGGACCAAAGAGGCGGTCCCTTAATATGATAGCTTGGGTGTCGGGTGGACTAAGGTGGCTTTTCCTCAATTGCTTTTCACTCTCCCTCAAAGCAAAGGCTGGTACACGTCTAAATTCAGCCTTTTTAATCCCTAAAATATTAGACTAATTAGTAGATAGGTGCATAACCCAAACGGGTAGTAGGACATGGTGATAAAAAAACACTATCAAAAGTGACAGTTGCAAATAACACGATTTGACGTTTAAAAATATAAAAACAATTTTAGTACATTTTCCTTACTGTCGAAAAAGTTTCTCCTATCTAAATCTGAACGTAAAAGAATATCAGATTATGAAAATTCTTCACCACTCACCCGGTGCTTGTAGTATGCTATTTTTTTTAATCCAAGCCATGCGTAAAAAAAATACAATTTCTTATTTATAAATTCAATCTCACGCTTTTTTGTTAGCTGTGTATATCTCCCTGGTTTACATTGTTTTTACCCCCAAAGTAGTTAGACTCACTAAAAAAAAATCCACCCCCTCAAATTGGAGTGTTTGGTTGACACAGGGTGTAAATACCCACCGCTAGGGGCTTGCAAGTGCTCCAAGCAACTTGATTTCCTTCTTCCGCCTCCATCCCCTAACACCCCCCCACCCTCAAAATGTTCCTCGGGGAGAAATAATGGTTTTAATGTTTAGAGATTTAATTTTAGAGAATCGAGAGACCCTGTTTGCTACGTGCGTGCGCTTTTGAATAATGGAGTGTTTTCGGCCTGGTAATCATCGTAATTCGTAGAGTAAACAACCTGAGGTGAAGTCTAAACATTTCTTGATTTAAAAAAATAGAGTGAGTAGGGAGACAACAAAAAGTGTTTATACATTAAGGGATGAGAGGGATGTATTTAAACATCCGCACTGCTTGAAAATCGAAAACTTAAATTACATTTAACTAATCTAAGACAGATATTTTAACATACTTGTTATTATTTTATCAACTATATATCTATTATTCTTACTTTTGCTTGGTTTATCCTTTTTATATTAACATTATATCTTAAAAGATACATTTTAGTATAAAAAGTGACGAAATCTTGGTTTAAAGATCGAAGAAATCGATAGGGAAGAAATTTTAGTAGCATCACTGTATTAATAACTATCGACAAAGTGGTAATATTAAAATTATTTGTTTTTAGATAGTTGCTTTCATTTTCTTTTTTTAACATTCTTTCTAAAACCATAATAAGGTATATATTTAGAAGGTAAAATGTACATGAAATGTATCCATCACTACAGACAACCGGGAGTGTAAATCCGCCCCGACCTCCTCACCATCCTAGTAAGCCAGGCTACAGTAGGTAGCCCCATGGCTTCTTTGGTGCTGACTGACAGCTCACAGCTGACAGCAGACGGCTTTGAAAAGTTACCAGACCAAATTATGTATCCTACACCGAACCATAATTTATGATCTGCAAAAACATGTGTTTAACAGATGTCCCTTCTGACAGTCAAAATTTAAGTATATACCTAAATTTTGACTGTCAGAAGTCAGCTGCGAGCTGTCAGTCAGCACCAAAGAAGCCATGGGGCTACTGTAGATGAGCTTAACCTTTAGTTGGCGTGCCCACCGATGTGGCAATATAAAGATCACAAGACAGACTGGTATTGATTTGTTAATATCCTCATGAAAACTAAGTGTAATCGAACTTTCGAGTTATAATTTATAGCCTTAAACATTTCATCCAAAGGGAATATATAAGTCAACAACTGCAATTTATTTTCCGTATTTATCGGTCTAGTGACTGACAAAACCGTGTTTTTATGTATTTTAGAAAATATTCATTTCTTTGAAAATAAAACTGTTTGCCTCCCATTACCCGCTCATGTAAAATATGTTCCCATTACCCGACTATGTAAAATATGTTCCTACCCTGTAAACTCCAACCCATCTCGGTAAGATTCGTAAATACGACTTGTAAAAGGGAGTGGAGGGGTTGACGAGGGTGTACCATGTGTTTTCTGCTGGTTGCTGCATCCTAATAAATAAGACTGGGGAGGGGAAAGAGGGGCGTCATTAGGGCGTTCGCCAAGTCGTTACGTTTGATAAGACGAGACGATGTAGGGGTAGGGGGTGGAGGGGATGCTCCCGGACGACGGGAATGCCTCGCGAAAAGGGAAGCAGTTTAGAACGTCGTTTATAGCTGCTCAAGGGCTTCACTAGAATTTTCAGATTTTATCTTGAGATGAGAACAGACATGAAGACTCTAGCGTGGGTGTCACATATGCTTCACTTACTCGCTAGTAAGATGCGGAACGGGAGTTGAGGAAAAGAGGGAAGTATTTCTACTACAAGAAGTGAATGTTTACTGCTGTGTTTCTATGATATGAAAAAATATAAACGAATTTACGACTGTAAATATAATTAGTACACGTTTCATCTCAGATACTTCACTTCTACTTGACATGAATGCAATCATATACATATACAAATACTATATTAAAATCCGCTCTTTTTAGTCACTTGGACTATATGTTAGGCACTTTCGACTATTCTGGTTTAATCCGACACCTTAACTCAGTCGGTAGCATATCTGCCTACTGAGCTAAGAGTCCCGGGTTCGATTCCTGGCATGGCCGAAAAAATGTATCATTGGTGAAATGTGAGTTTACCCTTTCACAGTGATGAATTAATGGCCTGGGACTGGATGTTGAGCCTTTCCTAGTCTTATGTTAGATTCCTTATAATACATATGAAGTTACGACAGGGCTAGCCAGCCGGTAGTGGAAAATATATGGCTTGAATAAAAAACTGACCCAGGCCACATACTGGAAATAGTAATGGGTGTAAAATACTAGTTTGGTTTGTATATGTTGGGAATATCTAGATTTAAATCCCAATCGGGTGTACTGAGGCCCACTATCCCTACACACAAATGCGGGTACATTTACTTTAGATTCTATCCTCCTTAATTCTACTCCAATAGTATTAATGGTGCAAATACGAGATGGTAAGTAAAATGCAAAACCAAAATAACATTTTATTATAATCCAGGCTGTGTAAATTATACTAACATACATAATTACGGATGTAAATAATTATTGTGAACATATTTCATCCACACCAATAGATAATTTATTAATAATAACTTTTTTTTAGCACCGCGTCTTACTACATGTTAAAGTTATACGCATATGTACTAATTACGATAGTGAGCTAGGGATGACAAAGGTTGAATTTAGAGGGAAGTGTACCCGCATTTTCATGGAGGTAGATTGGAAAACCATTTAGAATAACCAGCCTCATTACACCCGAACGTGATTCTAACCCCGATCTCCCTGCCATCGGCAGTCTAGTTAATTGCAAAACCGACGCCTTAGACCACGCGGCTATCAAAGTGGGTTATACCTATGTTATGTTTCATAAAATATGTTTGATTTTGCCTCATGAATGCAGTTACACTTCGCTTAAATTACTTTTTCTAACCTTATAGCCATTTGACTTATACATGTGGAAAGTCTGGATGGATAGCAAGAAACGGAGCATGGAAATTTAAAACCCCACCAGACTATACTTTTTGAATATTTAGCAAATTTCCCCAAAGCGCCAACTTACCCATGAGAGTTAAAAAAAAATATAGTGCTAACACCAGTTCCAACATTTCCGGTGCGTTCACTCTATTTTAAATTGAGAGATGGAGGATCCACACAAGGGAAATGAATCTCGATCCGGTGTCGGTTGCCTCCCCTCCTGCCTCCTGCCTCCTGCCTCCTAGCACACTGCACCCCGTCCAACTTCCCCTATCAAACTCTTGAACCGTGTCGCAAACCAGTCTATGGAGCAAAGCGAAGAGGATGTCTTGCACGGTACGGTGTTATATAAATTAACTTTTTTTTTTTTACCCACTCCGGTGGCTGCATGGTCTAACGTGCTACTCTTAGAGTAGACTATACTGCTGATAACGGGGAGATCGAGGTTCGAATCTTGGTCGGGTGTACTGAGGGAGGGTTTTTCCAAAATGGTTTTACACTCTTCCTCTAAGCAAATTTGGGTACACTTCTTATAAATATAACCTTCCTCATCCCTAAAATAACTAACGTAATTAGTACATAAGCGTATAAACCCGAACAGGTAGTAAGATCCAGTGCTAAAGTAATTGCGTCTGACCTCATGTTAAGACTATACTTACGCATATAATATAATAATTATTACTCTAATGGAATAAGGATTAGGAAGGAAACATTAAAGAGAAGATATAATCACATTTGCGTGGATGGAGATTGGGAAACCATTTTAGAAAAAAAAAAACACTCGCAATAGACCCAACCGGAATTTGAACCCTCATCTCCCCGTCATCAGTAGGTTTGCGTAACACGAGAGTGACGCCTTAGAGTTTAAAACACTTGGACACTGAAACAGGTTATAAATAGTTGTACACAATCTTACATACTTTTCATACAACCTGGTTTATTATTGTTTGAAAAAAACTCCAAAAATTAGTTATTTGTAAGCTACAAAAAAATTAGTTTTTCTCCAAATAACATAATATATAACGTGTTATATATCTTGTAAAAACATTTCCAAGCTATCCATTTTAAACCAAAATTTATGAAATAATAAAAAAAAGTTTTTTTAAACTCATTTATTAGTAAACTACAGCAAATCGACTTCTCTTTGAAAACTTAGAAAAATATAAACGGAGCTTTTTTTTAATATAACAGCTCCATTATTAGTTATCCATTTTAAACAAAACCATTAAAGCAATTTTTGAAAAACGTTTAAGTATTAAAATACAGTATTTAGAGTATCTATCCGTAATTTTATGAGTAGAATTAAAATCACAATTTGTCCTTTACAATGGTCCATGAAACAATATAAATATACAATTTTAATTAAATTTATCAATTTTGTTTGTGTGTAGCCCAAATACGGTCAGAGGTACATTCAAGACAGCATGTGAAAATAAAACGCTACTTTTGAATACGTCAGCACTTCCAATAAATAAGATAAAATAAACCAATTTTTTTTGTTCGAACCCTCAGCCATGATTAGTAATGGTTAATCCAAACAAGCGTGGTTTATATTTTATGGTAAATATTTCTAGACTAAAATTTACAACTGTAATTGTTCTATCGATAGCTTAAAGCCCTCCCGATTTGAAGATGATACGTTATCTGATAGCTCGTAATCTAAATTAATCACTCATATGTGGCTGACGATTTCTTCACCTCCATCCCAGACTTTGCCTTATAATATGAGTTAAGAATGACATCGATCACGGGATGACTCCTGTATAGCTCAGTGGTTTGATAGAGAATTAGTGTACTAAGCATGTCACAATCACCATAGGACCGATGGTTTTACTTCCCCTCCGAAGGATTTTGTGCTACTGATTTTTATCGCTCAAGAAAAATCCGTCGACCACGGTTGGGTTTGAACCCACGCACATCGGATACTGAGGTGAACCCCTTACCTTAATATTACCTAGGTAGATGCCAAATCACTACTCTCTTATAAAATAATTTTAGTAAAATTTCTGATATTTTAAATATTTTCTTAAATCCTTCTGCTTAGGTTACCTAAACTACATTCCAATTTTCAAAGTAAGGGACTTATGAGACAGAAAAATAAACTAAATATAATTTCACTTATTCATACGTCAGGTCATGTGAACTGCAGCTGTCCTTTTTTTTTTATAGATATTTTTAATACCTATAAAATGTCACTGATAGTAATAGTAACATTTTTTATTGATTATGGTAAAGAATATGTTTGTATTTTCTAAAAGGCAGAGAACCATCCCTAATGGCAGTGATACCAGGTTGAAACTATTCCCCGTGCCTTTCTTCCATGTTCTAAGTTACCAAAACCTCCCTTGAGACTTCATGGTGGCATCTTCTCAGCCAAAACACAACCTGTAGTGGCAGAAAGATGAGAAGGGAAACTGCTAGTGGTTTTATAATGTCATCATTCCATTAAAGACCTCCCCCCCACGCCCTATTTCACCTCACAATCCACTCACCCTTCCCCTGCACATATCAATGAAGAGCTTATGCACCAGTGAGTTTCCCAAGATAGTCTAGAAGGGAGTCCAAAATCAAGATGCTAAATTTAAATTTATCGATAGATTCGTATCTTACATTATCTATAGGTTAACTTAATAGATACATTTAAATTTTTATTATCATCTAGGTGCTTTGGTATTTAATGAAGTGTCACCATATTTGCTGTGTCGTGTCTGAATTCGCTATATAATAATTTTTTTTGTGAAACCTATATTTATATAAATTGATATATTTTTGTAAAAATACACATACTATGTAAGTTACATATATACTTACTTATTTTCTCTATGGAATTAGGAACTCAAAAGCTCATTGCCACACTTACAAAAGTACGCCACCTATCCCTATCTTAAGCTAGTTCTATCCAGTCCACCTCATTACAAACTATCTCTTTCAGGTCAATTCAAATGTTATCCTCCCATCTCCCTCTATGTCTTCTCAATGGTCTCTTTCTATCACGTTTACCAGTCAATACCCTGAACACGGTCCTGACCACAGTAATCTACATCATTTAGCTATTCCAACAATGTATTGTGATAAGTAAAGAGCATGTAACTCATCATTATGTGATCCCCTCCACTCCCAAATATCTTAATCATTTAGTGGACCAAATATATTCCTACGCACTTTGTTCTCGATTACCTTAAATTAATTTTCGTCAACTAAATTAGGAAACTCAAGTTTCACACCCATAGAAAGAACAACCTATAACACTATTGTTTTGGTTTCCTAAGTTTCACACCCATAGAAAGAACAACACTATAGCACTATTGTTTTGGTTTTTCTAAGTTTTACATTCTTTGACAGCAGGATAGATATTAAGAACTTAGTGATCGAGTAAAATGATATAATGTTCGCAGAAATCTAATCAACGCTCTGTTATTTTAGACACATATAGTGTATGCATAATGCATATATATATATTTATTTATTTATACATATACACACACATTAGTGACTACGTGGTCTATGTTGTCAGACTCGTAATAAATAAACTAGATTTTTAGTGACGGAGAGGCTAAGATCTAATCTTGGGTGGATGCGCTGGGATGACTTTCCATCTGTATTTTTGTACTTTGGTTTTTTAATCCTCACTACAATTGCTTGAGGAACAATTTAATCATGTTATCATCTTAGTTTAGGGAATATTTATTTTTGTATATTTTTTATCTAATACATATGATGCGGGAGTTATTTAAAACACTTAAGTATGTATATAACATATTGCATTTTAATACACGTTTGATGAAAATTAAAACATACATACATACAAACATACATAGATTATACTGTAATTATAATTTTTATAATTACGGTGTAGTGTAGTGCTCTCTGCAGAAAGGGCCTCATTCAAAACAAAAGTAGTTTCCATAATTCCCTGTAGAAGGCGCTTGAATCGCGCTCTGCTAATTAAGGCCCCTTTTGGGATGAAAGGAATCACGATCAGTGGGGGATTAAAAGCCCTTGGGCCCTAGGCCCAATATTCTTTACTGCCCCCCTCCCCAAAAAAACCACCCACCAACAACTAAGCATTCACACTTGTCTACTATAATAGACATGGATATTGCAATAGCAATTTATGTTTCGAGGAAAGCTTTTGTTATATTTGAATGAAGTTTTTTTAAAAATATTATGAACTGAAATCAAAATAAATAATTAATTTGTTAATTTAAGCTTTGAAAAACAAATTTCCTTTGAAACATAGTTTTTGGATGGAAAAAAAAGATATTTTTATTCAAACTCAAACAACTCAAAACATCAGTACAATCATATTATATTGTGATCACTAAAGAAGTAAACATACATACCAGTCATTTTTTTTAAGTTAGAAAAACTATTGACTTTGAAATTTGAAGTGTATGCACTAAAAACATGTTTTAAGATTATAATAAGATAATTTTATTTAAACTCAAACAAAATACAATACATTATTATAACATAAGTATTTTTTAAGTTATGAATATGATCTGCTTAAAAACATTTTGACCAATAAATTACAAATCAACTTTGCGTGCTTTCATGGATGGGAATTCCTTAATAGTGTCATCGAAATTAATATCACGCAGTATTTCAGCATTTACTGCAAAACTGGTTAAGCTTGACAATCTTGAATCTTAAGCTGACTGAGTGCCATGACTGGAAGGTGCGCGCGCAACGACCGCCAAGACCAAGGGCGCAAAGTTTCGTAGTTTAGTCTACTGACTGTTCTGACAGCTGGGCTCACAGCCTTGCTTATTTATTTACTATAAATAAATTTTGACCCTTATAAATAACTACATTTTATCGTGTGGCTACGCACAGAAAACATTTATACACATTATCAATAAAATAAAATAAAACCTTAATTATTTAGTCTTAAATATAATTTAATAAATTAAATGTTCATTCATTATTCATCTGGCCTGCGGCCCTTGAGAGCCTGCGGCCCCTAGGCCCAGGCCTAACGGGCCTAATGGGTAATCCGCCACTGATCACGATTTAAGACCAGTATTAATGTAGCTGCTATAGCAAAAAA
>CABFWB010000297.1:150581-176302 GCA_902151455.1 Timema bartmani
AAAAAAAAAAAAAGTACCAACCAAAATAAATAAAGTGTTGCTTCAGTAGCTCATGTTTAGCTTAATTTTCTCTATCTTACCATCAACACATCTTGAACATGTCATGAGCATATTGGCATTTGATGAGAAACGTTTCAAATAAATAGAGAATGCTCTCGTCAAATTTCAGGACTTCCCAAAACACTTGAGATTATTACTTTGTGTACAAATAAGCGTATCTACTTAAACACTATTTTACTATCGTGTCCAAATTAAGAATTTGTTTAAAAAAATGTCTACGAATATACTGGCTTAATTAGCTACCAATCCCTTCCATCCCACTTTAATATCCCATCTCATTTAAATAATTAGCGTTGAATGATTTTTGAAACATACAATTCTAATGAACTGTTTTTATTGTGTTTATTACAAATCACATCAAAAAACTAAATTAAAAAATACCCCCACCCCCCCACCCCCCCGTCTTAAGAGGGTCAACTGTCTACAATGATAGACTCCCTACTTCTCATGTTCACAGCTCAGTTACTCATTATCACGTCAAGATGTTCTTTTCAACTAACAAGGTCAAAATTAGTGGCCATGGTGAGGTGTGTTTTTTATTAATAATAAGATGGGAAGGTTCATATAAACAGTTCTTGGTAATTTGAACGTGGCATGTAACTACGATACGGAAAGATCGACCACGTTAAGTGTTGCCGCCCTAAACATACCTTAAAATTATATTTAAAAAAAGGGAGTTTACATACGAACGCTAAATCTTTAAAAAATATACATTGAACCACTTCGGTGATCGAATGGAACATGGCTTCACTCTCGCAATAAACTGGACTTCAGATGATGAAGAGATTGGGGTTAGAATCTCAGTTGTGTGTTCTGAGGCTGGATGGCTCTCCACTCTCTCTTCTCACGCAAATTTGAAGACAATTACACTAAATCTAACCCTTCTCATCCCTAACACATTAGGATGAACGGTTGCTCAAGAAAAGATAAATTGGCCACATGGGCACTTTCTATTATTAAAAAATAATACTTACATTTTAATTGAGTTTTTTTTAAATAAAAGGCCTTTTTCTGATGGAAAAATTATTAGATATATTTTCACGTATTCATATTTCAAGTATTTATATATTTGATAAATAAAATAACACAAATAAATGGTTACAAGCTATCAATTGTGATCGCTAAAAAGTTTCAATTTTATAAAGGCCTTTCCTATCAAAATTGGACTTTATAAATTAAATTTAAAAAACTAGCATGTTATATATATACATACACACTAATACTGCCGATGACTGGAAGATCGAGGTTCGCATCTCGGTCGGATGTACTGAAGGTGCTTTTTCCTAAATTATTTTCCACTGTCCCTATACGCAAATGCAGTTACACTTCCTATGAATATATTATTCCTCAATCCTAAAACCATTGGTGTTTTTATTAAATAAACGTATAACCTGAACGAGTAGTATTACGTGGTGCTAAAAATTTAAATTATATATGAGCACTGAATAAAATAATTAATAAAAATCTCCCTGCCCCAATTAAGTTCTGAGACTTGAAAAGCGTGACTGCACAAATAATAACATAAATAAACCATTGATTTTTTTTGGTATAATTTATTCTTAAATTAGTGTCTTCTTTGACTTTACGAAACGTTCTCTTCCTCTTGGGTTGTCGTTTGAAAATGAATAACAAAGAGGTTTTCAAAAGAAAACCTTAGGCATTCCATTTCATGTGAAAGCAGAACTCTAATAAATTATTGGCTACGATAAAATTGTCGGTAATAAAGATAAAGTGGAGGTTACCACACGATTTCTAAAGCAATAATTTGCATTATTATTTATATAAATGTAAATTTATAGGATCACTCTTTCTCTTAGGCCTGAACTGAAACCTCAAATTACTTTGAACTTATTAAAATGGTAACATAAACATACTGTTTGGATAAAATATCGAAACCCTGGAGTGATTACTTTAAGAAATTAAGTTTTAAGGACGTATTCTATACATTATTAATAGTGATCAGCATTCAAATACCTTTTTAACAAGCTACACTTTAATATCAGTCTTCTAGCCATTAGTGAGTTTAACTATAGTATATAATTATGTAGAGCATTAAAACGCCTCCAAACCACTGGCAAAAGGAACAAATACAATTTTACTGATCAAATTTGAGAGTTAAATAAGCGACCTCAATATTCCTGGAAAATAGCAATACTAATAGTTATGGGTGCTATATTGGTGGTTTTCAATACTCGTCAGTCATTTAATATTCTTAAAAGTAATATGAAATATAGTATTTTGCCAACTATATAAGTTTGGATTGAGACAAAAAACCAGCCCACACTTGACAGTGCATGTAAATACTTAGAAATAGATATTTATACGAGAACAAATATATAATACCGAAATTAAAACGGATGCAAAACATATCTATTATGATCCTGCTCATATTATGTACTTAGGTCTTAGGTCAATAGAGTTACTAATTGTTTAATTAAAGTGTATTTAAAAAACTAAACATTAACACTAGTGTAACCCTCACTGGTGGTCTAATAGTCTAAGGTTTCACTCTCGCAATGGACCGGATTGCCGATGACGGGGAGATCGAGGTTCGAATCACGGTTTGTGTTTAGAGGGACGTTTTCTTAAATGGTTTTTAACTTTACACCTCAAAAAATACGTGATGCATATAACTTAATAGATATTAGGTGGTGCTAAAAACCTTATGTTTAGTTATCAATATTTTGCGTACGCTGCGTCCCTGAGCTCGCACGCACCCTTGTGAACTTCCTTCATTAGGCGGGCGAGAGTTGTGACGCGAAGGAAGATCTAGAAGACTGCCGGAGGGGACTGAAACAGAGGGCCTTCTCCCCCCTCCTGCTAATTACAGGGCTCCACACCGGCCGGTAAGGTGATAGTCTAATTACCGGCCGGCAGGCAGGCAGGGGAGCCTTTGGATTGTACAGCTGTCATCCCGCGCCGACAAAACCGACGCTCATTTTCTGTTGTTATCAAAATATAAGTCGACAAACTTGGACCAAAATACCTCCACTTAGATTGTCTACATTCACTTTTACAAAATAGATATATATTTTGAAACTTTCCCTTCGTTAATACATTTTAAAACTATGCTACCCGCATTGATGAGAGCGTGTACAAAGGCGTACGTTTCGTCTTGTCTGGTTTGCTGGTAATGGAGATTTTAATGTTTGATTTCCTAACCGGGTGTAATGAGGGGATTTATAATGACTTGTTTACACTTTACCTTCCTGCAAATGTAGTTACATTGCCTTTAAATTTTACCTTTCTTACTATTTGTCCAGGATATACGTATTTAATTACATTAGGAAGGGCAAGGAAAAGGGAAGTATAATTTAAAGGAAATGCTATTATGGCTAATGAGGAACCGCTTGGCAAAAATCATCATCAGTACACCTTGTCAGATTGTTGTATGACTATGCCTTAAACTATTTCGTTTACAAACACATGCTCACACTCACAGCTGCTCTTAGTTTGAGATGTATGTATGTGGGTGGATTTTTTCATAAACACAAAAAAACTAAATTTCTTTTTTCGTTGGACGCTACCATAAACAAAAAAGTAGGTAGTTTGTTGTATTTTGATTTTAATTAAATATCGTCTCCTGTAATTTTTTTCTTCTGTCCTAGATTGGTTTTTGTTTTGGTATTCAGAGTCTTAATGTCAAAATAATTCAGACCTATACTAATGAGGTAGGAGTGACGAGAAAAGTATTATTTAGAGGAGGTGAACTCACACTGGCAGGAAGTGTATCTCCAAGGCTGTTTAGGGAACACACATCTTTACACCCATCTGGAGCTTGGACCAAGACTTCACCGTCACAGGAAAACCAAGATGAGACGGACACCATTGTCTGCGTACCCCTCAATAGTTTGACTACAATCAGCGCTATCATTTATGTAATACATTTGAAGTTTATATACTAACTTTATTAAAACTATTCGTAAAAGTGTTTCATAAGTGGCCTGCATGTTGGTTTAATATTCCTGACACAGAAAATAATTCATAATTAATTAATAATTTCAAAAATGCAATCTATAGACCTTATTATTTAGTTACAGGCATACGCTACAGTAATTCCACTATCACAACATTTATACCTCTACATACTCTACCTCCATATTTCGAGGAAAAAAAAACATTAATAAAACTTCCTCTTTTTTTGGTCAAAGCAACTTTTAGATTTCTCTCTATATAAGCCTTCTGTATAATACATCCAGGCAACATTTCATGTGACCATATCCATTCATACCCTCGACTGGGTGAAAAACCTTTGTGGACTTGTGTGTATGTATGTAGAGCTAGCAACCCGAGTATGTACGGATGAATAGATGTGTGGTCTACTAGGAGGGATGAAGGGGTGGTCTGGTTGGTATCCCTGGGTAACGAGGGAATGTTATGAATTATGCAAACCTTTACTTTACACACATACACAACAGAGACCGCTGCTGTTCCATACTCGAAACATCCAACAACCTTCCTCCCTTCCCTCTCTCGCTACTCTGTCATGATATATATCCTCCTTCTCTACTATAACCTCGCCCTCAAATTCACTTTCTCTCTCCCTCGTGGCTACATTGTTTTGAAATCCTCAATTTCGCGCGTTTGCGCGTTGCGATACACAAGGACATACGCCAGGCTAATCCCTTACCGATTTGAATATTTTATTGGCTACGTTTGTCCTTACAAAATGAGAATAGCTTTTTTTTAGTTTGTTTTGAATTCGTGTGTGGATTTATTGAAATACTTAATAAGTTATCAAATGAGAATTTTAATGTGATTAAAAATATTGTTTCTTTGTCACTTGACCCACCTCGGCGGCGTGGTTAGCTAACGCGCCAGTCGTGCTGAGCTAGACCGCCGAGGACGGGGAGATCGAGGTTCGAATCTCGGTCGGGTGAACTGGGAGGGGTTTTTCCTAAATGGTTTTCCACTCTCCATCCACGCAAATGCGGGTTCACTTCCTCTAAATTCAACCTTCCCAATTCCCAATCCATTAGTGTAATTAGTACTTAAGCGTATAACCCGAACGGGTAGTAAGACGCGGTGCTAAGTATTATTATTTGTCACTTGAATGGGTAATGCCTATATTACTAATTTCCATTAATAATATAATATATTAAATATACAATTTAAGTCCGCACTTGTGGAATCATTGAATTATGTACTCATATAATGTTTAAATTTCCAATAATACATGGCTCGCGTTTATAAGACAAATCAAAAGATCTCACCCAAGTAACAAATAATGTAGAGAAGAAAAAATTCCACACCCTCAGCGACCAATACATATTTGGCACGCAGCTTATAAACTACATACTCTATGATCAATTTAATTTAGACTTCCTTACCAACACTACCACGCGCTCTAGAAAAAAAGTATATTAAATGTTAGTTGTAGTAATAATAATAATGTGCTGCCTTTCGGCAACTCTATAAATGATATACCTGTGAGAAATAATATTAGATCCTCGACAAAAATTACGTTTTTTCATCCATGACTTGCATTGAAGTATTGGAGAAGATTATTACTAATCGTTAGAAGTAGGGTGTTTTCTTAAGTTTGCTCACAATATCTTGAAAATAAATATGTTGTAGCGATACTAAGAGTTTCTCTGAAGCTAATAGAAATGGAGGGTGTATTCACATTTAAAGGTCATTGATTATAGGCTGAACCTAACCTAAGTTAACTATTTATAAGAATGAACCTTTTAATTGGTATCATTTCAGCTGTTTATCTCACATCCATAAGCAGTATAGCGGGATCACAATCATTCAATTAATACACTTTCATTTGTTGATGAGAGAATCAATTTTTCCAGAACTTGAATTATTAGACCACTCATTTTACTATTGAAGAAACTATCACATTTTAGTATGTCAGCAATAATATTACATACTAGTTTTTAGGCCTGTATACGACATGTTGTTTATATTTATAATATTAACTAACCTAATAAAACCTAATCCCAATCGATAGGCGCATGGAAGGTCGTGCTCTGTTTGTATATATATATATATATATATATATATATATATATATTATCTTAGTTATTACGTAAGAGCGGATAAAATGAGAGCTAAATAAACCAATTCTCTTCTTATTATATAAAAATAAATCGAAAATCCGGCTCTATTAGGTTTTGTCCCATGGTCTATAGTATTAAGTGTGCCAAATTTCAGCTTTATAGGTCAAATAGGGGCTTCCAGAGGGTGCGGAAAGACACACGCACACACAAACATTAGGAAATTATGTATAGAGATAAATACAAAGATAAAATAAGGGCTTTTTGTTTTGCATTCATTTAGACGTACAAACTATACAAACACTTATTCAAATGTTTCACAAAATAAATTTTTATGTAAATATTTATGAAGGATAATATTATTATTAGTACTATTCAAATAAAGTTTATTTTTATTAATTTATAAACAAAAAATAATATTTAAAAAAATCGGTAGTAAACGTATATTTATGAGAAAAGGTGTCAAATTTAAAGTAAAAATAATTAATATGTATCACCATTAGCCTGAAACATTTCCCCTTTAGATTTTCAATTTCATGTGTTTGGCTTGTTTTACTCGTGCCTGAACTTGTTTCATACTACACAAAAGTTTTTGGGCAACATTGGACAGTTTCTTTCTTTTTATTGTATCTTTGAATTTCCGAATGCAAATTCTCCTGAGACCTAAACTGGCGTAATTGTTTTTATTTCCAGTTTTCCTTGTTGACTTTTCGTTGCTTTCAAAATAATGATTCTTCCTACAAATAACAACAACAAAAAACGAACAAGTCTTAACGTCTTCAAAATATTCGTCGATTAGGAAGACGTTTACTTTTTATTGTCTAGTGAGTTACACTGCCCGAGTTGACCTAAAATGATGAGGCAAAAGGAAAGAAAAATATCGTTTTATATTCCCTTTCCTTGAACTTTTATGAGCCTTTTCAAACATAAAAGGAAAATTAATAATAGACTATATAGTCTTTTGTTGATTCCCCCCCCTTTGTCGAACCATGTTGAACACAGAATAAAGACCTGCCAGAAACATAATCCTTACAAGGAGAAAAATGAAACAACTTAGGATCTCTTGTACGTTTGATAGTAACATCCTGTAAAGTCCTGTATCATCATTATGGAGAAGATGGGTGGATGAGGATACTTCAATTGCTTGACTTTCAGATCTTGAACATCTGCTACACGACATATACTATTGATATCATATTCATACAGTGTGACATATGCCTCATATTTTTATAGGAAGCGGGGATATTCGAGTAGTTCTTGAAGTTCTTTTTTTTCTTTTTCAGGCCACATCATGGCGTGAACGGTGACATCTGCGGACTGAAAGAGAGGGCCACCAGACGAGAAGAGAAATTTGTTTTAAATGAAAGATGAACGCCGCCGTCATGTTGGTAGCAGTGATTCTCTGGTTGGCCACGGCGCACGCTCTGGATACTTGTGAGTCCCGAAACAAATATATATTTATTTATACTTTAAAAATTTCAGCTCATTGCCGGTCTTAAAATTTGATAGTTATTTATGCTAATATTATTCTAGATATTTTAAGAGGCTGAATAGTACAGATATTGAAACTTAACGCTTAAACTTATTTCTAATAACCTACTATTTTTGTTACAATTTTTTTTATATACATTTGATGCTCAGTAGTTTAAAAAAAACGTTGGTTGCCTAGCAAATAATTCTTATACCTTTTTATGAAATTATTTACAGCTTTTAATTCTTTAAATTTTAATGGTTTAACAATCCAAACCCTAGCTGCTTCAAAGGTAAATTATTTTTCAAAGTTTTTCCGTCCGATTTTTGGTACTTGTAAAGAAGTTCTATTTCGTGTTTTATGTATATTTATGTATGGAGGATACTTTGGCCACTTATGAGTAGCGATAAGAGGGGAATTTCGATTACCTTTATAATTTTACAAGGCCGTGAACTAAAACTAAAAAGACTTCTGTTTTTCATATTGAGCCACTTAAAAGTTTTTTTAAAGAAATTGCCAGCTAATATTATAATATTTTTTAGATTAAAGATAAATTTTAGACAAGAGTTTTGGATTTTCTGTTTTAAGTTCTTATTCATGCCAAGAAGTAGTTCTGTGGAGTCAAGATTTTTCAGGACCAATGATTTACATATTATTGATTTTATATATATAATATATATTAATTTAGACAGTATAACATTTAATAGTACATTTAATTAGCGAATAGTTAAAAAAGTATAGCAAAAAGAGGAAATTGGAGGATGATGCACTAAATATGCGAATCTGGCTGTTCCGATAGGCCTTTTGGCTTAAAGTCAAGTTTTCCATAGCAATATTAATTAAATTTGTATTTATTTTCCTATCGAACAGTGAGTGTCAGCCGACAGTCATTAACTATACAAAATTACAAACATGTAGTAAATATACAAAACTACATTCTATAAGCAAGGTAAATGTCGGCTACCACTTGATAGCGTGCCTGACTTTGGAACTAGGAAGATATTATTTCATCATCGGAGCACTCTCAATATGGTTTATCATCTTTCATCCTAACGATCTATTTTGGGCCTCCTTTAAATAAGCCATCTCCATCCCATTTTCTTGAGATACTTTATTTAAAAAGTTTATTTTCAGTACTGGTGATGGAAGTACTAACAGTCACACGAATTATAAGATCACATTTTATTTGTTTCAAAGTTTTATTGTTCTGGTGTTGATTTTATTTATATTTTGAAACTCTTTAAAATATTTTTTTAAAACAATTTTGAGCTTACAGCTTGAACAAGACAATACTGGATCTAATACAATGTCGTCAAAAACAACGGCAAAGTTCTTGAATTCTACTTTGGTTCAGAGTAAGCCTCTTATATAAACAATAGAGAAACAGATTTTGTCTAAAAACAAAAGTGTGTGAATTTGGAAACTTCTTCTGAAAGGCAAAAGGTAAAGAAAAAAAAATGACTTTTTTAAAAATACAACAAAAAAGTATTTCGCCGAAAGAGCAGGCAGACGAGCGAGTAGGCTGAGTGTAGATGCGCCGTGGAACCGATGTGCCGTGAGGACTGGTCTACTTCTAGCTGGAAAAGAGAATCAGAAGTGCCTCCGAGGGCACAACTTCCTTTGCTGAATTTACATGCGAGAGTGTTAAAGTCAACACAAATTTGGTTGCGTTCTCCTCCGCTCCCTCTTTCGCTTTTCTCTCACCCTTGCCCGGGTGGCAACTTTGGTGGGAAGGGACTCATTTTAACAAGTTATTTGCCTGGAAGAGTAGGAGAGAGGGTTTGGAAGGGCGAGGGGGTTAGTAGTCGGAATATATAACAAGTCGAGGTGAGGACACACAGCAGCAGACACCTTCTCTCCCCGCTGCCTTAATGATATCTTATCGCGTCCTCTCTGATAATAAAGAATCCCAGTAAGGAGGTTTACAGTGAGAGGGAAAATCAAGAAGCGTTCCATTCTGAAAACAAATAATGGCAAGTACGACTTGTTTTAGCATATTTATAAAGAAAAGGGAAAGATCTGAATAATTTATTATGACTTCCTTAATTTACAATCTGGATGAACAACGTAGAAGTATGTAAGTTAGTGAGAGGGTAAAGGGGGATATAGTTAGTTGCCATTTGGTTCTGTCGTCTTGCTTCTAAACATTATTTAATAAAATTATGTAATGATTCGTTGGTGTTGTGTTTTAATTTACCTACCAAAAATAAACCCCACATTAAGAAACACAAAATTAAATTAAATTCTGTATATGAGGATGTGTCCGGTATGTCAAATATCTACATTTTGACTTAATTTGAATGTTAATAACATTTTTATGAGTGTAATTATCTAAAGTGTGTTCTAACTAAATACCTAATAAGTTATTTAAGGCCATGGATGTCATATTAGCTACCATAGCGTACTACTTTTTTATTTTTGTAAAAAAAAAAAGAAAAAGGAAATAAATGCAAACAAAAATAATATGAAATGAGTACAGGGCGTCCACAGTCATGGAAACACGTCTTCCCTGTTTATTTGAGAAACAGTCTTCACCCAATCTTTGTAGACCAACTTCACCAAGTATAGACGCGCATATACACAATCACTGAACCGGTTTACCGTGTTTGTAAGCAAAGGTTCATGTCAAGTTGTTTACTATTTGAAAAGGGACGCAAAACAATATCTTGTTTTTCTCTCCTTCCCTTCACTAAAACATGCCCGGGTTCAGTATATTTACTTACCCCCCTGGTATGGTACCATGCGTGCATATAAACTGACCAGTCAACTGCTCACTTGGGATTCTATGCGGCAACCAAACATTCACAAGTTCAAATAACACACAGAGCAATGAACAGTGAAAGAAAGATGTTCACTACGTTTTAGTATCCTATTTTATATAATGTTAGAACTGTTAGTGGAGAGTTTAACACAATACTAAAACACTGTAAATATATATATACGCCTCCATAATCTGAGCATATGTTTTATACTTGTTTATAACTATTCATATTAATACAAATAATATACAAAATCCATTTACTTTCACTACACCATTTGTTGTGTACTCATTTATCACCTTATACAAATTAATCACAACCCGTTTTACTTTTATAGAAAGAAAGGTTGCTTGAATATTATTTGTAAAGTAGATATGACAAGTACAAAGCCAAATATATATATTTGTATAAATATTTAAAGTATTCACATTATAAGATGATATTACATCACTTAGAGGTATATTAGCCAATATGTTTAATATCAAAATTATTAACTAACTAATAAAAGAGTGGGATTGAGAAGGGTAGCTCAGATAAAGTGCACCTGCATTAGTGAGTATAGGGGATGAGAAAAACCACTGTGATAAATCTCATTTAGGAAATAACAGGCAATCAAGTATATTGTGAACTTTTCAATTTTGATGTCTTAGAAGCAGTTAATCAAATCTTATTTACTATGTATTTTTTATAATCGATTGTTAAAAATAGTCTTCATGCAATTAATGAGTCTGAAAAGCTCGTTTAAAGCAACTAATAAAATACATTACTCAAAACCTTAAACAAATATTGAGAATATAATTCATAATTAATATTTGGGAATATTTCTATTGCCTTTGAAATATGAATAAAGAAACCGGAAACTAAATTATTGAATACTCTAAACCCACATTTTTGTTTTTAATTAGTCAACGAAGAAAGCGATAAAAGATAATGCATATTTTATGCTTCATTGATTAAAGATTTAGTAAAAAGTTCCATTTAAGTTTTGTATTTACTAAAAGAACAACTTTTTTATATATATATTTGTGATATTTAACGTGCACTTTCTGAGCTGCCTGATTATATCATCAAACGAGAATTTTTATAAGCGAGAGCGAAAGGGCCTACCAATATTTCCGGGAGAGGTATTTTCACATACTTGCCAAAGTTATTTTACATGCCACAATCGACATGGAACCGACTGCTTTACTTCCCCACCGAAGGAAGTTGTGCTACAGATTTTTATCGCTCCATAAATATCCTTCAACCCCGGCTGGGTTTGAACCTATGATCACTGGGCCCTGAGGCGACCACTTTATCTCAAGACCACCGAGGCACACAAGAAGAAGCTCATTAAATTGTAGCTTATAAAAAGGTTAAGTATCTAAAGTAGCTTTACAAGCTAACTATATTATTGTCCTATAAAAGAAGAAATTGTTGGAATAAAAATAGCAGATGAATGTATAGTTTGTAAAGAACGCATACTTATTCAAAATAATATATTATATTACTATAAAATAAAAACTTACTAATATATTAAATAAGGCCAGAGAAAAGGCAACTACCTCCTGGAGAGAATCTTGACAACAGATGGTCGACTTCCCGATGAACCTAACAAATATTGTTTTTAGAAAAGAACATCCCAAGAGGATACAACTTCCTGGAGAAGCAGATAGACAAATCTGTGGGAAAATTCTTATGTTAGGTTGGTAGTAAGCCTAAGTGGTCCCTCAGGGGGTATGCTGGAGGAGTGTAGTTCAGCTCTTCTCACATTTTCAGCACTGAACGTCTTAACACCCTCCAGAGAGGTACACGGATAATGGATGAACGACGAGAAGTAAGAGACACCCTCTCTTCTAACGGTATACTATGTTTGTGAAGGGTTTAAAAAAATTGTAAAGCTTTGGTATGACTTTCTTTTGATCTAATTTCACAAGACCTATGGTCTAAGCCTATTTAATTTTAGTTAAAATAAATATTTATGAAGATGAAATGTAAATTATAATGGCGTTAAGTCCAATAAATATGTTATGGAGTTTAGGAGGGAAGGTACATTCAAATTTTGGTAGCAAGAAATTTATCTGACAGCTAGAAAATTTACTATTTTATATTCTTTCACGTATTTATAGTAGTCTAATTATCCAAACTGTCCCTTTCGATATATAGTTTCAATACTTATAAAACAACTTTAATACGACAGTGAAGTGTTATCATCGCTGACCGCAAAGAGTAATGTAAGTATTTTCTAAACGTTTATTCATACGAAAATCCTATTATAGATACATCACATTAAGTGAAGTTAATCTAGACCCTATGGAGTTAGGTAATATTGATGTTTAGGTTTTATGAAGTTTGGTAATATATACTAAAGTGAAGTTTGATGAGTTTGGATGAAACTAGGTCTTAAGATGTGTGCTCATTACCACACCTGACTTGCTAAAGCCTAGATTTCTGGAAGAGTCCGGCTGATCAGAGAATTAATTTCTGGTCGAGTTTGTACGTCAGACAGTGGCATCAAACAGATTTTTTTAGCATCAGTATTTTTAGGTGGTGCAAATACTTATTTATACAAGAGACTATAATCATATCAACAATTCCGATTAAGGCGAGGGAATAGTCAAAGCCGTGCTTTCTCCAGTCTAAGTTACAACAAGAGCAGTTCTTTTTAGCAAAGTCTGATTACAAGGGTGAACTTTGGGTTTTCTCTATCAGAATAGGGTTGATTATTGGCCGGAGTTTTATTGTTGTTCTGATACTTCCTAACTAGCTAGATAGCAGAATTATCTGTAGGCCCTAATACGCATTTTAGTCAAAATACCCTCTTGTACAAATAATACATATTTAAGCCATCTTTAAATGAAATCGAGCCAAGAGCCTACATTTTCAAGCTGACCCCTCAAGCTATTAAGTCTAAAAGACGTAAACTATTCATTGAAAAATGTAGTTTCAGCCCCAATGTGCAGTTTGTTTTAGATTTGTAGAAGTCTTTTATTCAAAATAATATAGTAAAAATAAATTAGGGGCCTACCTTTAAAAATCTGTTAAATGTTGACAAAACTGTTATTCCAAAGAAAAATATGAAGAATCAAGTTTGCTATAAAGCAGTTGATCTCTGTAATATTTCATTAATGTTGAAATCATTGATTGTTTATTTTGACCTAAGTTTTTGAACACTATTTAGTTCATAAATATGAAAATACATAAAATAAATTTACATTTAGTTTTCATTAAAATAGTTGGGGAAAATAAGCTGAACTGGTGAAACAGGCCCGATTCCTGATAATGCAGCACCATCTCTTTACAAATTCAGAGCTTTTCGTGAATACATCCTTCCCTCGATGGTCCATGGAATGACAGCACTAAACGTCTTGTCGCCCTCTAGAGGAGTGTCTTAGAGGTGTTTTGGGATGAGTAGTATTCGAGAAAGGGGAATCCGGGGGTGTTACGAAACTGCTGATACGTGCGACTGCTTTGAGTGAAAACATTCTCTCCTCTTTTCTCTCTCCCTTGTCGGGAAATGCATGGAGAGAAGTCGTTATGGAGAAAACGACCTTTTAAGATAAGTAGAGGTTGATAACGAAGAGGTTGATAACGTGTGGCAATTACTGTGAAGGGGCCGTCCATGTT
Source organism: Timema bartmani (assembly GCA_902151455.1). Taxonomy (NCBI): domain Eukaryota; kingdom Metazoa; phylum Arthropoda; class Insecta; order Phasmatodea; family Timematidae; genus Timema; species Timema bartmani. Next base: position 164,483 of record CABFWB010000297.1, read on the forward strand.
CTTGGTGGTCCTTGAAAAGGAGGGCATTTCATCTTGCTGGAAGGTTTCGAAGAAAGTTTCTCTATCAGAATTCAGGAGTAACGGGATATTGGCATGCGCTGTCCAAAGAAGTATAATGTATACAAACTATTGTATAGTGTTTTTTTTCATCGTTACATAATCGAATTTACTGCAAGAATACCTAGAAAATTATGTGTGATATTATTATATATAAAACATATTATTTCAATTTATTTTATAGATATGTGAAGTCCATTATTTCAACTAGCCTCTTAATGTATGTATGTATGTATGTATGTATGTATGTATGTATGCATTCATGCATGAGGCTCTTTACGTTAATGTTATTTATAAATAATACTGCGGTTGTTGTAAATGGATTCCCATATAAGAGATGATTTATCTCAATCAATCAATCTTATTCTTAAATATGATGCACAATATTTTCACTATAAATATATAAAGGATTAGTACATTATTTCAATTTTATTAAAATAATAGATTAAATCTATTCATTAAATTACAGTATTTTCATATAATATTCATTTAAATATATGGTACTTTGCACCACACAGACTTAGCTTGTATCGATACATTTATTGAAAACTCAATATTTATGAAATGAAATCATATACATTGCTGCAGAAATACTCCACCAAAGAGCATAACTATAAACTTCTTGTTACAGAGCTACGTAAAAAAATGATATGCTTATAGCTCAGAAATTAATGGTTGTATAAAAATATATCCAAATAGAATATTTTAAATAGTACTACAACTTATTTCGTATGTCAAATTGTTGCAAAGATAGGATCAAAATTGGAAATTTCTGACTATGTAAATTAGCCTTAAAGCCATTTTCACGGGAAAATTAGGACAGCCATTTTATTTGTAATCAGAAACAATACATAGATATAAAATTTTATCAATATCTTTAAAGCGGAATTGAATAAAATTCTTTTTTTTTTCCTATTTCTTCCTTTTAAAAAACTACCCTCAATCTAATTCCAAAAAACCCTTCGATAAAATGATTCAAGGTCTAGCCTTAGTTGCAGGCATTACGAAAACAACTTTTTCGGTTTCATTAGATTTTTTGGCGATCACAATATTACTCTCTCCGAGGGGTTTATAAATAGTTAAATTGGTATTCTTAAATGAAATTGCTTGTAAAAATTATTAAAGTTTTATTTACATCTATAGAAACTCATTATTTCAACTTTTACTATTCAGGAAGCACACTGTCTAAATGTTTTAATTCTACCATATTAAACTTTTTCAATTTCAAAATATGGATAAGCCACTGATCTGTTAGTGTAGACTGTAGAGTGATTTTATCCAACATCTTTGTGAGCTTTTACTTTCTCATTTCAAGAGAGAGTATTGTGATTGTCAAAAAAAAAATCAATCTCGATTATTTTGATGAATTTTCACGTTTATGTGAACACGAACCCAAATAAGTGGATATTACTATTCTGTCTGATTATTTTTTTGTCTTATCAGTCAGTTTGGCGGTCGGTTTGTCCCTGGCCACGGATCCAAAACAGTTTTATGGATTTTGTTCAAAATTTATGTTTAGGTTTTATAGGGCTATGCCACAAATCTTGTTCCTATCCTAGCCCGACAAAATTGGTAGGGCATTTTAATCTTGCTCATAGAGATTCTCATGTACTGATTTAATAAGTTAGTTTAGAAAGTGCACGCTCATTATCTTAAGTAAATAAGGCGTTCTGCTATCTAATTAATATCTATATATATTCAAAAGCTCTTTATATACCACAAGAAAGAATGCCATAGGTTAATATAGATTGTAAACCGTACGTTCATATAATCTGTGTGCTTAATAAGTCTAAGTTAAACACTATAAATTCAAATTTCTCCATTATTAAAATGGCTTATTTATATTATTTAATTTTTAGGATATTGTTAATCTTCTTAGTTCAAAATGTAAACAAAATCTATATTAATAAAATGAATAACTTTTATTTGTCTGTTATGAGCCTTGCGCGATACTCACAGCCGGGCACAGAGGTCTGAAATTTAAAAATATAGTAGCCCTTATAGCGAACATGTGCACCTTGAAACAGTAATTTTAAAATTTTGACTAGATTTATTTTAAATAATTAAAAACCGGGTCAGAAGCAAAGTAATATAATTAAAAATGAAGAGTTTGTCTGTTTTGAGTATTGCTCGATATTTACCGCACGCAGCGGTTTAGAATTTTAAAAATTGTACGCACATTTGCACACCTCGATGGCGGAATTTTAAAATTCAAGGTTGGCCTCCACGTTCAGTAACCAAATTAAGAACATTTCTCTAGGGCGACGCCTGATACATCAACTATTGTCAAGTATTGATTGAATTTATGTTCACTCCATGTATTTCATTGACTTTACTATTTATGATAGGGATTTTTGTAATTTAAAGTTTTTTTTAATGTGTATACCATGATTCTGTTAGGAAGGAATTTTTAGGAAATACAAACTTTTTTTTTGTGTCGATATTGATAACATTTAATTTATTATTAGTATTATTTTAAAGGTCTTGATAATATTTATCAAAAGTGAAAATATATAGATCACATGAATTGACTATGAATACGTGAAAATTGATACGGTATTTTTTATAGTTGTCAGATATGATTATTTCTGAGAAAATTGAACTTTAATATACCTTTAAATTGAACTGCAACTTCATTCAGCGTAATCATCAAACTATGTGTCTCGTCTATTTTTTTATTTATTTTTATTCTTCTTCTCTTTCTCTTTCCTGAAGAAAGGTTGACCTTCGATGTAACTGAAAAGTAAATTGTTTTCATCACCCAGGCAATTTGTAAGGTCACAGGGTCGATCGTTCTAAAGGCCCTAGTCTTCCCCCCCCCCTCCACCCCCCCTTACCCTCTCGCCAATCCTCCCATGGTCTTCTCCATCCATAACCGCAACGAACACAAACACACGGTCGCCCTCTTCTTCTTCTTCTTCTTCTTTACGTAAAACGGAAGGGTGTGTTCCCCCGAGAAGATTGAAACTCTTGCCTCCGCCTATTCTTCTTCCTTTTTACTCTCCTTACTCTTTCACACTTCAATGGATAAAGTTTTAATTGGAGTTGACCTTCGATTCGTTACAGCAAGAAAGAGTTTTCTGGTTGACAGACTATTGCCATTAAAGAAGAGCCCAAGCGTTAAGGTGCACCTTTGTATCTTGAAGGTTATTTTTTTATTTTTNGTTAAGGTGCACCTTTGTATCTTGAAGGTTATTATTTTATTTTTTTTTCAAAATATAGACAATTTTTTTTTCTTCGCTTTTCTTCAGAGAATAAATCAATGTTTATTGTAACCCGCATCGATGGGCACGTGAGCTGAGGCATTAATCTCTTATTCTGGTTTGGTTTTCCCCTGTAATTGTGAGATCTGGGCTCGAATCCCGGCTGGGTGTGGGCATGGTGTTTTTCTACCCAAACGGTTTTACAATCTCCTTCCATGCTAATGCAGGTACATTTCCTCTAAATCCTCATTGGTGCTTGTGCGAATATCCTGAACGGGTAGGAAGCTGAGATGGAAAAGAATGTTTCTACTAAAATAATTATTAATATAAAATTATCGTGTCTAAAGAAAATCATGGCTGAGCTAAATTTTATTCGAAACAAAGACCATTAGAGCTGTAAAATAAAAATTTATTTAACTAAATTAAGCACCTGACGTTTATAATTATCTATAGACAGTTACCTCTATGCAGTAGATTACCTTATTTGTAAGACAATAAATATTGACAAAGATTTGAGGGAAAACCAAGTTATAGTATTTCTAAATTTAGTATTTTGGTATAAATTATGTTATATCTATTAATTTAATATAAAAATAAGTCAAAATAAAGAAAATTTCAATGTTTATATTCACACCACATATATGTTACCTTCCGGTAGCACGCAAACAAACATTGGTGAGCACGCTGACAAATACGTCCTTCTAGATTTGTGTGATTGGCATAATTATGGCGATTAGTATTGGTTTGAATCCCAGTCTAGTGGATTGAGGTGTTTATTTTAATAATCTCTCCTTCCTCCATTCAAATCATACCTCACCCCTGCCCATTAATTTGGGAATGCAGATAGACTGGTTGTATACTGTCCAGTTCATTGGAAGAACCTATCTGACAGCTAGAAAATAACTGCCCTTTTTTCACGTATTTAGACGCCTATTAATGTTACTTACAGATTCTGTAGCACAACTTCTTTTGGAGATGAAGTAAAGCCTTCGGTCCCATGTCGATTGTGGTGTATGTAAACTAACCCTTAAAGGTATGTGTTATACCTTTCCCAGCAAAATTGGTAGGCCCTTTCGCTCCCACTCATAAAAAATTGTCGTGTGCTGATTTTATCACTCGGTTCAGAAAGAGCACGTTAAATACCCCACATAAATTAAAAAAAAACTATAATAAGAGCCATTGCACACAAAAATAAAGTATGTTAAAATATATGGGCCTTATTAGACGAAATAACACCCCACAACGATTCCTCTTTATAAATTTAGTGGTCCTATATTATTAAGACTATTTCCATTCAATAGTTACACCCACTTGATTGATCAAATGGTATTGCACAAAGGTTTTTCACAAAGGTATTTCCCATTAGACTGGAGTTCCGATGGCCGGGAGAACTAGCTTCGAATCCAGCTAGGGTGTACTGAGGATGGTTTATCATCAATAGTTTTCCTCCATTACTCCACGCAAAGCGGATATATTTCCTCTTGATTCTTCCTTCCAAATTCTTACTCCATTAGCTTAGTTATTATTATTAGCACCACGTCTTTCTACCCGTTCAGGTTATACGCACTTACGCTAATGTGTAATGGTAGGGTGGTTGTGAGATTAAATGGAGGACCTACAGTTTAACGTGGGATCCGAACGACGGTGGAGGCCTGGCATTCCTCACATTCACAAGTTGTGATAAATACACGTCTTGTCAGAGGTGAAGGAAGGGTTTGGCAAGTGAGATAAATATGTGCCGGGACAGAGGATTGAACCCCAGACCCCCAACACAGAAGTATTAGCATAGTTAATATATATTAGTGCAAAACCGAACGGGTAGTGAGATGCAGTAAAAAAACTGCTACTTTGGTGGCCTCACTGTCTAAGGTGTCACTCTCGCAGTAGACTAGACTTCTGATGACAGGGAGGTTAGGGTTCTAATCCCGGTCGAGTCTACTGAGAGTGGTTATTCCTAGTTGATTTTCCACTCTATCTATCCGCAAATGCTGATATACTTCTTCTAAAATTTAGCATTAGTCCTCCCTAAATCATTAGCGTAGTTAGTACATACATATACGTTTAACCTTACTAAGGTAGTAAGATGCGATGCTAAAAAAAACTCCTAAAAGTTTCGTTGAACGCCTATCAAATGTTGTTAGTACGCGTGTAGACGGATTCGCTAGTTAGCTGATCGATGCTACTGCTGGAAGGAGTAGAGCGCACCAGATGGGCTACGAACTCAAACTGGCCGTCAGGAGGCGAGACTGTTTCTTCAGTGAATTCCTCTTGTTCGGGCCTCACTACTTTAATGGCAAATAAAGGAACGCGCCATTTCGAAGAGTTATCAGCATTCTCCTCCCACTTTCCCTTTACTCTCTCTTGAACTCCGAACATTATTCACTGCAATCAGTAACCAAACTGAGACAGAGCTATCTATTAATGTGTGTATTTTGTTTGCTATTTGTATGTGGGTGAAGGGAGTTTAAGGTGGGATGGAACGATACGATACTTAAGGTAATTATTTTCTTATTTTACGCCAAACTAATTTCATCCAATTTAATAGTTTTGCTTTTGTAGATAAATTTAGTTCAATTTTCTACCTATAATAATTTCAACATTTTTAGAATATCGGTCATGAGCATTTTATGATTTGAGAAGAACTTTGGCTCTCCATTTAAAAAGTTTCCTGTCAAATGCCACTATGATAATGACAAATATTAAAAAAAACTGTTGAGAGCTGTTTCAGTGGCCAAATGGTCTAAGACGTCACACTTGTGTTAAACTAGCCTGCTGAAGACGGGGAGATCGGAGTTTGAACCCCGGTTGGGTCTACTGAGGGTGGATTTTTCTAAATGGTCTCCCACTCTCTCTCCACGCATATTCTGGTAAATTACCTTTAAAGTGCTTCCTCCCTCATTAGAGTAATTATAATATATGCGTCTAATATGAACAGTTGGTAAGGCGTGGTGATTAAAAAAAATCTGTTGAAATTACTTTGCGTGGAAAATTAAAATTAACGAAGCTACTGATGCAACATTCTATATATATTTTTATTAAAAACATTTTTTAAAAGTGAAAACTGCAAAAATGCGAGACTCAACTCGAATTCCTTTTCATCCCACCTTAAACTTGCTTAATGAAACTTTAAATTGTGTAATTACGAGATACTCACGTCAATGAATTACTGTTTTTAATTATAGAGCCTATTTTTATTATTATATTTGAAAGTGTAATATTTTTTTTACCAATTTATAATAACGGTACGTACACAACACCAAATCTCCATTAATTCATTTTATAACAGCTAACGTGGAAGAAGTCATTTTAATCAATGATAGCGGAAGTTTGTCGTTCCAGGAATTAGACCCGGGGCTCTTAGATCAATTCACGCATACCTTGTTTTATTTTTGTACATCGCGTCTTAAACTCACGTACGGGTTATTTACATATAAATACAAATTTGAAAGGAATTAAAAAAGTTGGAATATAGATAAATAAACGCTAATTTTCGCGAAGGGAACGTGGAAAACTGTTTAAAGAATTACTATAAACCCCCCACTCAGTATTAGAGTCATGGACACTCATTTACTAGCTAACCAGACAATACGAGACTGACGACTTTGTTCGCATTCCCACCTGTTGTGTGTTGATTAATCTAAGATGATGGGTTATTCAAGGATTAAAAATTAGCATACTAAGCATAAGCTTATACCAACATGCGTTTCTCTGGTCCTACGCGCCTTACTGACTAATCGAGCTAGCCAAATCTTAATTCTTCGGGAAGAATAAAGATAATCTTAAGTTCTTACACCAATGTTCGTCTGAAGAGAGGATGGGAAATCGACAGTTAAAATTGAAAACATTTCCCTATGCATTTAACAACGATTTGAACCGAATACCGATCTCCTGAATCGGAGCTGAGAGCGTAAGTTAATAGTTGTCCCCTGCTGCTGATAGGTATATTGAGGTTTTAATCCAAGTCTGGTCTACTGAGGTTTCGTCTCCTAGTTGGTTTTCTACTCTACTTCCACGCAAATGCGGATAGATTACCTCTACAAATTTTCCTTACTTATCCCTACCCCATTACTGTAATTTTCAAATATGCGTGTAACCTGAACATGAAGTAAGACGTGGCGATAAAAAAAAATTGTTAAATTGTAAAAAAATGTGTCTATCTAGTTATTTACTCATTCAGTCAATACGAAAACATTAAAAAGGATAACCTAGCGATATGAATTCAACTTATATTTATGAAAATATTTATAACTTCCTAGGAAATATTAAAAATCTGTTCACCGATCTTGGTTTCGGAAACACTTACCACAACATAGTATAAACAAGGTAAGGTAAAATAGTCATGCTACATTTCATGGTAAATAAAGTGTACAATCCTCAATACTTGATGAAATTTTAATGAGTAAAAAATATGAGGTAGACCTGTCTTCATTAATCCCCAAAACTGTCTGAAAAGGGATTTTTCTATTCTTCTTAATTAATACTTAAAATAAGTATCTACATTTTATAAAATTGAAAAAAAGAAGAGAGAACAAACAACGTTATATTTGAGTTGCACATGACTGCCAATGACCAGTAGGTAAGGGTTCTAATCTCGGTTGGGTTCACTTGGGGTGAATTTTTCGATGGTATTTAGTTCGTATCAGTTGGCACAAACTAATATAGACTGGTTTTCTGTAAAAGAAAAGGTCAAGGCCTAAATTCTATGCGAGTGTATTAAAGATGGTCAATACTTATGGTTTCCCAATATTTCTCTATGCAAATGTGGTTACACTTATTCTAAACTATACTTTACTCATCCCCACCATTCATTAACGTACATACAAATTGTGTAAAACATGAACGGATTGTAAGATATAATTTTTTTAGTAAGGCTTTTACATTTCATCTCCAATTTAATGCGTGTATATTTATTTTCTCCTCTGTCTTCTGATGAAGCCGTTACTGCCCCCTTAAGTTAAAAGCAGCGCTAAAAAAGGCTAAAAAATGACATGGTCGAGTAAAACCTCGTATCAAACTGTCAAATAGGGCAGTAAATTACACCCACTAGCGAATTGTGACGCCGTATCCACCCAATGAATGGAACTATCTAGCGCCGCACATGTTAAGCCAGGGACTTTTCGGCTGCAATGTCAAATAGGGCAATGACTTCAGCAGCAACGACTCAACTTAATAACGTCAGACATAGACATTTAAGATCCTCCATGTATAGCAGTGTGAAAACTCAAAATGAAAGACGTTGTTTAAAATGTTCACCAGACAAAGTGAATGCATGCATGTGATACAAAATACTCGCTTGCAGTTTATTAATACACCTTTTTTATTAGAGTGGCAAATTATTTTTAACACTAATACTTGTACACTTGTACAATACAGAATTGCTGGTCAAAATTCAAATCCCGTTAGGGTACACTTAGAGAGTTATTTTCCCTTATTGGTCACCCACTCTCCTTTGACGTAAATGCAGATACATTTTATCTAATATCTACCTTCCTAACCCTACCACATTAGTGTAAATATGCAAATAACCCGAATTCACACAAAATAAACCAATGCACTAAATTGAAAGGGTAAAGAAAGTGAGGTAATTTTATATAATCAGGAAATTATATTCTTTTACCTTCTTAAGAAAACACGTTATGTAGTTAGCAATACATATAGACCATCAAATCAACCTTTAGAGAGAAAGAAGGGTTGTTGGTTCATTTATAGGGTATGTTTAGACAACTTGAGCACTAAATTGGTGCAAGGGTGTCTTGAAGTAAGGAAGGTTGTAGAAGAAGAAAGTGGGTTTTGCATGATTTAAGCTACTCTACTTTCTCCATCGAAATATTGCGCTATAAATTATTATTATTAATACACGCCGAGCTTGTATCAGTTTTAATTATCGTCTAAATGTTTTACGACATACCCTCTTGAACTCTACTGCCTTCTCTCGGCCCCTATTTTCTTCAGGACTCCACAACCCTCAAACCCTGATTTCTATTACGTGGCCACATCCCTTAAGTTATGGTAATTAATAATTAAACGTTAATGAAAGTTTATCTTATGGCTTTCATGTTTATATAGGGGAAGGACTACTCCTTTCACTGTTCGTATTACAAGAAAGATTTTGATACCGTTATAAAAGCACATCGTTTCGAATATATATCATACATCGTAAAGAAAAGATAGTTGAAACCAGTTTAAGGGTTTCATTACGTGTTTAAGAGCTGCCTTTCTGTAAGAGCCTTGATAATGTTCTTTTGTTCTTCTTTGGCTTTACAGAATGACTTGGTAAAGTCTTTCAGAGGGATGTAACAATATTCTTTCTTTCGTGTTAGGAGGATTTAAAAAAAAACCAATTTTACTGAAATTTTTCTAACACGGGAGTATAACATGCAGTGTTTATTAAAGTAGTAATGCATCCCTACTACGTTTACTATTCTTTTGAAAATAATGACCATTTATACAGTATTTATATCTTTGCTACCCTTATAACCAGGGCACAGATTTTGATTACCTTAAAATTGCCAAAAAATGACCTATAAATAATATGACGCTAAAAACTCTAAATAAATATTTTAAATTTGAAAAAAATATTACCTAAAAATTTGATTTAAATTCCACAAAATGATTTATTACAAGAGTTAGGATTTACATTATACACCCAAGCAAAAACATCTCTCCTGGTCTGTCCATTTCCAGTTTTTCCTCGGTGTGGACTCGTCTAGAATAGAATGACCCGTATACAGTCCCAGGAAATCCTTTAGTTTAACATTGCTCAATTTTCACAGAGGAATGCTCACAGGTACCAGAATGTCACACAATCTTTATAAAATGTTGAGGATTTTTCTTGATTCGTGAATGCATTTTGTGCAAGTAATAATTGAGAAGATTTCTTTTTATCGATATTCTGGGTACCACGGAAATGTTTGTTGTGACTGATATGCTGTTGAATGGTTACATCTCTTATCTGATTCCAGCCACTTTCACTTGATATATTTTACCGAAAAGTATTTCATTCTCTGTAGAAAAAATATCCTCTCCGAATCAGTAATAATTTAACTCAAATTACTCATTTTAGATAGTTTGGTTTAAAAGCATTCTAAATACACATAAAATCTTTTTCAGTCAACAAGTGTGTGGTAAAAGGGAAAATATCTGATGTTTGAATATTCATGTTTTATCAAAGCACTGATAATTCATATACATACACTTTTTAAAGTCATTTTCAAACAATTTTAAATTTTCTTTCTAAAAAAAGGCTTAAAAATGACTTATTAAAAAAAAAAGCAAGAAAAATGACCTACAAAATATACATTTCTACCACCATGGGATCATGAACAGAGTTTATATACTTTTGAGTATTGTCTTTGATGGACAAAAAAAAAAAGATGACATGTCATCAAAATCCGGGCCCTGCTTATAACCATTAATTACCTAATCAATGGATGTTTATCAAATGTATGCCCTACATAGGTAAATATCAACACACCTTCAGGCTATAGGCCTAGTATTTATATTTAGCCTATTTGATGTTCCATTTGTGGGTAGGGGCGCATGCATTTAAAAAATATATATCTTAAAAATTATTTCTTAAAAAAAAGACCGCCTTTGTGGTCTAGTGTCTAGAATTTCTGGCTATAAATCCAAAGGTCCCGGGTTTGATCCCCGGTGCTTTCAAAATGTATCTGTGAAGCAGTGGGTCTGGAACGAGTTCAACTAAATCTCGTGAAGACAAATGAGTGAGCTTTTTGAAAAGATAAGTAGCAGCTGTGGTCTAGAAAACTTAGATTAACTGCTAGAGGGCTCGTTGTGATGACCACAAGACACCCTTTATCCGCAAATGTTGGTACTATTATTGCTAACAGCGGGGGCCACTCGGTTGGTATAGCTCGCTTGTGGGCTCACACCATGCAGTTTGGTAAAAAATAAAAAAAAATAAAAATAAATAAATAAGTTTTTAGTTACATTTACCTTAAAATGAAGCATGTTATTTATATCTGAGAGGGTAAATTTAATTTTTATTTCAAAGTAAACCAAAAATTGTAATTTTGTAATTTAAAAAAATATTCACCTTATGTTTCTTTCTATATTTCGGCTAAGCTTCTTTTACCGGGTTCTTAAGTCAACTTTGTGGACAATATATTATTTTTATTTACTGTAAAGGGCTTTATGTTGCGTTGTATTTCTCGGATAATAGCACATTATTTAAACGACTGTCAAATAATGTATTATAAGTTATTTTTATTTAAAAATTACCGGGTAAAATGGTACTTAATGATTTTATGACATCTTACAACTGATAATATTACTGAAGCTAAAGGCCATAATGTAGCCTATATTATAAATGTACGTATATATGAAAAGTGTTGCGGGAGGGATGTTAGAACTTTTCTTAACTTTACTCGTCAGTTTATTTTTAAAAAAGAATGAGGGTGAAGGAAAAGATGGAAGAAATTAAGGGAATGTATACCTCATACTCCCTCATTTGCAATACTTTTTTTTTTTTTTTTTCTTGCATCCTTAAGTTGTCTAATTTTAATTTATTAATTACTTAATAACATCCTTTTCTTAATTT
>CABFWB010000297.1:180334-195626 GCA_902151455.1 Timema bartmani
AGATATTTGCAAATATATTAATACAATTTTGTGAGCTTTAGTTGTAAACATATACTACTTAAGTCTTAACGCAATAATTCTCCAATGCCATAGAGTAATTAAATATAAGTATCTAAAAAAGTATGTTATTTTTCCTTAAATCTCTTAGGAGAAATGTTTGCATAGCAATGATCTATCTCCATTTTAGACTCAATAGTCAATATTTACATTTTTTATTGGTCAAAATGTATAAATGGATAATTAAATATCAATGCGATGACTTGACCTTATAAAATGTTAAAATTTTAACCAGAAATCGAAATTTTAATACGAAGTGTTAACCCTTGTGGACCCAATATTAATCTTTTTTATAACTTTTAGGATTCCTTAGATTTCTTTCTACTTCCTTCCATTCATCTCTAGTAATATAATTTTCATAAATTGGAATATGTAAAGTAGATCCGAGCTTCCAAACTGTCAGCAAATGGTTCAAATACTATTTTATTAAGGTCTTTAAAACATTAAACTGTTTGAAATGCTCTTAGGTGGACAAAGATGCGCCTCTTTTCTCATTGATTATATATCATTGTATATTATTTTATGCGTGTTCTTATGTGGAGTGGTGATGATACAATGTACATTATTCCGTTCAGAAATCTTACGATTTTATAGAAAGAGAGAGAAAGTTTGTGCGGTGCGCCGTACCATTTATTTTTAGAACTACGAGTTATTAATTTCAGAAGGCACAGTAGTTTTATCACAAATAATATAAATCTCAAAAAAGTTGCCAAATTATTTAAGGCGGGACTCTGTGTTAAACTATCCTGCTGATGACAGTGAGATCGGAGCTAGAATTCTGGTTGGGTTTAATGAGAGTGTTCTTTAATAAATTAATTTTCCCCTCTCCTTCCAAGCAAATTCGGGTAGATTTCATCTAAAATGCTTCTTTCCTTACCCTTACCTCATTTGAGTAATTATCATAAATACGTATAACCTGAACGGGTAGTTAGACGTGGGGATAAAAAAATCTAGCAGACTGAACATTAAATAATATTTGTGTGTGCAGTTCAATAAGTCTTACCAAACGAACATACATAATGTTCGTACAAAACATATCGTTGATCACAAGGATTAGATATCAGGCTCATTTAGTCTAGTTTTACAGTGATCCCGGCCAGGTTTACTAAAGATTCTTTTTTTTCCTGTTTGATTTCCCGCTCTCTGCCCACGCCATCGCAATTCCAATTCCTCTAAATTTTACTTCCCTCATTTTTACTCTATGGACGGGATTAAAGTGCATACAGTTTTAAATTAGTAGAAAAATGGCTCAAATAAAATATACGTGATTATTTCAACATCTAATTGAATAGGGATACCTTTGATTGGTGAAAACGCTTCGGTGGCCGCACGGTCTAACGTGCTACTCTCGCAGTAGTATAAACCGATGATGTGGTGCTAAAAAAAAATTGTTGAAGATGGCAGGTTTTCATCCTCGTAGACTGTACTTTGCCAAGTTTAGTTGTTTTCTGATTTCTCTTCCCCTACTTTAGGAGACACGATTATTGTAAACCATGACTTTTGAAAAAAACAAACAAAGAGAAACAGGAAACATGTTCCTAATAAAAAAAAAAAAATCGTGAAATCACAACTCATCGTGGAAGGGCTGAATACTTATTTCCCCCCCCCTTATTTGCGTTATTCTTACTGTAGTTTATTTAAATTATGGGTTTAAAATGGTGAAAGATGCCGTAATTTAGGTTTGTGCTGTAACCATATCATTATTATCTTTGACATTATAGTATTTAATCTGTACATGGTATGTATTTAAAATCATGTATTTTATTTTATTTTATTTTATTTTATTTTATTTTATAAGTATTTCTACCACCAAGGGTATCAACATGGTAATTTAAACTTTAAGGCTAAGGAGGACTGTTTTAAGGGAAATGAACTGGCATTAATGTAATAGATGGTGGGGAAACCGAAATTAATACATCACACCTGGAAAACCACCTCCTCACTGCCCCGTGCTGGAATTGGAATATTATTGTTTCCATTACCGATAACTTGGTCTGTTGAGAGGCTGTAGTTATTTTATATTATGTTTAGTCTTTTTTTAAAAAAAAGGCAAGCTCATTTGAATTATTTATAAAACTTATCAACATGATTACGCACATGTACAGTTGTTATTGTACTATTGGCAGCATAAAGCCCTCTCGAGTCGAAGATTATTTTTTTTTTTTAGTCCCGCGAATTTACTACTCGTTCCGGTTATACGCCTATGTACTAATTACTCTAATGTTTTAGGGACTAGGAAGTTTTAATTTAAAAGAAATGTACCCTTATTTGCGTGGGGAGAGGTGGGAAAGGACAAAGAGAGAGAGAGAGAGAGGAAAATCATTTAGGAAAACCACTCTAAGCTCAACTGACCGGGATCGAACACCTATCTCCCCGTCTTCAGCAGTCTAGTCCAACACGAGAGTAACGCGTTAGACCATGCGGCCACGGAAGCGGGTGAGTCGAAGTTGGTTGCGTTTTCTGATTGATCGGCCATATAATGTAGCAAAAGATCATCGCACGTCCATCAAGGACTCTGCCTTGAAAAAATGAGTGAAGAATGGCCCTGAACACGGGAAGACTCCTGGATAACAAACTGGTATGAGCATTGGTGTTCTAAGCTAAAGGTTCCGGGCTCTATTCCCGCGTTAAGCTGTTATTTTTATATTTAAAGTGTATTATATTTAGATGTTAATATAAACTTAAGTAACAACCATAATAACTTTGTTATAAAAAGTGATTAAACTATCAATATTTTATTCAATGAAAGTCAAATTTGAGAAACAGATTTTAATAAATATAAATTAAAAACTTTTAAGTATTTATTTGTATGCATCCAAGATGAGTTAAGTCCCAGTTAATTTATAATGACCCGCGTTGTTTTGAGTCTTATTTAGTGACTTTATCATTTCAACTCAACTTTAATTAAGTTTATGGTGGCTTATAAAAACCAGCCCAAAATACATGTATACAGACACTTATTATTCTATTTTGATTATTAATTTAAAGAAACAATGTGTAGGCATAGTATATCTTCCTTGTTGAAATATTATTTGTATTTTCATGTTAATCACACATTTTTATGAATCTATGTCAGTTAATTAACAAAAATTAAAAAACCTATTGTGTACCCATATTTTATCTTCAAATACCACATGTGGTCTAAAGGGGCATACTTAATGGCCTAAAAAAGAACTTCTATTTTTTTACATTCTCCCAAACGCGTTTAATTAAATGTCATTACAAACTAACCATTTATAATGGATGCGTTAGTAGAAAATTTAATTCCAAGAAATATATTGTAGCTCTCCAAATGATTTGGTAGCTACTTAACATATGAATGCACCTTAAAAATTTATTACTCTTTTAATGATTAGATTTATATTTTCATAACAGTATGTAAATATGTCATTAATTCTAATTTGAACGTCTTCTATAAATGAATGACAGACCACCTGAATTTCCGACAGAATGATCAATGAGTCTTACAAAAGATATGATCAAAAATGATTGGAATGCCAAAAATGATTCCCCCCATCATTCTCTCCCAGGAATCCACAGAATCTCAACTACATTTTAGGGATTACTTCTGCTCCAACGACTTTAGATACGTTTTCAAGACGTTACACTGGTTGAATTAATTCTCAAAGCGAACCTGATAATATTTCTCTCAACTCTGGTTTTGACATATTTTGGGAACGTATCTCACTGAGGTATCTCTTTGTACCGCATATCCTTATTACGGCAAGGAAAATGTAGGCCCCACTGTATACTTTTTCCGTTGAAATTATTTGGTAAATAATTGTAATAATGTAAAAGCAGATCACAAATATGATACTCTATGGTTTATTTTGAAGCATGAAAAAGAATGATATTTTTTTCAAACTGTTATTTGTAGATAAAATATTTAAAAAATATTCAAGTAATAGCCATAATGATTGTTTAATAATAATATAGTTAAGATAAAACAAACTCATAAGCCAAAATACTTAGTCTCTTTATTTTATTTTTTTTATTAAAGCGTCTGCGTACCTAATTGTGTTCGCTTACATCAATAACTCTTATTAAATAAAATTGAGGAAGGTAGAATTCTGGAGGAAAGGAACCTGCATTTTCAGGGAGAACGTGGGGAAATCATTTAAGAATAACTACACTCATTAGAGCCGACCGTGAGTCGAATCTCGATATTCAATCGATACATTGTATTAATCTTATTGTTAAATACAAGTATGGAGTGCAATGCATTCAAAATTCAGAATAATTTTAACTCAAAATGAGTTAGACAATCATGATAACATTCTAATGCATTTTAGACTGTGGCTAAAAATGTTTCCGTTAGATTTAAACTAATTTAAAACTCATGCCTATACATATCTTCTGTAGTCGTTATGAGGTTTGAGATATAAAAGTTGTCCTAAGATAATGTGTGTAGTATGACTTTCCCACCTTCTTCATCCATACTCTTAAAATATTATCAACGCTTGGGATTACTTTTATAAATAATTTTGAACTACTTGCATCTCAACTGATATCGTAAGGCATAACTAGTAATTAACCTTGAACACAAATATATTTGAACCCAAGCCTCTCTTGATTAGCTCGGCAAACTAAACATTTTATGGTCCAACTATGAGACCAAAGAAACCCGTTTTGGCTCTTAGAAATTTTGCTTCTTTGATCTTCACTTCTTTATTTCTTAAGTTAAAACATGATCATAACATTCATAAAGGTAAATGAAAATAATTGACAAACAAATAGTTTTTAATTTGAAATATTAGCATCTATGGACACGAAAACTTAATGTCAAGTTCTTCTAGTCTGTTTCTCCGGTGACATAGAGGATGGGGTTTGAATCTGTGCTGAGTGTATAGGGGGTGTTTATTTGTCCTAGATAATTTCCCACTATTTCTAGGTACTGTCGATTCGAGTGTATGTCCTTTAAACTCTTTCATCCTCACCCCCTACAAAACTTGTGAAATTAATATTTATTTATTCTTTAAATTGAAAAAAGGACACTTAGACACGGGAATAGAACCCAGAACCTTAGACTTAGTATGCCAATTGTATAACTACTGAGCTATCCATGAGTCGTCCCATGTCCAGAGAAATTCTTCACTCCATTCCCATGTCCAGATGTTTTTTTAAAAAATATGATATTTAGATGTGACTATATATAAACCTTAACTAAAAAGTAGAATAGCTTGGCTGTTTAATTCTTAAGGCTAATAGCCTGGATGGGAAGCAGAAAAAAAAAGAATAACTTGTATATCTACTGGCCTGGTGAATGACGAATTTTGTAAATGTGCGTATCACGCAAGGTAATATAAGCCATTAAAATCCAATGGCTTTATATTAATTTGTGTGATTAAGGTGGGAATGTAGAGGACGTGAGTTAAGGTGCTTTAACAATTTTAATAGCAAAACATTTTTTTTTTGGTCAAAATAAATAAAATATTGCTCCTGTACAAACGTAAAGTTTAATTTTCTTCACATGTTGATATCAACAGTTCTTGAATATCTGAAATGATTATACCTTAGCGCAACCACATTCCAACGAATATAATGGTTTAAAATAAAAAAAATTCAAAAGGCTGTAATATCACTCTTCCCTTGATGGCAGTGCTAGTCTTAAAGTGTCCTACCGTACAGTTAACACGTCTTGTCTCACTGCTGCCGAGCTATTTGTGAGGTTTTTGGCCAAGAGAACCCGAAAGAGCCGGTGAGAATCAAAAGGAATGCGCGGCAAATGGTTCGGAATTAGAAATATGTTCACATGGACATCGAGCACATCGTGCAACAGGCAAGAATTCGAAGAGTTTGATGAGGAGTTCGTTGTCACTTGGTGGTCTCGTTTCCCACCCAACTTGAAACTATTAATTTACCTTCTTGATGAACTTGTTTTTTGTTATAAATAACTTAAAAAGACACCATATCCTGCGATCGAGCTATATCGAGACGAGTGACCAACGTTTGCTGGTTAAGAAAGTGTTAACTTCTGCGGAAAGAGGGTTTCTGTGATCAGCGAAACGAACTCTACGGCCGTTGATCTCAGTTTTTTAGACAGGAACCGCTTCCTCTTTATTCAATTAGCACCTCATTTGTCCTCAGGAGGCTGGATCTCACCATGTTCCAGACCCACTGCTTCACAGAAATATCTGGAAGCGTTGAGGATTGAACCCGGAACCTCTGGATCTGTAGCCAGTAGCTCTGACCACTAGACTATGCAGGTGGCCCAAATAATATTAAATAGAATAATATCAAAAATAACTTTAAATAAACCAATAAAATTATATTTTTAAAGAATAGTAGATAATTAAATATTAAAATAGCTGTTACATTCCTCTATAGGTATTTCTCTAGGGAAAGCTATAATTAGCCAAATAATAATCATCAATTTCACTGGTTACAAATACCAATATTTAATTTGATGTATAAATGTAGACGATCTACATTTATTGCCAAGATTAAATAAATAACTTTCACTTCACTCAACTTAATATAAACTAGCCATAAGATTAGCTGATTAAATTATAATTACTTGCCTTGAGCCTTGATTTTCTCAAATCGTATGTAAAATATCTCTCAGGCAATGGCTAGCTGTGTTCCCAGAGTACACAGAGCTTTATGTATCTTCTAGTTGTGCATTGTTCTTGTTATTCAACACACCACTTATTGGTCAGCTTTCAACGGAAGTACATTTCTTAAGTGAAGTAGATAGAACAGCGAATATGTGTAGTTGGTCAAATTGAGAGCGAACGGGTGAGAACATATTATTATAGCTACAGGATCTACAGGTTTTTTTTGTCACCACGTTTAACTGCTCGTTCGGGTTGTGCGGATATTAAATAATTACGCCAATAAGTTAGGGATGAGTAAGGTTTAATTTAGAAGAAATTTATCCACATTTGCATGGAGGAAAAATGGGGAAAACATTTATGTAATAACACCCTCAATAAATCATCGGCAGACTAATCTATTGCGAAAGTGACGCCTTGGACCATATGGCCACTGAAGTGGGGCATAAGTGCAGTTTTTAACATTTTATGGTTACCCTGGCAACACTCTTCTCCAATGGTATTCAACGATTTTTGTTTGAGAACCCCCAGATATAATTTATCTTCAACTTGTACGTCTAAAGTTTATTTTGAACAGTGTGCTCGGTTATATCTTTATATATCAACTACGCTAGGGATTTTAAGGCTTAGGAGGGTTATATTTAGATGAAGTGTACCTGCATTTGCGTGGAAATATAGTGGAATACAACAGTTCATCAGACCCGAGATTCGAACCTCGATCTCCCCGTCTTTGGAAGTATAGTATAACGCGAGAGTAAAACGTTAGACCATGCGGACACTGAAGCAGGTTACTTACCTTTAAAGTTGTTCGAGCATAATACAAGTTACATATAATCTAAAATCTACATCTAAAAACCCGCCTCAGTGGCGTAGTTGGCTAACGCGCTAGTCGTGTTGAGCTCGACCGCCGAGGACGGGGAGATCGAGGTTCGAATCTCGGTCGGGTGAACTGGGGGTGGTTTTCCCTAAATGGTTTTCCACTCTCCCTCCACGCAAATGCGGGTTCACTTCCTCTATATTCAACCTTCCCAATTCCTAATTGATTAGCGTAGTTAGTACTTAAGCGTATAACCCGAACGGGTAGTAAGACGCGGTGCTAAATATTAATATTATTATTACATCTAAAATAAACTACATACAAAATAATTTACTAAATAATAAGTTTTAAATGAGTAATGTATATATATATACACACAAATGCATGTATTAATGTTTACGTACCCCATAAGATGTCTTCACGCACCCCTAGGGGTGCGCGTACCACTGGTTGAATAACACTGCAGTCCACTCCCCACGACACTACAGTCGCAAAGTTACGATCCTCGTCTTCTTTTGTTTCCAGCCCAGTGCATCGCGCCACTAGGAATGGAGTCCGGGGCGATACGGGACGAAGACATCACGGCGAGTTCGTCGTTCGACAGCGGCAACGTCGGACCGCAGAACGGCCGGTGAGGACAAACATTTGTTTAATTAGCTCTCAAGGCTACGTGTCTTATCGCCCGTTCGAAAATCCTCCACCACTTTACATTCACAAATCGAAGCGCACAGAATGAATACACTTTATTCTGATGAAATTATTTTAAATTCTTCTTTAAAGTGTATCAATCTGTAAGTCAGTTGATTAACCGAACAAGCTGTAGGACACTAACGATTTAAAAAAATAGCGATTGTTTAATGGAGGTGAATATTTTATTATTTAAACTATTTTCTTTGACAACTCTACAACCCTGAGAATATATGATTTTAAATATTCTTTTCTTCAAACCACTATCAAGGAATTATTAAACAATATTTTTTATTTTGCCCATTTTATGGGTAGTGTCACTTGTATTCATCAATTTCTACTTAAATAATTAAGCTTACTAGATTAAAAAATATAAACTTACTTTCATAGGTATTTCACGCAACTTATCCAGTAAAGTTTATTTTAAACTGTCCTTTTGATTGTACGTATTCGTTAAAAAATGCATAAAAATGTACACATCAACTAAAGACAATTTTTAAATATTGAAATATACATTCAAGAGAAGGCTACAACCTAATTTTCAACGAAAGCGCCTTTTATAAAATCCCGCACACAACATTGAAAACATTTTAACAAATTACAGTATTACGGTTATTTTATAAGCATTGATATCTCTCCAAAGTGACAGGCTAAGATAGCATGAGCAAAAGTATGAATACTTGAAAGAAGATCAAGCTTTACTGACATAAGGCTCTTCCTCTAAAATAGGACTGTACAAAAAAGACATAGCGTTGAGTAATATGTTTAAACTAGCTTTCCTTTTAGTATTGTACTTTACATGTGACTACGTATCTGCTATTTTATTTTGACGTATCCAAACTTTATATCTACTTCGACTAATGTAGTGACGTATATCTTAAAAGTTTTTTTTATAAAATATTTAATAAAAAAAACTGCCAATATTGTTACATCTACTTAGCACAGATAAAAAAGAACAGTGTTTTATAATCAAAAGATAATCAAGAGTATATAAAGGTTAATATACATCACAGTATCAGTATCACAGATGGAATATCAATCTTAGCTTGTCTCTGAACTGTGTAGGCACTTCTCAAACCTAACCCAAACAATCCCTTAATGAAGCTCTCTGCGTCTATTCGGGGTAGTATTTGATAGCAGTTGTAGGTATTGTATTGTATATATATCCCTTCCCATGCAGACTGTTTACGATCCATGCCCGAACGCACACATCAAGGGCTAAGGATGTCGAGAGACCACAATCCTAGACAATCTCGGCGGGGAAACTTTCAGTCTTGTGGGAGGTTGGGGGTGAGCAGGGGGNGGGGGGGGGGGGATTAAGTCTCATTGCGAGCAGTGTCTTGTTCCTAAGAGGGCGTAGGGGTGAGACGGTGGTTTAGGGTCTCCAAGAAGGGGTGAAAACCACTACTATGGCTGTGCATTGCCTCCTTAAGGCTTCAATTATCTGATAGGAGGGATATCGATAAATCTTTATCGCTTTAGATCCTGCCTTTGTGTCGATATATCTCGATATAGAATCTATGTTGATATTGACAAACAATTCTAAAAATATATCTTTGCCGCTCTAGATACTGCCTTTGTGTTATATTTTGATACAGAGGCTCTATCGATATTGACATGCAACTGAAAAAAACTGTATCACTTTATATACAACCTTTGTGTTGATGTATTTTGATATAGAGGGCTATTGGTATTGACAAATAATTTAAAGAATTTATCTTTATCACTCAAGGTACTGCCTTTATGTTCATATATTTTTATATAGAGGCTCTACCAATATTGACATGCAACTGAAAAAATTTTATAACTTTATATAAAGCCTTTGTGTTGATATATTTAGATACAGAGGGTCTATTGATATTGACTGAGAATTATAAAAAAAATCTTTATCACTCTATAGGTACTGCCTTTTTGTTGATATATTTCGATACGGAGGTTCTATTAATATTGACAAGCAACTGAATAATAACTTTATCACTTTTGATAATGCCATTGTGTCGATATATTTATATATAGAGGTTATATTGATACTGACAAACAATTCTAGAAAAACACATTTTTTATCACGTTAGCTACAGCCTTTGTGTCAATATATTTCGATATAAAGGTTCTATTGATATTGAAAACCAATTGAAAACTGTCTTAATCAGTTTCAACACTGACTTTGTGTCGATATATTTATATTTAAAGGCTCTATTAATATTAACAAACAATTGAAAAAATAAATGGTACTATACAATGACGCATACTTTTTCATACGTCAAGTTTTGTGAATCTAAGCTATAAGCTTGGGACGATAAGATCAATACCTATAAAATAGTAAAATTGTAACAATTTTTTCAACAACAAAATAAATGGTATTTTATGAAAATTGGACTGTATCTTATTGAACGTTGTCCAAAGGTAATAGAACACTCTGGAAATGTGTCTTGTTAGCAACCAGATCTGCTACGGTCATGCGAGGTCTAAGGGATGGTAGGGTGTAGCAAAGAGACAGGCTCAAATACTTTAGCTCACCCTTAGAGGTGGTCGGGGAGGTGAAGGGGGAGACGTAAGAATTATTGTGGCAGAGAAGGGGAGAATCTATTTATTGACCTTTTTTTTTTCCCCTCTCCCTTTCTTTTACCATATTTCTTGTAGAAGAGGACCAGACGTTTCGACATGTTCGTTGTAAGATAACTTAGTTTCTTTTGTAAGAGATTTGGTTTATTTTAGTTTAAATAATATTCATATATTTCACAAGATTTGAAAAAAACAACTTTATATGTTATAGTCTATTAATCATTTAAAAACCATGTAAAGATACTTGAAATCGGTATATATAATATATACAAATAAAATCATAATAAAAGTTTTACTATTACACAACATAATATTGAATTATAAATCCACACTATATTGATTAAAACAACACAACTACAAGTATTTTAGTTTAACTTTGTGTTTAAAAACATCAAAACAAATTCAACTGGCACAAAAAGAAAATATAACATTTAGCTTACTATTGTAGTTACCAATACAATGTTTAGAAAAAAATATTAACATATTAGTACCACTTGTAGATTGAACTTTCGGAAGAATAATTTATTTGTGGGCACCGTGTTACACCACCCGTTTGAGCTATATGATGGTGAGGGGGAAGGTAACATTTTGGAGTAAATACGCCCGCATTTGCATACCGTGGTTTGAGAACTATTTTAGAAATACCAGGACACCCGATCAGGTGTAACACCACGATCTTCCCTTCACCTGAAATCCAGTATAAAAGAGTTACTGTTATATATAAAGGTATTATTAATATATTTATACAGTATGACAATACGTAACAAAATCATAATTAGTTTGTTTATGTCCATTGATTAATTTAATTGAATCTGAATATATCTGCGTTTTACGGAGGGGTCATAAACGCTTTCAAGTTTAACAAATGTGTTTGTTGATAATATAAACCCAGCCGATAGATTAAGATAATTTTTGACCCGCCTCGGTGGCGTAGTTGGCTAACGCGCCAGTCGTGTTGAACCAGACCACCGAGGACGGGGAGATCGAGGTTCGAATCTCGGTCGGGTGAACTGGGGGGAGGGTGTGTGTGTTCCTAAATGGTTTTACACTCTCCTTCCACGCAAATGTGGGTTCACTTCCTCTAAAATTCAACCTTCCCAATTCCTAATCCATTAGTGTAATTAGTACTTAAGCGTATAACCCGAACGAGTAGTAAGACGCGGTGCTAAAAAATAAAAAATAAAATAATTTTTGAAGTAGTGTATTTTATTCACATAATCTAAAGTATTTATACGGCGTAGTATATTATATATAATTTATGTAGGATATATATAAGCTCATAAAACATTACATATATATTTATATATATAAAAACACACATCAAATAATATTTTTCCATCCCTTGAGATATAAAAGTATAGTTTCAAATAAAATCCACAAACAAAGTAAATTTTCCAGCTGTCATCAAGTTAACCTCAAACGGAATATGTCGGGCCAAGATTTCAAGGAGTAGGAAAATATAAGATTCAGAATAAAGATGAAGAAAGCTCTCACAGAGACCATCCATTGTCGTTATGGAAAATTAATAAGATTTATTGTTAGTCCTCCTCATACCCAGCTTCGCTGAGTCCAGGACCGCCCTTTGGCCGCAAGGGAGATACCATTACCAGAGTTTCCGCGGGATGCAGTTGCTTTCCTCAACTCTGAATAGCTCTCTTTACGACTATGTGGAGCCACAAAGTTTCTGTGAAGCACAGGCGCAAATATATACATACAACCATGTATAACAACCGTGGCTGCGGTAACATTTTAGCAAAGGTCTAACCACAAACCTGAACTATGAAACACTTTTGTAATTAAGTAATTGGTTTACATTGTCATAAAGTCTAGGATGTGTTGAAAGGAAACACACGCTAAGGTTAGTATTTTGAGCAGTCATTATAAAAACATTTTTTGGCCTAAATCAATAAAATAATGTTCCAGTAAATAAATTTAGTTTAATTTTATACACACAGTAATTGAAATAGTTATTGAATATTTGCTATGGCCATCTTAAAAATCTGATGATAACTTTTACTCTTTCTTTAAAAAATTGTTCATCCAATTCATTTTTGGTTTAGATATCCAAGCTATTATATTTTTCAACTACAGCTATAGCCGCATCTAAATATTATATTCTCTATTGAAAAATGACACCTGGATACGGTAATCAAACCCGGGACCTTTGCCACTGATTTATCCAGGAGCTGTCCCATGCTTAGGCTCATTCTTAATTCAAAAACTATTTTGGTTAATAGAAATAAACAAGAACTGTTGAGAATATAATGTGTAGAAAATTTAACTAAACGTATCTACTGAAATACTGTTTTATTTATATTTAACTAAATGTTTTTTTTCCTATAAAAACTGCAAACATACTCTCCTCAAATCAAGTCACAATCCATTCCACCTTTAAAAAAAAAAACTTTTAAATCTTGATTAAACCTGTACTGTTACTATTTATATACCCTAGACAGATTTTGTCACACAGATTCATCGCAAAGTACTTACAGGAACTACACGACCAAATGCTCAAACATCCACGTAACATTCCCATCACAAAGCGCAAATTCCGCCATATTAATTAGAAAGTGTATTTGTTTCCATTTATCCAAGGGGAAAAAATACCTGTCTGTACGTTGTGTCTTTCGTGGAACTTTGCAGCTTTGCGAATGCCAAATGTCGGGCGCAATCGTGAAACATTCATTGGTTTGGCTTCCTGAATGTTGAGAACACATCCATTTGCGTTACGTGCTCACTTCAGCAGAGAGGTAAACTTCCTTTGACGTCAGGTAGGAGCTATTTGACTGTGAAGCAACATTTCATATTGTGTACCAATTATTTAGTATAACTCTGTACGGAGTGTGGGATTGATATCCCCTAAATACAACGACAGAGAAATAAATGGAACGGTGAACTGCACAGATTCTCTCTCCTCTTTGCATAGAAATGAATACATTTACTCAAAAAGGTCAAATATGTCAAATTAAATGAAAAACAGTGTTGCAGAAACACTCCACCAAAGAGTATAAATGAAATAATATACACTGTTACAGTTACAGTTACATATTGAGGAGAAACAATGTAACATCTGTATTCGCCAAAGAGCATAATAATATATTTCCCAGACCACAATCTAAAAAATAGAATAGCTAATGTCTCAGAAACTATAGGTTTTATAAAGGTATATTTAAATTAATTTATTTCTGTTTTTAATAGTACTAAAACCTTTCAATGGTAAGATTTTTGTAGGGGTGTGTGAAGTCCACTTTTTCAATTCGAAGCGAACTCGAATCGAATATATAAAATATTCTCGAAGCTGAATTGAAGCTCGAATAATTTCTTTTAGTAGTTTTATGCTTGAAAAAATGTTATATTTTGTTTATTAATATTAATTTATGCACTAAAATTACTAGGAAAATGTTTTATTGCACAATTGTTTGTAATATTTCGTGTTACTCTGACAAATAAAACAATTTTTTCAGATTTTTTCCATGTAAATAATAATTTGTAATGTACAAAACAGCTCAGATTGGTTATAATTGAACATAAATGGAGTATTTTAGCTATCAATATTTTTTATTGGCGAAGCTTCGAAGCCAAAATTTGTTTAGAAGTGAAGTCGAAGCTGGTGCTTGTTTCAAAGCCAAGTAGAAGTTTCGAAGCTTCACACACACCTGCTATTTTGTATCTCAAAATGTTGTGGAGATATGATCAAAGTTGGAATTTTCCACCTTTGTGAAGTACCCTCAAAGTAATTTTCACTGGAAAATGAAAATTGCCATTTGGTGTGAAGTGCTAAACAGTGACTAGATGCGAAATTTAACCTAAATAGTTAAAACCTAATTCCAGATAATTGATTTTCATTCTTTAGGCCCTTAAGTAAACTTCATTTAATTTAAGGATTGGATAGAAAACTCCCAAACCCACTATGAGGAACCTTAATTAAACCATAGCTACCAAGATGTATTAAATAGCCAAGCTATCATAGATGTTAAGTACGGTCAAAGCCACATCTAAATATCATACTATTTAAAGTAAAAAATGACACCTTCCTCCTGTATAGCTCATTGGTAAGAGCATTGGCGTGGTAAGCTAACGATCCCGGGTTCAATTCCAGACTCTAGGTGTCATGTTTCAATTTTTAGAATATCTTAGGCACAAAATTTTTGCCCGATTGGTAAAATATTTTCTGCCCTAGTCCCAGTAACAGACACACGGACAGATAGTCATACAGACGGAATTGAAAAAAAAAAACCTTTTCGGTTTTAGGGCGTCATGAAACGTCGAACTCTATCAAAATCATGAGTCCAATAATTCTTTTGACAGTCAAAAAACTTTATTTATTCGAGGGTTGCGAGAAAAAAAAGTTAAATTTAATTTATTATATGTATTATTTATGATGTATGATTGAGATCCAAATTTTACACCCCTAAAATAGGCTTCAACATAGTTCAAGAGGAGCATACTCTATTCTCATTTAGTCAAATTTCCAATGTACGTTAGTAAAGCGAGTATATCTGAGGACATTTTTGTTGGAAACTTTAAGAAGTTTATATTTTTTAATATAGGAGACTGAAACCTATTTACTTAAAAAAAATTGTAGCGATTAATATGTATCGTCATTAAAAAAAAA
>CABFWB010000297.1:199780-211518 GCA_902151455.1 Timema bartmani
GATCGGAGTTCGTTTTCTTCCCTCCTTTTTCTAACATGTACTTTTCTTCTTGTTTGCCTATCCTCTCGTCTTTCTTTTTCTCCCCACCTCAATTCTTCTTGTCCGTTTGTTCCTTCCCCTCTTTATTGATGTTAGGGCGCCCCCTGAGGAAACAATAAAACACAAGGAAGGTAGAGGGGTGGTGGCGGCGTCGTCGGCTGGCGTCGGTGTGAGGGTGGTCGTTGGGATGGGTGCACATGTATTGAGTGCACCGAACCTTAGCGGACAAGCAATATAAGGGAACTTGCTTGCACTCAGACTATCCATGCAGCACTTCATAGAATGGAGGTCACCCCCCAGGCAGACAATTCACTCAAGCACCGTAACACGGGTAAATAATACGTCTCAAACCCTCTATTGCGTCTACCTTAAGCTATGAGTGTTTTTAATCTAGTCAAAATCTAAATCTTCTTTGAAAATACGCTTCGGTAGTCATATTTTTGTTATATATTTACAATGGAATTAAAATACTTAAGTTAGTTTGGACTAGAAGATGTAACCAGCTTTACTTAGGGTAACGATTTTCTTTTCTTTAAACAAACAAAAATATCTTCATTGTATATCTTTCAAATAAGTTTATAATAAATTTAAAACAATCTAATCAACAATTTAAAATTCCAGTTTCGAAGTAAACATGTGTGTGCACATCAGCTACTAATTTTAAAATACAATCTCACTGCTTTCTATAGACATGGCGCAATGCTCATGAAAGACAAACAAACACTTTAATTAATATATATAGAACTAACGTCTGTACCATTAATGTGTTGTTAATGGTTTGTTTCCAATTTGGGCAAAAGAATAACACGAGCTGGTTAGCTTGAGTATGAAGAGAAGGCAGTCTGATAGTAAGAAAAAATAAGCAAGCACTGAGCTGAAGGTAATAAGTGGAAATAGTTCGTAGTGCGATGGTTGGATCATCGCAATCAAACTCCAATGACGTAGCCCAGGAGGCTGGAATTCTATTTGAGCTGTAGACGAGTTTATAGTGGATGGTTTTAACATACTATAATTTTAACGCTGGTGATAAAGTTTTAATAAAAGTCAAATAATGTGAAATTCAATTATAACCTTCACTTATATCCTTCATGGTTCCTCAAATGAGATCTATTTGCATATATCCCGAATGTGTAGTAAGACGTAGATAAACCAACAAGCGTAAAATCATCCTCATAGAAGCCAGTGGTGATTGAAAACCTGCCTGCCGGGTCAGACGGAGGTGCTAACCAAAAAACCAAACCCGAAAAAAAATTACAATTTAAGGTACACTTTAACTCAATTTTAAATGTGTCTCACTGAAAATAGATATGCACCAGGATTGTCAGAATTCCCATGAAGGATACAGAATAGAAAGGAGGAAAGTCCAATTTTAACTCATCTGTTAGACAATAATGACTCCTTTTTTATACTCGTTAGATTATGGTTTAAAAGGTATCTGTCAATATAAAATTAATTTAAAAAAATGTATTTGTTGTGGTCCTTAAAGGGTTTGAAATTTAAATTTGTTGTCAAGTAAAATATGTATAATGTGACTTTCCCCAAATATTTCTCCTGTACCATTCATTTAAGCATCTTAGTTCAATAGTCTGCCGTTTTAACAATACTACATTTAAACTGGATTATACAAGGTGTATTTTAAATTGTGTCAAATATTCTAAGCGCATATTCTCATCAACCAAACACTAAGAAAAGTTCATGTAAACATGGGTCTAGAAACTATTAATTTCTAACGTAGGAGGAATTTTACTATTAAATTAATAATCAATCCAACGGAAGAAATAATGTATTTAAACAGGACAAAGTTTAACAGAAAAAAAACACAAGAAGACAAAACTTTTTTTTACAAAAATTGTTCAAAATGGTGTCCTGTTTTGATGCCTCTCTGATCCTGCGTTCCATGCTTTGTCGTATACCCAGGGGTGTTACGTAATTAAACACATCAAGTCACGATAGGCTATCTTAAAACGTCGTCATCAGGCACAGGCGTTTTGTAAACAATGGACTTTAAATGTCCCCAGGGATTGACAAAATCCATCGGGTTCAAATGTGCTGATTAATAAAGCCATTCAATAAATACCCCGCAACCCATGTTTATATGCACTTTTCTTAGTGTTTGATCGATGGGATTACAACCCTAGAATATTTGAAACCAATTAAAATACACCCTGTATAGTTCAAATTTATTGAAATATCTTATTGAAATCAATAATAAACAAACAAAAGGCATTTAGATAGATCAACTATAGCTTTTTATTGATAAGTGGGTTCTGGAGGAAAATAATTACAAGTAATCAATTTTTTTCTAAAATATTTACTCAGATAATTTAGCAATAATGCACGGTTTAGTGCTATTTTTAAGATATTCAATGACCCCTTAGTCATATTCCCTTATATTAATTTTTAAATTGGAAAACTATATATTTTATTCTAATCATTTGCTATCAGACCTGTTAATGAGTAACACATTTTGGGAGCCCGTCTCAGCTTACAGAGGACTAACTGATATTCCACTGGTTCCATTCTGCTTTTGTAAAATTAAGAATGCTTAAAATCAAAGTTATATGATATATTTGGTTCACGCGTAGTTGTGTGAATCAAGACATATATTTCTTTAAATGATAAAAAGCTAATATCAATGGGTACGTTGACAAAATGTCGAGATGGTTTATTGGTCGGAGCTCAAATTCTGGCAGGGTATACTGAGGGTGTTCTATCTTATAAGTAGTTTTCTACGCTCTTTCTACATAAATGTGGATGCATTACTTCTTCTAAATTATATCTTAATCATCCATATATAATTAGTATATTTGATTATATCGTTGACGGGCAGTTATATGCGGTGTAAAACAATAATAATATGAATAAAACTACTATTGAAAATTGAGACAATTTACAATGGGTACTTTTTGTTTAGCACCACGTCTTACCACCCGTACTGGCTATACGAATCTCAGTTGTTAAATTAAATCATTGAGTTCAGCAGAACTAGGTGTGTGTTAATTTTACTTGACTCCTGTTAGGAATACCCGCTTCGATAATGGAATAATTCAAGGCAGTTAAATCAAACTTGCGGCCCATGGGCCGTATGCTGACCAATCCTCTATTCTGCATGGCCCACTGATCTTTTGAAGAAACAATTATAAAAATGGTGGACACACCAGTTTAGATTACGAAACTTTATTATTTTGGGGATTCTAGGAAGTGAGTTTGCAAAGCTTAGCGGAATATAAATGTGTGAACAGTTGTTTTGTCTCATGAACATGCATTCATAATAAATTACAAAAGGTACTTACGTATAACTCACGAGTTTAAGTAAAAAATAATAATTAACTCACCGCTTTGTTAAAAAAAATCTCAAATATCCCTTAAAAAAAGATAGTAGCTTTTAACATTTCATATAATCTTAATTTTCATATAGTAATAATGATGATAATAAAATTAAGTTTTTTTTACTAAATATGGTGACAATATTGAATTTTCTTAAATGTAGTCCTCCAAGTATTTTCAATTCTTAATGTGGCTCCTATGAGCAAAGGGAGGTTTACACACCTGGTTTAAGGCGTCAGTCACACTCGTGTTGGGATGGACTGCCGTTAACGGAGATATCGGTTTCGAATATCAGTTGGGTTTACTAAGGATGGTTTTCCCGAAATAGTTTACCACTCTTCCTTCACTCAAATGCGGGTACATATTCTTAAAATCATACCATTATCAAGTGTATTCCGTAAGCGAAATTGAAATATAAAGGCGTTTAGCCTTAATGGTTAGTGAGACATGGTGAAAAAAAAAGGAATACCAGAAAATAACAACAGATATTGTAAAGTTAGCTAATTTATTATCCTTAGGTAGTTTGGCACGGAAGTGTCGGAACATCTGTTGGATGTGTGTCTCTTGTCAGTCAGACTGAAAGTTTACGGAAAGCTGCAACATTTCAACCCACTTACCACGAATATTTTTGTTTCTCTAAAAAACTAACTTTTTTCCGTGGAATTCTCGGCAGCTGTCAAAATACCACAAATCTCGTGTAAGAATTGGAAGAGAGTTGTTTTTCTATACCTCTTGAGATGGGTGGAGAACGCTCCGTCCTTCTGAAACATCGAATTTGACATTGTAAAAATAACGGTGTTTTCATTTTCAGGGTAAATAAATGTGCCTAATTTACATGAAACTGCACCTGTTGCTGAAATTCATAAAATAGTGCCGATAAAGAGAGAAATAATAAAAATTAGTTACAAAATATGTGTTCATCAATTTAAATCGTAAGATATATAATGTTTATAATTATTATATATTTAGTTAAACACATTATAAACATATTTTAAGAGCATTACTAACACAATAAATAAATTAAAGTTTATTTACAGAAACATTTGTTCCAGTAAATTAAAAAAATACTGATAGATCTGAATTATATAAAAAAAGTAATATCATTTAAAATAAATGGTGTGGTGTACTGCACATACTTTTTCTCTCCTTTATATAAAAATGGAGTCATTTACTTGAAATTCGTAAGATTTATGAAATGGAATAATATGTATTGTTGCATGCATAAACATTATACAAATTCCACCAAAGAGCATGAATGAAATAACGCAACCCTTTTACAGAAACATATTAAGAAAAAAAGTTACATCTCTGCTCACCAAAGAGCGAAACAATAAACTCCCGATTTCCAAGATCATAATTAAATAAAAAATCCCAATAACTTGGAAACCATTAATATTATGAAATTATATTTAAAAAAAAAGAATGTTTAAATAGTTCTACAACTTACAATGAAAAGCTATATGGTTGTACTACATTGTTGCGGAGATATGATAAAAATTAGACATTCTTGTTTCTCATTTTCATGGGATAATATGATTTTCTATTAAATTTTTAATTTTAAGCAATGCCTAGATATGAATTTTAATCAAAATTGTTGTAGTGGGTTTTGAAGAATATTGATGTTTTGTATTTTCGCCCTTCGGTAACTACCCTTAAATTTAGGGCAAAATATCTAATCCCAAAAAATCGGGGAATCTTTTGGAGACTCTAAATACAAGGTTTTAGCCTTATCGGTAAAATTGTTTTGGTTATAAACCAAGATACAGACACACAGAAGACTGCATTGTGAAAACCAGTTTTTAGGATTCACTGGGTCATCCCTCGGGATGATAAAGTATTGTGGGCGTAAAAAAAAATGCAAACGTCAATATCCATCAACGTACTAATTAATTTTGTTTTTTTGACGATCAAAATAATTTCCCTCCTAGAAGAGTCGCGAGAGAGTCAAAATTTATTTTTGAAAATGAGTATATGCTTTTTATTTATGTGATTTAAAAATAATCCAAAATAAAATTGACTGTAAGGTTGTTTTAATCCTACTTAAAGTCTAAATTTTAAAATCAAGATTTTACTATCGAACCAGGACTCATAAGTCAAAACATGTCTTATTACTATTCAATCATGGGGAGACGTATTAAGATGAAAATAATATTAATCTAAGTTAATCCATTTTTATGGGAATCATATCAAATTAAAATTTATATTGACAATATTTCACTCAACAGGAATTTTTAATTAAATTTAAGATTGGAAATTAAACTAAAGTTAATAAATATGTATTTATTTTTGTTTTTCAGATTAATTTTTTAAAGCCCAGGTGAAATTCATGCATAATAATATACTAATAATTTTTGTGAGTGGTTATTTATTTATTTTCTTCTAAAAAATACATAAACTAATATTAGATGAGTTTTCACAAAATCTTCATAAATGTATGTTACTTTATTGGATGTAAGAAGTTATTTTTACATCACCTTATTTGATTCCATTTAAGAGTCGGTGACCTGGTGGTCTAGGGGTAAGGTGTCAGACTTCTGTGCTGAGGGTCCGGGGTTCAATCCTCGGTCCTGGCACAGATTTATCTGATTACCAAGCCCTTCCTTCACCTCTGACAAGACGTGTATTAATCACAACTTGTGAACGTGAGGAATGCCAGGCCTCCACCATGGTTCGGATTCCACATTAAACTGTAGGTCCTCCATTTCATCTCACAATCACCCTGCCATTACACATTAGCGTAAGTGCGTATAGCCCGAACGGGTAGTAAGACGCGGTGCTAATAATCCATTTAAGAGTTAACTTTGATTTACACAAATTGTACACGATAATATAATTGTAAATTAAAGTTTGAATCAAAACCAGATACTAATGGTTGAACAGCTTAAACTAAAAAAAGTTTGATTTTTTTATTAAAGTATATCTAATAGTATAGTAATAAATACTATACTATTAGTATTAGTATACTAATAAATGTTTTGAAAGCATTAAGATATGAGATTCTTAAGTGGTTTGTCAAATTATGTATGATATTATCTCTCTTTTTCTCGGAGTTAAATTTACTTTTGATATACTTGTGTGACATAAAACACTGTTGAGAAGGGATTTTCAGAAAAGACTTTGACGCAAAAGGCCATAATAATATTTACATTTGTGGGAATCAAGCTTGGTTAACCAATCCTGTGCGTTTCTGTTCCGTCACCAATATAGTGTGGGTCCGTTTTCTTAAAAATTAACCCTCATCATCCTGTCACAATAAATTAGTTAAATTAAGTCTCTGTTTGTGGATATCATTGTAATAAATCGTAATAAATAATTCTTTTTATTAGTAATTGATAAGCTTCACGCGTGTGTTCATGCAATATAATGAATAATGTGTGTACAAGATCAAACAAAATGTTATAGTGGGATATTGTTAGAGATATATTTTTATAAAATTCAAACTTGTTTCTTTTCTGTCTAAAATGTCATATTATTTACAGCTGCTGATCATATGATTTGACATATTGACTACATAAAAATGCATAATGTAGCTTTACTAAGGGTCAGATAAATGTTCTTCCTAAGAATATAGGCCTGTTGGTTCACATTAACTTTGACTTTTTTCTAACATTGAAAAATCACTAAAAGCAATTCCATATTCGTCCACCTCGCAAATGTGGATTGCCACTTAATATTAAGTTCTCATTTTTATCATTGTCAAAGTAACAAATCATATTGGCGATGCGTAAGGATACAGTGTTTTTAAGTTTAGTTTTAATTGTCAGAAAAACCCTCATCAGTGGTCACATGGTAAAAGGTTTGAATCTTATAACATTCTGGAGTTTCGGTGATGAGGAGGTCAAAATTCGAATCTCGGCTGGGTACTATGATGATTGATTTCATCAAATTATACTTATCACTGTTATTATTATTAGCACCGCGTCTTACTACCCGTTCGGTATTATACGTACTTACGCTAGTGTGCAATGGTAGGGTGATTGTGAGATGAAATGGACGACCTACAATTTAACGTGGAATCCGAACCACGGTAGAGACCTGGCATTCCTCACATTCACAAGTTGTGATTAATACACGTCTTGTCAGAGGTGAAGTAAGGGTTTGGCAATCAGATATATCAGTGCCGGAACCGAGGATTGAACCCCGGACCCTCAGCACAGAAGTCTGACACCCTACCCCTAGACCACCAGGTCACCACCTTATCACTGTTGTTTGTCCATATATTTATACGCTTATATGGGTGGAATGCATCTTAAAATACATTCCTCAACTCTGCTCATTATTAGGACACTATTAACCATAGTGTTAAATTTGAAAATAACTTTCAGACTTAAGGTGGGGGGAAGGGAAGGGGGTGCGAGAAAAGTCCAGTGACTTTGCAGTTTTTACAGCAAAATATTTCTTTGTCCAAAATAAATAAATTATTGCTCCAATAGCAACGTTTAGTTTAATTTTCTTCGCAAGATGATATCAACAGTTCTTGAATGGCTGTCAAGGGTGTCCTGAAATTTAATGATAACTTTTTCTGTTCATTTCAAAAGTTTCTCATCTAATGCTTATGACAGATATTCAACAACTGTTGATGTCACTGTGTGAAGAATATTAAGCTTACATTTACTACTGGAGCAAAATTTTATTGATATACGCCTAAACAAAGTTTTACTATAAAAACGCCAGAAACACCCTTTCTCGAGTCCCATATTCCCCCCCCCTCCCCCCCTTTCCACCATCTCCCCTAATAGCTAGTATATGAACGTGATGGACGATAGATAGGCAACCCGATATCCCCCTAGTATTGCGGGTCAGCTTGTGACGGATTCTCTAGGGGCTAAACTTTCTTTACGAAAGTGGTACGTGCAAATACAACATGTTTCGACTATATTCCAATTCAGATAGAATGTAATTTTGTTGACAGTTATACAAGTTACTAAAATAATGTTAATATATTTATAAGTAAAGTCATGTGATCTGCTGCTGTCACGTTTTATTAATAAAACAAATACGTATTAAATAATACTAGTACCAAATAAATTTAAATATTGTCAATGATAACTTTTTTTTTGTCTTTTTCAAAAAATCTTTTCCACCAAAATAATACTTTTATTACATTTCTAGGGCATAAGCAACATCTTATATGGAGACCAAATAATAATAATAATAAATAAAAATACCTCTCATCCTCTTTTTCCAACTCACTTGCGGAATTTGAATCGGTCACAATAAAATTTGTAAGTTTATGATTAAACTATAATGCATTTTTTTAGTGAAATATCTATTTATATTTACATAGTTATGTCTAATAATAGTATTTTATTTGTTTGACATAATTTGCTGTAAAGGGAACCATTATTTAAGTTTAAAATACAATTTTTATCTTGAACTTAAAAGTCCAGAAAAAATTAAGGCTCAACATACTTGATTCAGATCTAAAAGATTGAGACTAGAATATTTCGAATTCCAACCATCACGCAGATTTCTTTTTCTTCTTCTACAGTTTCTACTTTACTTCAATAAATGAAGTATTTTTATTCTCTTGTGTTAAACTGTTAATTTTTATAAGAAACAACCTGCACTGATAGGCACATGGAATAAAGCATCATTATTGACTGGTCTGGGTTTCTGATGACATGTAGGTCAATTTAGGCAGTTTTCTCCTCTAAATTGTGTGCCAATATACTTATACGTGTATATTGATACTTCTATAAACTCCGCCTTCTGTATCTTTACCCCCTATTAATGGAAATATATGGTAAGACACCTTTTTTAAATCGGTAGCTTGTCTCTCTACTTAGTTAAGGGCCCAAGGTTCGATTCCTGACATGGATGAAAAATATATTATTGGTATAGTGAGGGTTTCCCCTTTCAGAGTGATGAATTAACGGCCAGGGGCTGGGTGTTGTGCCTCTTCTAGATTTAAGTTAATTTACAAGTCTTGTCCTGATAAAATCAGTCGGTTCAGAAAATGCACGTTAAATACCCTGAATAAATTAAAATGAAATTTAGATTTACGGGAAAACCAGATGGCTATTAAAATGTGGTGCACTTAACAAAAAAAAAAAAAAAAANAAATAATGTTTGAATTACTCCCTGTAATGAGTTAATGCACCAAAACTAATTTATTTTGTCTTATTTTAAGAATTTCGCATAGCATGTTCCCTTGAAAGTTATAGTTATCTTATCACCTCCCCCAAAATGATAAGAAACCGATGTTTTGTTAGCAAACAATGGAATCAAGTTGCCAAGAGAAAAAGAGAGCGATGAAAGTCATTCAGGTGAATTATTGTTGTGGATTCTCTTTGGATGTGACTCACGCGAGTAAAAGCAATTGTATTCCTGCTGGTCTTTTTTTTTTTTTTAACTTTGGTCAGTTGTAAGGGTGTCAGGAAGAAAGAAGTCTTGGGAAAAAAAAAAGGAGACTTTAGGGGTTAAGAGAGAGGGGTAGAGGGAGTGGATTAAGCTGGAGGTCTCTCGTCTTGGTGGCAACAACAATAGCTTTGCTTTCAGACCTCAATATTGTTTTCTTTTGTTCCGCGATCGACATATATCGTGTTCTTTTACAGACCGATCGACTTTTGTATGATAGCTTTAAGTTCTTGGAGTTTCCTGATTGGTTATGTATACTAGAACAAAATATACGGGGATATATATATATATATATGTATATATACATACATACATAAGAGTTGTTAGTTTAATGTTCACTTTCTAAACATATGGATTGTATAAATACTTTTTTTAATATCTAAAGGTGGGGCGAAATGGATCGCGAGCTATTTTCCGTATTTTTTTCAGTTTTCATAAAAAATAAAATAATTCAAACTAAATAGAATATTGCTTCAGTAACTACGGATAGCTTAATTTCTTATAAATAATAATATCACAAATTCTTGAATCTTTTTAATAAATATATTAAGTGGCTTATAAATATAAACATTTTAAATTAATATCAAAAGTCTTGATCAATTTCTAAAATGTCCATGTCAAACATATAATTAGGAAATAATAGCTTAGTATTTTCCTGAAGTAACTTCAAATGTTCCGAGATAAAAAAGGTTGAAGTTATTTTTCTTTGACCACTACTTTAACATCAATTGGAAAATGCTCGTTCATACTATTAGTAATTTGGGGTAAAAAATAAGTAAATAAGAGTAGGTAGAAATACGGACGACCCACTGCTGTCACTCGTACTGGCTTCACTTGCGTTCTTACTTGGCAGCGGCGCTCTGAGCTGTTACCGCACAGCAACCTAATTCACTGCCTACCCGCTTCGGTGGCAGCATCGTCTAAGGCGTTACTCTCGCAATAGGCTAGACTGATGAAGACCGGGAGATTGAGGTTCTATCTCAGTCGGGTGCGCTAGGATGGTTTTTCCAAAATGGTTTTCCACGCTCCCTCCACGCAAAGGTGGGTGCACTTCTTCTAAAATAAATAAAATAATCGGGAGATCGAGTTTCGAATCCTGGTCATGTCTACTTAGGGTGTTTTTCCCCTAAATTGTTTCCCACTCTCCTTCCAAGCAAATGAGGATAGTTTACCTTTAAAAAAATTGAGGGCTTGGTTTTAACTAAATGTTTTCCATTTCTCTCTACACGTAAACTTAGGTAGATTTATTCTTATTTCTACCTCCCACATCCCAACGCTAATTAGCGTAAACATGTAGATAGCCCGGATGGGTAGTAAGGCGTGGTGCACATATAGAACCCACACATATCCGGGACTAGTCTAGGAAATGCTGAAGCTACTTGGCAGTTGAATAATAAACCCTTGTCAGACAGTTCGTTCCCTTCTCCCCTTTTCGAAGAAAACTGCCTGTCTCCCGATCTTGCTGGAGGAATCTCTCCTCCATTCTTCGCGCCGAGAACTCCTAGGGATGTGCACACCCATGAAATGATTAAGACCCCCCCCTCCATCCCCCTCACTCGCTCAATGCCAAGACACGCACCCAGATCCATCCTCCCCGCCAAACCCCCCATTCTCCCCTCCGCCCCTCAGTGAAGCAAACTGCATAAAGGCCCGTTCGTTTTGTTTAATCTGACAACATCGACAGGGCCGTTCTATCACGACATTTTCTGACCATCTCTGACCTGGGAGGTCACTTTTCGATCACGATCAGCTTAACTTCAAACTCGCATCTGTGAAGCACTTCGAATAAGACGTTATTCTCGTCTCCTATATGCTATTGGTGACGTAAAGGTCGTGGTTCAAGCTCCGAACGCACGATTTCCTAGCACCTGGCAACTCAGGAGAACTGGTAAAAACAGGTGTTTTGTGTTTGTATGGAAAAATACAGAAAAATTTACTCAAATATTTGTAAATTTCCCTTCACGTTTTTAATAGGCCTTTTCATAGGAGAAAAATTTAACTGAATACTATCC
>CABFWB010000297.1:217870-232853 GCA_902151455.1 Timema bartmani
GTGGAGGGAGAGTGGAAAACCATTTAGGAAAAACCACCCCCAGTTCACCCGACCGAGATTCGAACCTCGAGCTCCCCGTCCTCGGCAATCGAGCTCAACACGACTAGCGCGTTAGCCAACTACGCCACCTAGGCGGGTAATACCATATTGAGTCTACGACTTCTTCAAGAGTATATTATACACAGGGGCGTGGAGAAGTGGGTAGGGGGTGGAGTTTAATACCACTTTATCCCCCCTCCTCCAGGCACATTAAATAATATTATTTTAGTGGGTTTTTCCATTCTAAGCTGATTTAATCTACTGTATTTATCGAATATATTTATTATACTGTCTGAGAAAAGAAAACAATCTATACATTCACACGCTGGTTAAATATGTTAGCGATTAATACCATAAGGGTTTTTCCATACTTTACCACCTCAGCACTTTTTTGGCAGAGTGACACACAGTGGTAAAATTACAACAAAAAAGAGAGTA
The DNA here is from genome assembly GCA_902151455.1 of Timema bartmani. Lineage (NCBI taxonomy): Eukaryota > Metazoa > Arthropoda > Insecta > Phasmatodea > Timematidae > Timema > Timema bartmani. Next base: position 218,348 of record CABFWB010000297.1, read on the forward strand.
AATGGTGCACGTTGTGGTGAAGCCTAGAATTGCTAGCAGCTATTGTGACCATTCACTGTGTAGTCTGGCTTCTGCATTAGGAATTACACCCGCCTCAAGTTTTACAGGATCGTAACATATTTTTTAAGTAGTTAAGGTATTCTAATCTCAATAGTAATTGAATATTTAATATGATTGGTCGCTTTCAGATTATGTTTTTACCAACTTAAAAAAGCATGTCGACAAAAATGTAATTAATTTTTTTAATTCATATGCAACTCCTTGTAAATGTATCTTATTTACGCCACTGCCCGTATATAATGATACATATTCAGAATCTACATACCTTCATTGCTGTCATGCAACATAACTCCACCAATGAACGTCACTTCATACATAAGCCATATATACAAACACACACGCAAGCAACCCGCATTTCTTTCTCCCCTCCCCCCACTACGATCCCTAAAGCTGGCACATAAATCAGAGTCTAATAAGAAGTAAAACATTTTCTGCCGGTCCCCCATCCACCATTCATCTCACCTACATCCAACCCCTTACTAGCCTCTTTTCTTCTCTTGCCATCATGGACGAACAAGGAGTGGAAGGTTCTACCATCAGATTTCAAGTGGGGGGAAAAAAGGTATCTCTGAAATTGTGCACGAGATGTTCTCTTTGGCAGCTTGTTTTCGTAGCTTCGCCTTAAGGTGGGGATGTTGGTAGCGTATGAAAAGGCCAGTGTTTTTGCAGTTCTTACAAAAAAAAATTTTTTGTAAAAAAAAAATTGTTTCGGAAGAAACATAGAATTTAATTTTTTTCACATGATGATACCAACATTTGTTGGAAATCTGTTATAATCATACTAGTATTAGATGAAAAACTTTTTAAATGAAGAGAAAAAGTTGTCATTAAATTCTAAGAGACCCTTGACAAATATTTAAGAAATATTGAAATCACCATATGAATAAATATAAACTATATGTTTGTAATAAAGCAACATTAATTAGTATAAAAACTACATAAACACTTGTATTTTCACACATCCCTTACAAACCCACCTTTAAAATGGTATATTTATTCTAGTTCCTCAGTGGAAATGAGTTTTAAAATTCCACCTCACCCTAGTATAACGACTATAAACTGTAGTTCAATTTTCATTGAAAGGGCTTTTTTGAACTGATAAACAAAACACTTTGCTGTTAAACTTGATAACATTTTACTATTTTATTAATGTTAATTTTTTATAGATATTGATAATATCAGATCACATTACTTGACTCATGACTCAGAATTAGTGGGCTTTCCAGCTCTCAGGCCTTTTGTATAAAAAATTCTCCAGTGAAAATGTTTTAACCATTATTTTTTTAATTTACACCAAAATTGAAAAATAATTATTTTAAAATGAAAAAAACTATTAAATTAATCCCTATTTTGGTGCAAATGAATAGAAAACCGTACCTAAATATGTTGCAGTTTTTATGGCAATACTTTTTTTTGGCTAAAATAAAGAAAATATTATTCCAGTGCAAACATAAAATTTAATTTTCTTCACATGGTGATATCAACAGTTGTTGAATATTTGTCGTGAGCATAACAGCATTAGATGATAAAAAAATTTAAATGAAGAGGAAAAGTTGTCATTAAATTCCAAGACACCCTTGACAGAAAGAAATTTTGAGCTCACCATGTAAATGAAATTAAGTTCTATATTTGCACTGGAGCAATATTTGATTTATTTTGCCAAAAAAAAAATGTCTTGCCATAAAAATTGCAAAAACACTGGCTTTTTCTTGCATCCCGTTACATACCACCTTAAATCAATTCTAGGCGGTTGGGCTGTTAAGACATTACTGTACATCTATTAATGGCAGCCGCCGACCTCGTGGTACAGTGGCTGCAGACCTAGAGGTCCCGGGTTCGATTCCCGACTGGTACCGGGCAACTTTTCTCGAAAAGGGAATAATTCCAATGGTCATATGGGTTCGGATGATTAGTTTAAGTTAGGTTAAGATCTTCATTAGCTTATACCTCGTCATATTCACTGCCATCATCCTTTCTGGTTAATCTTTCCTCGAACTGAGCTACAGATCGATGTAGCCCAGACACACCATTATTATTATCATCCATTCCATTAATGACACTATATCAGTCTTATATGAATATAATGTATGCAAATTCCATACAGATAGTTCTTAAAATTAATATCGATACAATACACATATACATGAGAGTCGAATCCAGAAACTTTTGGTCTAGCACTCCTTAAAATAAATGAGGTCTGATCCAGTGTATAGAAATATCTTGGGTAGCTTAGTTATTAATTTCTGGAGTATTTAAGTACCAAGTAAAAAATAAAAAAAAATTATGATGTCCTATACACATGTGTAATTTCCAAACATATACTATTTGAATCACCCGCTTCGGTAGCTGCATGGTCTAAGGAAGGCGTCATTTTCGCAGTAGTCTAGACTGCCGATGACGGGGAGATCGCACTTATATGCAGGTTTTTGCATTGAGGTTTTTTTTTCATAAAATGTTTTTACACTCTCTCTCCTTACAAATGCAGGTACACTTCATTTGAATTCAATCTCACTAATCCCTAACACATTAGAGTAAATTATTACATAAGAGAACAACCAAACGGGTAGTAAAATTCGGTGCTAAAATTGAATCGTGTTTATGAACATAAATATTACATCCAAGAAAATCTTAAGCTTTGATTTTTGAAAAGAGGTTTGGCGTTTGGAGATGAGAGGCATAGGTCTACTCTGTGTTAACTATGGTTTTAATCAGGTAAGCTTAATTACATTGGATTTATATTTTAATGAGCTAGGATGTGATAGAAAATACCGACAAAAGTAATTTGTTATTTAAGCGCTAACCTGTCTGGCTTTGAACCAGTAGGGGTGGGTTTGAAACCCGGCATTGTGCGTTGGGAGCGGTTACTTAAACAATTTTTTAAACTACTTTCAACTCTCGAATATTTGCTTCGTATTATTACTTTTTAATCTATATTCATGTATTGGTTAGTGTAAATTTGAGATAATTAGGTGTTAGACATGCCTTACCGCCTGAATAGTGAAGTGAACTGTAACCTTGGAGGGCTGTGGTTCAATCCCTGGTTGGTGCATGGTTTTTGTCACACAGTGTGGTTTTGTAATATTATCGCTTCCCTACCAACTTCATGAAAAAAATAAATTAGAAATCATAAAAATAAATAAGGGTGCTGGGACTATTCAGTTGGAGAATGAGTTTGCCTCCCTCTCTATCCCTCTCTCATATCTCTCTCTCATCTCTCTCTCTCTCTCTCTCTCTCTCTCAGGCAGGACCACCAGATATTTATAGGGGATGAATAAATTTAGATTATTTTAGAAAAATAATAGACTACTATTGATTCATAAATGTTGTTGGAATACGAAGGAAAAAACAAACTATTTTGACTAAGGTTAAAAGTTGTTATTAGAATTAAACTTAAAATAATGTTCTGAAGGATTAATACATTTAAAAAAATCCAAAACATGAGCTGCACTGAATAATCACAAAATCTAGCAAATTCTACTCTTTACAAACATTATTGGTTATTTCCTCGAAAACCCGTTTCATTGGCCGAATGGTCTAAGGCGCCACTCTCGGGGCTGGCTTGCCGATGATGGGAAGATGGGGTTTTAATCCCGGTCAGGTCTATTGAGGATGGTTTTTCCAAAATTATTTCCTACTCTCCTTCCAAGAAATTACGAGCAGGATTATTTCCTCAACCCCCTGCCCCCCATTAGAGTAATCGTAATTCATGCTTATAGCCTCAACCGGTAGTAAAACGCGGTGATTGAAAAAAAAATCTTTTAAGTCTTGCTTTTTTGTTAAATAAAATAAATCAGAATCCTCTCACCCGATTCATTGATGGACTGGCCTTCTAGCCAAGGTAAATATAATGATTATTATTTATTCCTCCTGCCTTCTAACCTTGAAGTTCCTACCAAGATAGTGACAAAAAGGCTTGGAGCCTTTTTTTTACCATGTTTGGCAATAAGTAGCCTTAATTTGTTCCTAGGAAACAATATGTTTATTTTATAAGTTATTAATTCTTGTTCTTTAAAAAGAGCGCCGTCTTGAAGTTCCTTTATCAATGGTTAACAATCCTAACTAATCTTATGTTCCTAACATAGAGGAAGTCTTGGGATTAATAAATATATATAATACGTCAGTGAATAAACAGATTAATGGTGGTTCTTTCTGTCCTTAAATAACAGGGGCAGGTCATTTACTACCATGGTTGAGAGCGTTCAGGAATTCGTCTTTGAACGCCACCCATCAAACGAGAGCTTCTGGTTCGAATCCAAAATCGTAATGGAGTTTATTCTTCCAGTCGCTGGAAATTAAAAGGACGATAAGTGGTTTCGAGTTCATTTCGAGTGCGTCTCAGGTGTTAATAACCCCACTTGCTTTTAAAAACACGAATGTTAAATATAGCCAGTGACACTTCCTATAAAAGCTGTACCATGTCTTTACTTACAAGTCTGGAAACATCGACGTGAGTAGTTTACAGAATAGAACACGCATTTTGAATGAAAAAGGTTTGTTCGTTCGGTTCCTTCCCCCTTTTTTTTTCCTTCCTTTTTTTTATATATATATTTTCCTTACCCCCATCCAGTCGTCTGAAAAGATGAGAGACTAACAATGCTCTACTTTGTGTTCCGGATATACAGCTTCCACCGAATGTGGACCCGGAGCTCATAACATCTCCAGTCAAAACTAAAACAACAGTTTAGCCTCTTTGGCTGACTCTTTACTAACAAGATTCATTTTATATTAGTCCGTGTAGCCCTGACGAGACCAGAGCAGTCTTCAGATACGATTTTATTGCTCCGGAAATAGACAAGCAACACCAAACAGATCCCTTGTGGAATATTTTGGAATCGATTTCTGTTTGCTCCGTGAAAAAGTTTTGAATGTGCACACACTGCAAAGCTGGTTAAATTTATTCGATTGTTTAAGACATAATCTCAACTATATTATTATTATTATTATTATTATTATTATTTAGCACCGCGTCTTACTATCCGTTCGGGTTATACGCTTAAGTACTAATTACGCTAATATATTAGGAATTGGGAAGGTTGAATAGAGGAAGTGAACTCGCATTTGCGTGGAGAGAGAGTGGAAAACCATTTAGGAAAAACCACCCCCAGTTCACCCGACCGAGATTCGAACCTCGATCTCCCCGTCTTCGGCAGTCGGGCTCAACACGACTAGCGCGTTAGCCAACTACGCCACCGAGGCAGGTCTCAACTATAAAAAGCGTACAATTAATTATACATGACCATAGAATCTTGGGAGATCGATTATCTTTAGGATAGGGTATTTAATGCAACAAACAGTATCATACTCGTAAATTTGAAAAAATGACACCTGGTCCAGGATTCAATTCCCGTGTCCAGGGGAAATTGTTCAAATCCACGAACATAATCTTTACTCTTAACCATATATTATTGAGTGTAAAAAATTAAAGTGTTGAATTTTAAGGGATGTTTTATTTAGTTCTTTTAGGAAAATATCGGCAAAAATAAATCAAAGCTCGTAAAATTAGACACAAAACTGGTTGATTCACAGATCCTTGGTTTTTAAATGGGTCATTATAATGGTTTTTTGTTGGTTATTTTCTCCGCGTCTTAAAACCATTCCGGGTCTATTAGAATTTTTTTAAGCCACCACGTCCTACTACCTGTTCAGAGTTAGGGATGAGAAAGGTTGAACTTAAAGGAAGTGTATCCACATTTTAGTGTAGGGATAGTGGAAAACAATTTTGGGGGGAAAACCACAGTACACCTGACTGTGATTCGAACTCCGATTTCCATATCATTGGCAGTCTAATCTAAAACGAAAGTGATGCGTCAGACCGTGTGGCCACCGAAGCAAGTCTATCCGTATTTTATTGCACAATTGGGGCCAAATATGAGGAATATAAAATTGAGAATAAATTACCCGAATTGGCGGTAGTAGAACGTGTGAAACCATAAAGGAAAAACTACACTTATTTCACCCTGCTGTAATTAGAACCTCAGCCTTCCATGAATGATAAATGAGACTTGACTCGCTTGACGGTTGGTCCGTGAGCCGGCCATCTCATAATAGATAGCAGATAGCCTATATTTAGTGTTTGAGAGATTTTTACGGTAAAACTATTCACACTAAATCAATACCTAAATTTTAAGTGCAATGGATTCCTTTTATTTAGGGCACTGGTTAATCGGGGCAGCCGTTTATTTGTGACAACATTTGAAAAACAGAAACAAAGTAAGTATCTAGCCTGAATTTTTCTCACTTATTTGGGCCATCTTGCTGCTTAATTGGGGTATTGAAGGTCGTAATTGAACATAAAACTATGTGTAGAGGGCATGCTCGCTCGAAACATAGAGATCATAAAGTGAGTGACTAACCATAATGCCAAGGAAATATATCGCTGAATTGATATGCTATTGCATGAAAAAAGACAATGAAGGCCGTCCTTTATCAGAATTAGATACATGTGCTGACTTTGGTCAGTTACAGTCCATGAAGAGAACACTTTAGGGTACACTTAATACAGTTCCTTAAATTAATCCTATTAATGTGTAACCTTTCTTAACATAGTCATTATTTTGACTCAATTTTTATTTTACATACGTTTTACTTTATGTTTATTTCCTTTTATACCTAGTTGTTTTTAAATAAATGTTTGTACCAATATAAATTGAATACAATTTGTTTTCTTTAGATGCCACATTCCTTTTATTTTTTTCATCTTTTGCTCTGTTAGAATCTGTCAGCGCATTGGTTAAAATTTCGCCTAATTGGGGCACCCACTTAGTTGGGCTCAAGTGAATTAGCTGAAATATCCCAAAAAACAGGAATATTAAGATGTGATCGCTTACCAATTATTCTAGTCTGTCTTACATTGTAGTTAAGTCCAGAAATTTCCCCGATAACACACACAAAAAACTTTTGACCCCTCACTTCCACGAAACTTGTTTCCCAGTTATTCTTCGTCGTCACCTGTCGTTAACCCCTTCGTGTTCGAGACCTGAGCTCAGATTTATAGCAGTGTCAAATGTTTCATATGAACATCAACATGATGATGCCAGTGAATATTAATTGCTGTTAAAACCTTTCAAATCCCTACTTTATACGATGTAGAGACATGCATGATTACCAATTAAGAGAGATGGCCCCTCTTCTCGGCTCACTATGAATGTAGACAAGGACATGAGTAATCTTTCACTGTCAGTCCTTTAACTAGCGGTGTGATGATATCGTAGTGAATAGGTCATTAAACCATCTGGTGCGCAGACGTGAATACTCCTTTAGTGAGGCAAGCTCTTGATAACGAACCTTAGGTCTTCTTTGACCTTGTTGACCTTGAGCAAACTCATGTTTGCTGTCTGCACGGTTAAGGTTGAAATTCATATTTGACATTACATAAAGTAAGTTCATGTTAAGTTAGTAGAAACTATGTACATTTTAAACGTATTAAATATATCTCTAAGAAAAGAAAACCAGCAACAGAATACATTTATAGGTTAAACAAATATATATAAACATTGGTTTTTGGCCATTTTAACTGACTTCGAAACTTGTATGTTTTTTGTATGTATGTTCAAGCATAACTTTTTAGTAGATACACCGATTTCTGCGATCCCTTTTTTGTTTTGTAGAGAAAGTTCCTCTGGTGGTTTATTATAAGTGTATTTTAAATAATTTAATTGGAAGCTAGAAAAAAATAATTAAATGAAAAAATTACGTCATCTACATAGACGACATGAGATTTTTTTTCCTCATAGCGTGATGATATAAAGCCTGATGTCAGTCAGAATATTGATGTCCTGCCGATATTTGAATATTCTAATCATGCGAAACGTCATAAAAATTTCGTTGTATGTATTATCGAAGCCAAATTGTGTGTGCGTAAAGTGCACCGATGCTGTGGACATAAAACTTTGTTACATATTGTACAATGTACAGGGTAGGCTACACTAAAGACTTGCTTGATAATCCCTCATGTATTAAAATTAGGCGATGAGAACGTTGATTGGCAGTCTCATTATTGATAGACGCTCGTGAATCAATGAGATGTGCTGTGATCGTTACTTAGCGGTCTCATTTGATAGACACTCGTGAATCAAAGATGTGCTGTGATCGTTGCTTAGCGGTCTTATTTGATATACGCTCGTGAATCAATGAGATGTGCTGTGATCGTTGCTTAGCGGTCTCATTTGATAGACGCTCGTGAATCAATGAGATGTGCTGTGATCGTTGCTTAGTGGTCTCATTTGATAGACGCTCGTGAATCAATGAAATGTGCTGTGATCGTTGCTTAGCGGTCTTATTTGATAGACGCTCGTGAATCAATGAGATGTGCTGTGATCGTTGCTTAGTGGTCTTATTTGATAGACGCTCGTGAATCAATAGATGTGCTGTGATCGTTGCTTAGCGGTCTTATTTGATAGACGCTCGTGAATCAATGAGATGTGCTGTGATCGTTGCTCAGCCGTCTCATTTAATATACGCTCGTGTATTAAATTGACTCGTTCTTTTTTGTGCGTCATCTTCCTAGCTAACCTGGAGTTAATATATTACCGCTTTCCAGATAGCCTTAGCTCACGAGCTTGGTATGCGTATCTTTAAGTCCTTTCTCTCCAATCCTTTTTTTTTAAAATCGATACGCAAGTTTCTCTCGTATTGCGTTTTTTTGCAAACGACTTTTTTTTCATAAGTGCACCGTTTTTTGTAGGCCTACATATATTTTTAAAAATCAACAACTTTTTCTAAAAAAATCAAAGAGATCTTTAAAAAATGCACTAAAAAGAATAAAATAATACTTTTTAAAATCTTCTTGAAATTTTCACTTTTTACAATCAGAGCTAAATTAATAACTGAAACATATAATTACCTGCAACTTAATTACTGACTAACTACTGTAACTTGAACAACTGTTGAAATCAATAAAAGGTTCAAATATAAACATAAAAACGGACAACAGGTTCATGACCATTCCTATTATTGACAAACTTCTTCCTGAGAAAAAAACTCGCTCTTGTTACTTTCATTTTACAGTCCCTGAATTGTAATTGACGAAAATAAGCCCATTATTCAAGCTTGTGTAGATCTACTATAGTTTGTATAGGGTTCATAAGTTGTAGGTAATTGTTTACTTTGGTTAATAACTTGACTCAAACTTCAAAAATTGAAAATTTAAAGATTATATAAAGTAATTTTTTTTTACTTTCCAGCCCGTTTAAAGTCTTTGATTCTTGTGGAAAAAATATATTCTATACATTATGTATACATTTATACATTATTTGTCAAATATTTAAGGATGCAGACTATTTGAAGGGGAATAACTTTACATTGTAGTACATATCATAATAATGGCAATTATTAAGCTTCAAAACTAATGGAAAATTCCTAAATTTCTTCTTAGAAATTTTGGTACCTAGAGATTTTTTTAAATTGTATTGAAAGTCTAGCTCTACAGTAAAATCCCGATAGTAAAGGGATATGTTGACAGTTAAGAAACTAAAACCATTTTTAAATATGTATACGTAAAGTCGTGTCAAATTCACTTGTTTCTCCTGATTGATAATATAAAATACTGATTAAAGGATACTAATAATATAGGCCTATTGTAATTATATAAATATTGACAGAAAAAAAATGTTTTTTGATATAATGTCCAGTCCACGAGAATCTTACTGAATGTTTCAAATCATTTACTTTGACATTTCGCGTTTAACATCATTGAAAATATAATAATTCCATATTTTCATAATCTAAATATTACAAAAATTAATATATAAGGTTTATTGGAACTTAATGATAGCTTAACTTGACTTTGGTATACTATATTTTGAAATAACAAACCACTTGTTAAATAATGAACGACTTCTACACCTAATCTCAGCAGATATTTCTTACTCCAAATTGCAAAAACCAAATAATACAAATACATAAAATTATGTTATTGTTGTGAGAATAGATGCTTTTTGACATATTTAATTCTATTATTTAGTAACAGGAGCAGGCAAAGACATGCAATTTAGGACCATCCCATAAAATTCAGGATGAATCTGTCATAGCTATTTGTTGCGTCTTCAAGAGTAAGTGTGAGATGTTTAAATACATTTTTTTTAAATAACTGAATAAGGATTTGAAACCTGTCCATAAAATGTTACGTGCTTACTTTTCAACCATGAATTTTCTCCAAATAAATATATCATTCAACTATATAGACACCCAAGCGTTGTGATGTAATAAAGTCGTAAAACTAATAAAACTAGTGATATAGTCAAATGTTCTCACTGTTTTTCTAAACATGGAGGCTATTTTTTTCGAGATCTAAAAATCAAAATACCTAGATTCAGGAACCACTGAATTTTGCTAATAATACAGATACACACGTGAATATAATTCTACTTTAGACATCCCCGGGAATTAAATCAGCGTCTTACACACTTGAGAATATCAACCCTCTCCGCCCACTAAGCCATAGAGTTATGCGGTATGTAGGTCGGAAGAAGAAATCTGTCGGTTGTATAAAGCTGTTGATGCCCTTCTCTGTGAGCATTATGGTCCCACCAAGACTTAGAGAAGTGAAGTACGCCGTCAAGTGGGCAACACTACAAGCTATTAGACGCAGCTTAGCATCCTACCGGCAGGGTCTGTTCGCCCGCATCACGGCCGACCCTCGACAAAATGAGCACCGTCAACACTTTTTTACAACGATTACACTCCTGTTCTATACAACATGCTGCAGTGTGTGTGTGAAACTTACTAAGAACCTACGTCCATCCTGGCAGTGATTAAATTATCTACCCAATGGTGACGTCATCATTGTACCCACACTGGCGGTCACACTATCTAAAGCAGGGGTACCCAAACTATTTGTAACTGAAAAAGCCCTTGCAAACACAAAAAAAACCACACGATTGAGCCTTCATAAAATATTTACACTAATATTATGAACTTTATATCACGACAGTTAAATTTTACACGTGTAAAAGCTTATAACAAACGAACAAAATCACATGTTGACCCACCTCGGTGGCGTAGCTAGCTAACACGCTGGTTTGTTTTACGCTAGCCCGCCAAGGGTGAGGAGATTGAGGTTTGAATCTCAGTCGGGGGAACTGGGGGTGGTTTTTCCTAAACGGTTTTCCACTCTCCCTCCACGCAAATGCAGGCTCACTTCCTCTAAATTCAACCTTACCAATTCCTAACCCATTAGCTTAATTACTACTTAAGCTTATAACCTGAACGGGTAGTAAGACGTGGTGCTAAAAATAAATCACATGTTCTGGCTGCGCCTTTGACAAATAGTTTGAATTTAGATTTTTTTTTTATGTTGGTAATCTTAATAACTGATCCTTTATTGTGTGATGACAAGATGCTTTATTGTTTAAAAACAAAAAAATAATAATCTAAAATAACCTCATGGAGCCTGAGATAACTATAGGGGTGGAGCCCGGTTCGAACCAACGTTGCTCTAAAAACTTTTTATGGATCAACATTATAGTGCGGCCCAAAACATCTTTTATTTTATTTATTTGAGTTATTTAACATGCATTTTCTGAACTGACTGATTATATAAGCAAACTTGAATTTATAATAGCGAAAGTGAAAGGGCCTAACAATTTTGCCGGAAAAGGTATTGTCACAAACCTTTCTGGTTTTTTTACATGCTACAATTGCCACGGGACTAACGGCTTTACTTCCCCTCCAAGGGAAGTTGTGCTACGGATTTATATATATATTCTATCATTTAGCACCGCATCTAACTACCCATTCGGGTTATACGCTTAAGTACTAATTACTTTAATGGGTTAGGAATTGAAAAGGTTGAATTTAAAGGAAGTGAACCCCCAATTACGTGAAAGTAGAGTTTAAAAAAAAATAGGAGAAACTATCCCCAGTTCACCTGGCAGAGATTCAAACTTCGATCTCCCCATCCTCGGCAGTATAGCTCAACACGAAACAAGCGCGTTAGCTAACTACTTCACCGATGTGAATGGATTTTTATCGCTTGAAAAAAATCCGTTGACTCCATCTGAGTTTGAGCCCACGGACTTCTGGTCCTGAGGTAAGCACTTTAAGTTAACACCAAGACCACCGATGTTGACCTTATTAGAAACGTTATAGAAATACACAGTTCGGAATATGACATTTGGAATTATGTAATTATTTGGGGAAATAGGTAGGCCTAAGTGAAGTTTTTCTATTTAATTTTCTTTTATTTGATATATTGAACGTGCAACTTCTGAACCAACTGATTATATCAGCACGCGACTTATAAACTAACTTAAATCTATAACAAACACAACATATATACCCCGACCAGGAATAGAACCCGGGGCCCTTAGCTCAGTAGACAGATACGTTACCAGACTGAGTTAAGGTGTCGGATGAAAGTGAAGTTATTGTGCCTAGTTTTTACTCTTTACTCGCATGAGATAGATTTCCAAAAATGATTAAATTTCCGAAACAAATAATATGTACATTTGCTGTGAATAGTTAGTTATTTTCTCCTATGAAAAGTAATAAAATGTGCTTAGTGATCCCGACTTACGGACACGTATTTGCCATAGATGATTAAAGTGACCTCATCAAAACATTTTAAGTCTGAACACCTACAACCTTACTGGAGGAAAAAAAAGCTTCAAATTTCTACGGAGGAAAAAAATAGTATTCTTAAAATATTATTAGGTATTAAGTTGTTTTAATAACAGGGATTTTTGAATTGAGGATTTTTACAAAAAGATGGTGACAATTTTGAATTCTCATAAATTTGGACCTCTCGATATTTTATATTTTAAATGTAGCTCTTTTGATAAAATAAGTTTGACACGCATGCTCTAACGTGTCCAACGAACCACGTGACTAGACTATTTTAGTGGTGATGGAGAGATTTAGGTTAAAAAGTAAATAACTAGGCGCTGGGGATGAGTTGATAAAATTAAGCGTGCTGTCCTAAGTTTAGGCAAATCATAAGATGTGTGTTTAGAAACTTCATGTTAGCGACGTTCTTGCCTATTTGGAGATTTCAAAGCTAAACAGAGGGAATAAAATGAGCAGTTCACCCGGTGAAGCCTCTTGTTTATATACTGTTAGCCCCTCTCATCTTTCTCTGACGTGTTTACACAGTCATTTTAATATTTACACCATGAAAAAATTGAATTGCTTTTTCAAAATAAACTTTTTCTTGGTTCCTATTCTAGATGTACTTATGTTACCATGGACTTTTTATTTTACATCCTGGCAGGAAGATTCCCAAAGGCCATTTACGTGACCTAGCCAAAGAATAAGTTGTAGAGGATTTATAAAAAATAAGTTGACAAAAAACTACTTTAATATAAAAAATATTAGTTTTGTAACAATGTAAAATTATCTTTATAATTATTTAAGAATCAATGGTTTTAGTTTCCACGTTATATATTTAAAACTCACCAAATAGAACGTAAATTATTTACCATGGGTTGTATGTGTGAGTAGTGATATTACCTATTATTATTGTTTGAAACTACATTTATATTGAAATTGGAAACACTTGCTTTTAAACCACGGGAATTACCTTCTTTTTTTTTATATAGACCCAATATATAAACCAAGTCCTATAAAAGTGCCACATAGTGTTTGAAGTACGTTATCTAACATTCTTTTCCACCAAAATATTTCTAAGCTGTGTTTTCTGTCATAAATAAAAATGAGACTTCTGTTATGAAAACGAGCTGTTTCGAGCACGTCATGAGGTGAACGTGGGAGATATTTCATATTTTAATTTTTATTGAAACAAAATGAGATAAAATAAATCACGACACTAGTGATGTAATTTAAAGTTAGTAAGATAACGCTATACAGATTATGTTTTTTTTTTTCCTCCTTCAAAATGTACTATCAATCTTCTAAAGTCTACGTCATCAATTCATCGACATTTTTACCCTTTTATACCCGTCTCTCTTTCTAAACATCCTGAAACTTTTCCAATTCCTTTTGATTTCCTCCCCTTTACTTTCCTCTTGCATCTCTGATCCTTCTTCCCCCCTCGACTCTTGTCAATCCAACTAACTAAAACTCCCTAGCTCGCCAAACGTACCCCTCTCTTCCTTTTTTTCCCCCCCTCTCCTTCCCTTCTTCACCCTACCTTCTTAACGTCTTCATCTCTATCGGCAGGAGACCCCATTACAAGATGGAGAAGAATCGGAAACTGATATTCAAGTTGATTTTTAACTGACCTCTGTGAGTGGTTGAGTGAGCATTTCAACTGTACAAGGTCTGGCTAAAAATAGATAGGGGAAGGATTTTCTTCGAAAGGAGGAAATAGACTGAAAACTGTCCGAGTTAATCTCACAAATTAATTTTCTCTTCTGCCAAACATAGTGGGATTTTTTTTCCTAACTTGTCTTAATACCTATATGGGCTATCCGCATTAAATTGCACTAATAAGCTAACTAAGCATGTGTAAGGTAAAATTTAGAGGAAATGCACCTATACTATTCTGTAT
>CABFWB010000297.1:232868-243393 GCA_902151455.1 Timema bartmani
TGGGGGGGGGGGGGGGGGGGAGAAACATATAGGAAAATATATTAATATTCCTCAAGAAGACACACGCTTCATTGCATTACATATTCTTCTTGTCATCTCTATTAAATACCTTTCCTTTTCAAGCTAATAATATCAGTTCCATAGCTTTCTGCAAATTAATTTTAACTAAAGCATGAATAATTTAACTGTAAATCATTTTTTTATAACGTAGACCATTTCTGCTATTTATTTTTACAATATTCTGCCTTATTTTATATTTAAATGTAAACAATAATTTGTTACATTAATAACGATATATACTAAAAAAAATTCCTAGACTTATTGAGTTTTATGGAATTTATCTGTACTTTACACAAACGGTCAAGCTAGTTATTAAAAACGTTTTATTTCAACTAGCAAGCCAAAATATATTAGATAAATATTTTTTTATTAATCTTATATATATATTTTTAACAAACAGACTCAATCGTATGCCTTCAGATACTCCGAGTATATAGTTAGTTTTAGTAGTAAAAAAATCCAAGTGAAGAAGATTTGTTGTGACCTGGTGGTCTAGGGGTAAGGTGTCAGACCTCTGTGTTGGGAGTCCGGGGTTCAATCCTAGGTCCTGGCACAGATTTATTTGATTGCCAAACCTTTCCTTCACCTCTAACAAGACGTGTATTAATCACAACTTTTGAATGTGAGGAATGCCAGGCCTCCACTGTGGTTCGGATTCCACGTTAAACTGTAAGGTCCTTCATTTCATCTCACAATCACCCTACCATTATACGTTAGCGTAAGTGCGTATAACCCGAACGGGTAGTAAGACGCGGTGCTAATAATAATATTAATAATAATAATAATAATAATTTAAGATCTGGTCCACGTGCCCACTGATGCAGAATGATTGATATTCATTATATCTAGCAAATGTCTGGGATATTGATTTAACATATATGAAAATGTATATTAAAATAAAACAGTTTCAAATTCGATATTTGTAACGAACCAATTTTACTAATGCCATCGTTATCTCTTGTTTTTGTCACTGCCCTTACTACTAGGGTTGTTTATCATTTATAAGTTTCACACCCTCTCTCTGTATAATATATCCTTCTCTCTCTACCTTTCCACCCTTCTCAAGACTTTACCGAGTAGCTAGGGGATTTCCTAAGTGAAGGAGAGTTCTGATTAGTTTGGACATTTCCGTCGCCTTCTCTGTATTAGGAACTATTGCCCATGTTTTTCATCTTTCCTCCCACCTCCTCTCCTTACATTTCCCCACCCCGTCTTGGCGCTGCCTTGCCAAAGTCCCATGAGGGTTTCAGACTTAGCTTGGAAAATAACGCTATAGATTTGAAAACTCGAAAGTGACTTAAGGCAGAGTTTACGCCGCAGGGACCACCATTCATATCAATCAGCTAAGCTACAAGATGTTTTGTAACCTAATTGGGGGGGGGGGAAGAAACATTTATTTATAGAGGCACAGAAAAAACTGTTTGAATATTTCTTTACCTTAAAGACTTTCGTGAAAAATGATTTGAATTATATTTTTGGTGGTAAATATTTATCACAAATTTATAAAAGACCTTTAACGTGATCTCTACAATGCATTATCAAGAAAAATTAAACGTATAAAACAATCAAATTCAAAATATCATGGTTACTAAACAAAATTAAAAAGTGTTAACATTTTAAAGTGTACCATCATTTGCGTGAAGGGTGAGGGGAAAACTAGTTTGGTAAAACCACCCTCGGTACACCCGACCAAGATTCGAACCTTGATCTCCTCCCCACCACCAGTCTTGTCCACCGAGAGAATAGCGTGTTAGACCATGTGGCGACCTAGGTTGTTAAGTGTGAATTTTGATGGGTAGCTTCTGTATATACGTACTATAGTTAATTTAACTATTTATTATTATTAATATCACTGCTTCTTACTACCCGTTCGGATTGTACGCACTTACGCTAATGTGTAATGGTAAGGTGATTGTGAGATGAAATGGAGGACCTAAAGTTTAACGTGGAATCCGAACCACGGTGGAGGCCTGGCATTCCACACATTCACAAGTTGTGATTAATACACGTCTTGTCAGAGATGAAGGAAGGGTTTGGCAATCAAATAAATCTGTGATGGGACCGCGGATTGAACCCCGGCCCCCCATTACAGAATTCTAACACCTTACCCCTAAGTCACCCGAATGTAACTATTAAAACTATCAATATATATATATATATATTTTACGTATTGAGTGATAAAACCTGGTTTGCAAACTTTAAATAACGTTTTTTAAGGGTTAATATTCATTGTAATTTATATTTGGCTATTGTTCACACAACTAATTGTAAGGTTCCAACAAAGCGGTCCACACAAATCATATTATGCCCGATCCTGACATGGAAATTTGATTTAATGTCGTTCCAAGAAGTGTTTATCCATAATATATTTTTAGAACCTTTATACAGGCAAAGGGTGTTATTTTCCTTCAAAATCAATCCTTTCTTTAAAATTGTCTGGTTATACTGTAGGACTATAAACATATTTAAATACTCGCACATTAAACTACCTGACTTAAATTAAATAATGTTTAGTGAAAACTTCTTAGTTGCATTGTTTAGTTCTATTATTATTATTATTATTATTATTATTATTATTAGCACCGCGTCTTACTACCCGTTCGGGTTATACGCTCTTACGCTAAATGTGTAGGGTGATTGTGAGATGAAATGGAGGACCTACAGTTTAACGTGGAATCCGAACCACGGTAGAGGCTTGGTATTCCTGACATTCACAAGTTGTGATTAATACAAGTCTTGTCAGAGGTGAAGGAAGGGTTTGGTAGTCAGATAAATCTGTGCTGGGACCGAGGATTGAACCCCGGACGTCAGCACAGAAGTCTGAAACCTTACACCTAGACCACCAGGTCACCCGTTGTTTAGTGTTCTAAAGAGATACAATTATTCAATTAATTTTTATTTATTTATCACCGCGTCTTACTCTGTTCGGGTTATACGCTTGCTTACGTACTAATTACGCTGATGGATTATAAATGGGGAAGGTTGAATTTAGAGGAAGTGAGCCCGCATTTGCGTGGAGAGAGAGTGGAAGACCTTTTAATAAAAACAACCCCCCAGTTCACCCGATCGAGATTCAAACCTAGATCTCCCCGTCCTGGGCAGTCTAGCTCAACACGACTAGCGCGGTAGCCAACTACGCCACCGAGGCGGATTTAAACTAATTTACTGACATTTATACAAATATATACCTAATAAAATTACTAAGACTATCGGACAGTTTTTTTAGATCTATATTAAAGTTAAAAAATCTAATATTATGAAATATTAATAATTCTTGAAAAATAGTAAATTAAATAACTAAACGAAGATAGGTAAGCATATTAAACAAGATTTTATAACTATTTAACATTGCCAAACAAAATATAATTATGTTTAAATTTAATTTGAGTAAACTATTATATTTTGAAGTATCTAGGAAATCATACACTAGAATGTGTTAACCTGAGAACTAATATTATTCGTCATTGTCACTAAACACCTTATTAAACTTCCATCAATTACTGTCGTACACTTTTATAAGCCACTTTAATTCGCTTATTCACAAGTTAGTTAAAATTGCATTAGATTTACTTTAAAAAAAATTGCCTAGCCCTCTAAAATAACTAGACTATGATTATCTTGTAAATATGAAGTTGTTACTTACTTTCATACGGTAGTTTCAGTTATGCTGGATTACTAAAGAGTAAGATGGTATTTTTTTTATTATCTGTGTATATGAGCCTAATTATTCTAAACACAATCTAATTAACGAGGTGAATGACAGTTGATTATTGGTTTCCATTGAAACAGAAGGCTGTGTTAAATGTTTCTCTTGCTTCAAGTTTCCAACAAGGGGTTTTGTACTTTTTCCTTAATAGTTCGATTCAATGTCCTTTCAATTACAGGATTTGAAAGTTTCAGGATGAAGCCATCAATTTGTTCTCGGTTTGTCAACTAAGTTTTTAACTGATATAAAATAAACAGTTATTTATACAACTTTGTTTTTTAATTCAGCAAAAGCAAAATCATAATATATTTGACAAAAAAAATGCATTTAAATAAAATAAGGCTTGAAATGAAAGCGTTTGTAAACTACCGAAATTCTTACTATACAAAATTCATTATTTTAATATTTCTTTAATTAATACCTTTAATAGGATCATTCTTTTTTATATATAAAGTTATGTTTTAATTTATTTACGTACAACTTAAGTTGAGATAAAATGTAAAACGTGAAAAGGGCATACTTTTTTACTTTCGTATAATGAAACACTTTTTAAATATATAATCCAAACCATAGATAAAAGGGATAGAAAAGTGTTCTAACATTTATTTAAAACCTCTGTCAAGCTCAAATATTCCCAATTCAAACATTTTCAATTGGATTATCTAAATAACTTTAAACCCAGGTCTTTGTTCAAACAAAATGACCTGAGTTCATTAAATACGATAAAAATTCATTTACATTATCAGTGGACGGTATCAAAAAAATAAAATCTCTTATTTTCCAAGAATGTTTTGGATGTTTTATATCCAAAATGGCAGACAAACATGTCCACTTTGGTCCTGAAGACACTAATATCTAGACGGATCTAATTATTTTGCATGATTTTTCTACAACTCTTTCAAAAGTACCAAGAAGTAAATGCTCACTCAAGCTACAATACAATTCATTAATTTCTTAAGTAGTTTGAATTGAAATTTGTAATATGGTTACATTTGCATTTGGTAGGGGAATGTGTAAAAATGTCCAAAATTCAAGATTTCGGTAGTATAGCGATGTTATGAAAGTCAATAAGCACATGTTACACTAATCACAGGAAAGCTAATGGCAATGTTTTATGTCTTCAAGGAAACATACCTCCACTCTGGGCCACGGTTGTCACCTAGATGTTAATTATTCCTTTTTAGTTTGTGTTTTACATAATACTTGTTTTTATATGTGTTGAGTGATAATATTTTGTTAGTTTAATTTGATAGATTTATTTTAATAAATTGATTTTTGTATAACTATTAAGGTTTTTATTAAATAGGGTTGTATCTCTGCCGTAGCATCCATCAAAAGCTTGTAACTTAGTGGTTATAGAACCTCCGTGTCAAAAATTAAAATAATAACGTGTTTGAAGTTCCTCCAATTATTAATGACATGTTGGCTACAGACACGAGAAACCTAGAAAGGCAGGGTGTATTTATTTCGGGGAAAGCAGGGAAATGTTAGTGAATTTAATCAGAATCAAGGAACGAGTCAAATAATTTAAATACTTAACTAATTCTGCACCTAAAAACGTCAACAAAAGTGAGATATTTCATTTCTCGGCGTTAACAAAACTCATTATCTAGACTATAGATGTAGCATTCTGCTAACAAGAGATTATTTTACAAGGATTGTTTTATAACACATTTACACAAGGTTACCAATAATACCTAAAACAATAAATACTGAATAAAGAACTTATAATGATGTTAAATGTTTAGCAACCTTTAGGATTGTTTCTGAAAATATGTGACCAAAGTAAAACTGAAATAAAGGTTAGGTGGGGATTAAAAAAGAAGTTGTTTGGAAAACCTTGAAAATTTAGAGAATTGTTTGGTAAAATTTTGCAGCCCCTCTAAATAAGTAATGTTTTGTAGCTAGGCTCTAATTTAATTTCCTTGTTTTAAGTTTTGATCAGCCTCTAGTAGCTACATCGCTCTTCTCCCAAGTAGTCGTTAGTAGCAGCAAGTAGTCATAGGGCCATGCCGACCTCAGAGTCCCGGAGTGCCAAGAGGGTGGTGGTGGTAAGGAGGTTGATTCCGGGGTTCCCTCTCTCTGTTAGTCGGCTTATTATACCGGGGCTTTGAGAAGTGACTCAAAGACTAGGAACCAAAGAAAGCGTGCAACCTTCCTTCAAGGCAGAGCTCAGATCTGGTCTACCTCTCCGTTCACCATTTCTCTCTCTTCAGTTTGGACGAGAAGGGACTAACTAACAAATTTTTTGTAAATGAAATTTATTACATGTATTCCAGACTAAAAATGTATTTATTACATTGAACATTCACTTGTATTCGTAATAGAGAAAATATAACCATGAATTTGATACTATTTTATTGCTTGAATTTTTATCCATGAAAATATTAGATTAACCTACTTTTTAATTTCAATATCTCAAATCATAAACTTAAAACCCATACCAATGGGAACGTGGAATAAACGTAAATCCTATTTAGTCTGATTTTTCAGCAATAGGGAAGTTGGGGCTCATTTAGTGAGGATGATTTTATATAGGTCTATAATTGATTTTTCACCCTTTCTTTACCAAAATGTCGGTACATTTCTACAAAACTTGATCTTAATCATCCATACCTTATTGGTATAGTTAAAAGTTTTGATATCCCCAACAAGTAATAGAATCTTATGCTTAACACCTAACTGAATTCTTAACCTCAAATCAGCCTAACCAAGATTAGACCCTCTGTTTTATGGTCAGCTTCAGTTTATTGACAATATTCAAACATGTATTGATGTTTACTTTCAATGTTGACTTGCACCCTTCTCGATTTTACGCGGAGAAAGCTCTCTCTCTCACTGAGTCTGTCTGTACCTCTCAAGAGAGGGCCAACCAAAGTGCTTCTGGACCAGAAGTTGCGCTTCTGTAAGCCGTAACCTCAAGGAGAATAGTATTGTGGAGTTGTTAGGCAGTAAAGTACCACGGGCTAGGTGAGGGAATAACATCTCTGTACCAGAAGATTAGCTCTCTTTTCATTTGTAAGGTGGTAGATAATAAATAGACCTACAAGTAAATATTGCTTTTTTAATATTATGATCAAATTTTAAGTTGAAGGAAACTTGAAGAATAGGTACTTTAAACAATATTTGTTCACTTAGTATTGTTTAACGTGAACATTTGTTTAAAATATAATTTGATTGTGCTTTATATTAGTTTATTTGCTTATGTATTATATCTATACTGATTTGTCTGTACAGGTAGACCACCAGGGCATATATTTAGAGGAATACCTTGACATAAATGGTATATACTCGGTAGTACTCCCTGAATGGAATTGATACTTTCTATAATCAAGGATGCTCACTTGGAGAGGGTGTCATAATTCCTTAATTTTGTTGACACCACAATACGTTTCAAATATGCAGACACAATAGTAGAGCGATTATTTTAATGTTACCAAAAAGTGCTTCAGTAAAACCTCGACTGCCATAAATTTTGAAATATAGAAAAAAAAACCTAAAGGCTTATATATGGAGCGTTGCGCCTTACGGGTCTGAAACTTGGACGATTGACGCAACCTAAAGGAAAATATTCGAAGCATTTGAAACGTGGTGCTACAGAAGCATGTTGAGGATGAAGATGGTATCGAATACAGAATCGCTAAGAAAAGCAAACGCAGAAAGGAAACTTTGGAACGGTATGGAGTTAAGAAGAAGAATAAGTAGAAAATGATAGGTCATATACTTAGACATGATAATTATAAAAGGAGATATGGAAGGGAGATATTTAAGATGAAAGCTAAGAATGGAGTAGGCCTACACGAGTCAGATAGAGAACAATGTTGGCAGAAATAAAACCCAGCATAGACAAAATTTGAAGAGCGGCAGCAAAATAATCGCAAGATTAATGACCTAATAATGATTGCAACTTAGAGGATAGTTTGTTTAGCTTGTTTTATAAGAAAATAAGAGATCAAAGGATATTCATCTATACTATAACTGTACGACTGATTTGATCTTACTGCCCCCATTAAAAATTTAAAACACTCTGAAGGCCACATTCCAGAAAATTCAATATTGTCACCATCTTAAATAAAATATAAAACAACCTTAAAAT
Organism: Timema bartmani; assembly: GCA_902151455.1. Lineage (NCBI taxonomy): Eukaryota > Metazoa > Arthropoda > Insecta > Phasmatodea > Timematidae > Timema > Timema bartmani. The sequence goes on from CABFWB010000297.1 coordinate 240,731, forward strand.
CCTCATTATTACAAAACAAAAATTAATACCTATCATCTAAAATTTTAGACTTACGTTTTTATTTTTCCCATAAATTTTATTTTCTATTTCTTTTTGCAAGGCTGTGAGTGTAATACTTGGAATTTTATCTTCAAGTTACTTACTTAGTGAATACAATTACCTGTCTTTAAGCCATAATATATCTGGTCTGTGTTGATTTTCATAAGAGAAAGGTATTTTTCACATAAGTTTTTTTTTCCAAACATTGATTTGCATATTTAACAATTTTTTAGAAATTCTTACGAATTAAGAGTAAAACATTTGTTCATCAATCTCACTCGCTATATTTCGTCAAATAACGACCAATATTCAAATACCATCCCAAATGGTGTAGCTCTACTACATTAATAAAATAGATGAATTGTGCCACATTTTATGTTGTTACATCAAAAGGTCCGGGGCTCAAGCAGAATCATGAATCTGATAGAAAGTTTGATATGTATGCTCTACAAGTGAGGCATGCGTTGACTCATATCCCCTATTTTCGTGGCACACTTGGTACAAAACAACCTTTTGATGTCTTATGATGAATTTAAAGAAACTTTTAGTAAAGATCTGACGGCCTCTAAAGTCTGGTGTTCAGGATTCCTGGCTACAGATCCAGAGGTCCCAGGTTCAATCCCCGGCCCCTCTAGAATTTTCTTGTGGAGCATTGGGTCTGAAACAGGATTAAACTCAGCCTTGAGAGGACAAATGAGGAGCTACTTGGACACGTACGTAGCGGCTCCGGTCTAGAAAACTGAGATTAATGGCTGGAGGGTTCGTTATGCTGACCGCATGACACCCTCTATCTGTAAATAATTGCACTATAATCGCTAACGGTGGCAGCTGCTCGATCATGGGCTCAAGCCATGGAGTTTTTCTTAGTAAAAGTTCTTACTTAAAATAAAAATACTTTTGCTAATAAAACTTAACCATTAAAAACACTAAATTATAATTAATTAAAATCAAAATATTTTTATAATGCAATACTTATCCTGTGGACAACATATAAAGGGCTTGGGGCAATAACGTGCTATGCCACATTAACTAGAACAGTTAATAGTTTCTATTAAATGGTGTCCCAATACCTACTTATAGAGATAAACAAGCATGCTTTTTATATGTTACTTAAGTTAAAGGTTTGTTACCAATTTTGGAAAAGATTGATTATCTAGCCGGATTAATGATTCACTTTCTAACCCTTAAATATTATTAAGCAAGAATTACTATTTTTCGTCCCTTCACATTTATCGTTCATGTTTTAATACTGCGGAATATTAAATTTATTTACATCACACTCTCTAAATTATTATGACTATAAAATACTAAGTGGCCTTTTCATGTTATCAAAAAGACTGGGATACCGACCACTTTTGCAAGTTGTTAAAAGAGCATAGCTTCCAATATATCGCACGGTACAGTTGCGTTGATAGATCAAAGGAGGCTCCCCTCATATTAATTTCCCCCTTTTCCCCCACCATGCCATGTGTGTGATAATTTTTACGCTGTGAACGAAAAGTTACTGCGAGCTTTTATAGCGTCGCGTCGTGGCAGTGGGGGCATGTGTGAACTGTGTTTCACTGTGTGTACTTGTTTGAGAAGAGACAATGTGTGGTTTTCTCGGGGTGGCTTTTAATGCTGACAATGAAAAAAAGGAAAGCCCTAAAGTGGTACACATTGGTACACTCATTTTTGATGGGTTTTTTAAAATTTGAGGTACTGGTATTTAACGTGCACTTTCTGAACCGACTGATTATATTATTACACGACTTATAACCTAACTTAGATCTAGAGCCGACACAACATCCAGCCCTCAGTTATTTGTTTATCACTATGAAAGTGTAAACCAACAATTCACCCATGATTAATTTTTGGTGCCATGCCAGCAATAAGAACCCGGGACCATTAGCTCAGTAGACAGACGCGCTACCGACTGAGTTAAGGTGTTGGACTTTCGTAAATTTTGTTGTAAAAGAAAATGTACTATATTTTGTGAGCCTACGTGTTTTAGAGCATGTGAAATATATTTTTATTGATTCACCCATATAAATTATTTTTAAATACTACCTTAATTTGGTGTAACCAACTTAACAACATTCTTATTTGTTTGAAACAATCCACTGTTTCTATATATCTCGTATTGATGGGTATGAGGTTTAAGACATCTAAACGTGAAACTCCTTAAGTCTGGTATGTCATTTATGGAGAGGCATAGCTTCCTCCAAGGATGTACTGTGGTCTGTTTTTCTTATATGTTTCTCTGTTATCCCTAAGACGTAAATACGGGTACATATCCTATAAATTTTGCCTTTCTCGTCCCCTATCTCATTAGGCTTAATTAAAATGCATGTATCCCGGATGGATATTAAGTTGTTGGGAAGTAAAAAAAAAGGGGGGACTAGAGTATAATAATTCTAATCATTTAACAATGCAGTGGGAAGAAGCCATTAACAGCACGAGTATTGAGGATGGGACCACCCCATCTCATATACGGGCGGGGAAAGAGGTGGCGGGGGGGGTTCTGTTGGTTGTAATGGTTGTAATGGTGTCGTTCCCGGAGCCGCAGATGGCTGTTGAGATTGTTTCCTTGCAATAGTTGTCCTGCGACCTCACAACTACAACCCCCCCCCCCCCCCCCCCCC
>CABFWB010000297.1:243522-259979 GCA_902151455.1 Timema bartmani
CTAGAACACGGGTGTTAATTCGCTCTAGATGCTATCTCTAGAAGTTGTTCCAAAAGGGCGAGAGAGAGGAGATAAATTGATTAACGTAGATGCCTTCCTCCGAGTACAACTGGCGGGGACTACAACCCTTGCTCGCTGACCGTGCCACTTTAACGACTTCTGGGTCCTGTTGTAGATTTCGGGTCTCTCACTCTTTCTTTGCCCACTAGGCACGCGAAGTTGTCTGCTTGGTTTTCGGTACTTTCATCTTTATCTTAAAGGGGCCGCTTTGGTGAACGAGATGTTGCTGCGCAGAAGTTTCATCTCTAACGCTCTATTTAATTCTACAATGCGTTATTTCAAAATATGGCTCTCGTCAAAATAAAGTAGAAATATCCAACAGGGTTCCTTTTCCTTAACAACACTATAATTTAATTTTTACTGATAGAAAAAAAGAGTGTGAAAATGTGAAATTAGCTCAATTTCAACGACGTTTTAAAGGTTAGGCTTGATTAAAAAAGACTTTAGATCTGGCTCACAACAGAAAATCATAAGGTATTTGAGAATTGGCAGTGAGCTTTCCTCTCTTCCTTGAGATAAAACGTTTCTTAGTTTTCTTTCCCCTCTTTCTTATTTACATGACAAAGGGCGGTTGTAGGTGAAGGGCTAAAGGTAGTATACACATAGACATAATGGATAAATAGTTCCATAAGAGATAAAGACCATTAGACTCTAAGCCGTGTGGCCTGATATCGATTGATATCTACTTTCTCGCTGACCGAGGTGGCCATATTAACTGTCTCTACACATATTTATGTTTTGGTGTCGTTTAAATGTTCATATTCTTTTTTTTAAATTTGTTTTTAATCTGACCCTTTCTCACCTACATTAATGGGCAAGCTCATAAGGCTCATCTAGCCTCACCTGTCGATGATAAGGGAGGTTGAACCATACGATTTCATTGAGTTTTTTTCCTTGAATGATTTTCCACTCTCTCTCTTCACGCATGCGAGTGGACACTTCTTCAAAATTCTATAATTTTAATACCACGCAGTGCAATATATATATATATATATATATATATATACTATACAACGTCAAAAATATTTTTAAAAACAAAGATTTGTTATTTTATAAATCATAATAAAAGTATTAATGAATATTAAAAATTTAGTTTTCCCGCTGTAACTTTTTTAGAAAGGTTAATATATACGATGTGCACTATACTACAGTCCAATTTTGGTAGGAAGAAACTTTATTAGACCACTAGAAAATGTAGATGATCTTCTTTCATGCATTCACAATAAAGTCATGTGATTATTAGCTGTAATTGGATTTAATATATAAATATATAATTATAAAACCATACCAATAATATAATAAAATTTTATAAACTTGGTCCTCAAAATTTTGTTTATATTTTCTAAAAGGCTGTTTCCATGGAAATTGTACTTTAGTTAAAATGTAGACCTACCCTATATAAAAAAGTAATTTTATCCTTAATATTCTAAAATCACAAATTCTCAAGGCAAATGTTCAAACTTGTTATTAAATTCACGTAATAAAATCTAAATCATGTTTTATTTTTATCTATATTCATTCTAATTTTATCATCTACCCACCCCATTTTTTTTATATTTTTAATGAAACCCGCTCCTGACTAGAATATGAAGACAGAGGAATGTGATTCATTTGACGAAAAAGAGATGACTACATTAATAATGAAATGCCACAAGTGTCGGACTGGTTACCATAGCAACATATTGCTACCACTGGCTTCCACTCCTTCAATGGACGGGGTAGTGGGAAAGGGACGTTGAGGGGGAGACGGGGAATGGGGGGAGGGAGAGGTTAGCCACGCATGATGAGGCTTGGTGTTGAATCCGCACAGAATCTACACTCACAAATTATTCTTCCTCGTAGTCGGAGATTCTAATGAGAATCTAAGAATCGACTTTTACCACCTCCCAGTTCTTCTCTCCTGGTAAAATCTTTAGTAGATCCTAAATTGTGACTCAGTTATTTCGGTGATATTAAAAACTGTTTGTCAAATAATTTCCTAGTCTTCTACGATTAAGTTAACTAGGCCCTTCCGTCTGACACCTTAGCTCAGTTATTAGCGTGTCTGCCTACCAAGCTAATGTTTGGTTCCGAGTTCGACTCTAGACATTGCTGAAAATGTATTATTGGTGTAATGTGGGTTTACTTTCTTACAGTGATGAATTAATGGCCTGGATGTTGTGCCTGTTATACATTTAAGTTAGTTTATAAGTCTTGGGCTGATATAATCAGTTGGTTCAGAAAGTGCAAGTTAAATACCTCAAATAAAAAATAAACAAGGCCCACCAACATATTAAAGATTAATACGTGACCATTATTTGGGAAGGGTACTGTATTTAAAGAATAAAATGCATCATAGAATTGTTGATTCATAGTACATTTAATTAAAACATTTAAACCCACCACGGTGATTTACGGTTTAGGCCAAGCAAGCTCTATATATACTGGATTGTCTATGACTAGGAGATCGGGGTTCTACTCTCGGTCAGGTGTACTGAGACCTGTTTTTACAGAACGGTTTTATACCTTCTCTCTCTTCACACACATTTTGGAACGTTTCGTTTAAATGCTTCCATCCTCATCCATACTTGCCATTAGTGTTCTTCTCCTTAAGTCAACTACCCGAAAGGTTTGGTTTGATGTAATTTCTTTCCATCCAGAGCTGGGCATGCACTCAACCCTTCAGCTGGTTAGGACTACCTTCACCATCTGGTAGAAATCCCATGCACTAAGGGAGTTCAGGAAGTGACTACTGACGTGGTTCCTCGTTAGCTTCTACACTGAATTTATAAAAGCGAGTGTGAAAAGGTCCACCAATTTTGCCGGAAAGATACTTTAACATATTTTCCAGGGTTCTTTTACATGCCACAATCGACATGGAACCGACGGCTTTACTTCCCCTCTGAAGGAAAATGACCTGCGTATTTTTATCACTCAAGAAATATCTATAGACCTTGGCTGGGTTTGTACCTACGAACATCGGGTACTTAAGTGAGCACTTTACTCCATGACCACCAATGTCGACTAATTAGTGTAAATAATTATGTGAATATCCCGAGCGAATATTAAGATGCGGTTCACAAAAGAAAAAGTTTGTTTAAAAAGCCCGTCGATTGTTAATAATATAATTTGCGTATAAGCCGAACTAGTATACAATGAATGGTATATAGTTATGTATATATATGGAGGTTAGGTTACAACAAGTGCACCTGCATTAGTTGGTGGTAATGGGGGGAACTCATAGGCATAAATAATGGTGACCTTGAAATGTATTTCTAATGTCTAAGACTACGCGTCCACCAATACAGGTACTATATGTTATAGTGCATCCAAGTATTTTCAATTAGTCTAAATATTGCTTAGCCTTTTTTTTTAACTAGGCCAATATATTTTGTTACATTGTTTTTATTGACTGTCTTAAGCTATGTCCCTAAGGAGGTCAGAACGAGAAGCGTAAATTTAAAGACAGTGGACTGAAATGAAATAGTAAATAATTTAGGAACCAACGTGATGTAACACTACCATCCCCATTTAATTTGGTCGGGGATTGAACACAGGCTTCCTTGGCTCAATGTCAAACACGTAATCGAACATCCATTTCGGTGACAGTACTGCTTGCTTATATCTGAAAAATAGAACACTTAAGGTGAGAGTGTAGCGGAAACGCGCGTTAAGGGCAGTGTTTTTGTAGTTTTTATATAAATTTGTTTTGGGTTGGTTTCTAGTTAGTCATCTTTGCTAAGTTTCGTTTTATTATAGCGTACCAAGTTAATTTGAGGGACAAAAATGTTTTAACGGCACCGTTAGAATATTTAGTACTATACAATTGATACACATACCACTTTAAGAGTAATTCGGAACTTCGTTTAAAATTACTGGTTATTAATACCTCACTAAGTTACTCACTAATTACCTTGTACTTTAGTTTGTACTCAAGTTATTTGATTAATTAAAAGTTTGATTAAACGATTTAAATTTGTAAACGTCAATTATGACAATGTTTTGTCCATGTTTCACACCAATGTTGTTATCGGCTTCATCTAAGGGATTAAGGTGACGAAGGTAAATTTAGGGGGAATGCGCGAGAATTAGTGTGAATACAGGAAGATAAAACGATATTGATAAATTATATGTGAAAACTCTCCCCAATACAACCCGCAGTGATTCGAATCTTGACTTCTCCGTCAGTGACCAGCCACTCGATTTTGGGTTTGATACCTTGTAACACTGTATTTTACCGTGTCACCAATTTAAATAGAATGGATTATTCTCACCAAAATTATTCGTTGATAGTATTGTGGATTAATTATTGGTATTAAACAGATCATCAGTTTACTTCCTTCATTTTTCGTTAATTATTTCTTGCCATCACAAAAAAATAACACTTAATTAGTTTTAAATTACAGATTAAGTAGTTGCAAGTAACAACAATATTGATGGAAGTGTTAATTTCACCCTCCCTACAAGGAAACTATCGGCCAAGTGCCATTACAATATAAAATGTATATGTTGATGAAACGCACGCCCTCACTGGAGAACAACTACCGGCGAAACCCGCCTCGGTGGCGTAGTTAGCTAACGCGCCAGTCGTGTTGAGCTAGACCGCCGAGGACGGGGAGATCGAGATTCGAATCTCGGTCTGGTGAACTTGGGGTGGTTTTTCCTAAATGGTTTTCCACTCTCCCTCCACGCAAATGCGGGTTCACTTTCTTTAAATTCAACCTTCCCAATTCCTAATCCATTAGTGTAATTAGTACTTAAGCGTATAACCCGAACGGGTAGTAAGACGCGGTGCTATTATTATTATTATTATTATTACTATTATTATTATTATTATTATTATTATTATTATTATTATTATTATTATTATTAACTACCGGCGAAATGCCAATAGACAAGACATGTCTAGCCATGGGGTTGCCGGTCACACCAATATACCTCAAGGTAAGAACTTCATACTTCTTTGTAAATTTCTACAACAAAAGATACAGCTAAATAATAAGCTTGGGCTATTTTTGATCAACTGGTAGACGCCAATATTCTTTAAATATAATATACCAATACAGAAAGATTTAAATGTTACAACCTCGGACTTGTCCACCAGCGTAACCTTTTAGGTGTATACTAATTATGTTGGTTATTATCATATTTTTTGATAATTACTTTTTATAAAGTATATCACTTCCAGTTTTGATCAAATACTAAATACCTTCACGAAAAACCCATTGGCTCTATTACCGGAAACCGGACATCCTAGCTGCGGTAAATTTAACCAATGTTTATGACCTTCCCTCAATAATTTTATTGTTAAGCTCATTGAATTTTAATCTTATCTACAATTTTTGTCACTATCTACTACCTGTATAGAATAAGAATACTAATTTATATGAATGGAACCAAAATAAGCCCAGCATGTATGCAAGTTAGTTTGACACGCACACGCAGTTTGACAGACGCCCATGTGTAGCCAGTCATCTTTTTTAGTTTACTCGCACGAGCCATCGAAGGAAATCAGGGTCCTTGTATTCAATAGGCGTTGCCTTCAATAACTATAAGTTTCAATAGATAAGCTTTTATGTGGTGTCTAGGGTAAAGGGGCAACATTTATAGTGTGTATCTTGTGTTGAAGGGGAGTCTTCTTGGATATCTTGTCTCCGTTCTACTAGCGCCCCTTTTCTTCAACAGCGTAACAAAAAAAAAATATTCTGGCACGACACAGACTACTTGAGATCACAATATTTTCCTTTAGTTTTTTTTGAAAACAGAATTTCTTTAAGAGTTAGGGGGGATGGAAAAGGAAAAAATAAAAATAACGTCCTGGTTGATGTGATATCTTGTGATTGAGTTGCTGAAAAGTTGTACGTTGTTCTTTGCTAAGAATTGAAAGATAAGGAAAGCATTTTAACAGCAGAAAAAAAAAAAGTTGACGCAAGAAATCAAACTAAAATCATTCTAAATTTTCTATATATGAGATACGTAAGACCAGTGAGGTCTATTTTTTTTTTCTTTTGCGAGAAAGGTTGACACCAATAGTTCTACCTCGTGATGAACTTCCAAAGCCCCTGCCACATCACCCTTCTTATTCAGCTCCTTATATACCGAACTCCCTCTCCATTCTACCTCTCCTTCCCCTTTCCTCCGCCTCTTCACCCATGCTTTTTCCCATCACGACGCTGCTGACTTATAGATTCAATATCTTTCTTCTCACCTCAATCTTACTGCAAGACTTCTGAGGGTGTCTCGAACCACCCCTTAGCTCCGGCGTCGCTGTAAACATAGCACACTTTAGAAAGAAACCATATATATATATATATATATATATATACGAATAAGAAGAAATTTTGTATATGAGATAAGGGAGAATATGTATAAATATATATGTAAGAAAGATGAATTTTTCTCACCTCCTATCCTTTCTCCAAGTATTCGGCGAAGCAGTAATAGGGGGCTGGTTAAAAGAGACAAGAGAAGAGAGAGATAAAAAAAAAGCGCTATGATGGAAGAACTAGTCAATTGAGTGTTTTTTTTCCCCCATACCCCCTCCGTTCCGATCTTTCTTGAAGACTTTGCACGCCACTGAATTTCTTCAACAAACCAGAAGGTGATGTCAATTTTCTGCGAATCTGATCAATTTATACACACGCGCGTTTATAAGAGGAGCGCGGTGAAATCAGGACTAGGGTATTAGGAGGGGAGAGTGAAAGTTGCGCGGAACCAAGAAGATCCCGTCCTCTGATCGCTTTTCAATCGCCGCCATGAATATAAGCAGCTTCAAGTGGGGGAATTATCTGTGGATTTTTGGGCGAAGGGCTCGTGTCTTCTCAGGAGAGTTGATATGAGGGGTGCGTTTTTTTTTTCCATACTGAATACACTATTATTCTAATGTTTATTATGTCCTAGACTGACGATGCCGTGCAGATCAAGGTTCGAGTCTCGGTCGGGTGTACAAATGGTGGTTTTCCCATAATAGTTTTCCACTCTTCCTTTACGAAAATGCAGGAACACTTCTTCTAAACATAGCCTTCCTGGTCCCTTAAACCATTAACGTAATTAGTAAATAAGTGTATACCCCCGAATAGGTATTAAACGCGGTGCTAAAATAGTTTATTGTTTTAGGCAATGAGTTCACGCGCAAACTTTTTTTTTTACTTCCAATGTATATAATAGGACAAAAAAATCCAAGTTCAAATAACTAAAAATTAATCATTCCAAATCAAGTAGGACAGTTTCAATGACTTCTTATTACATCAAGATCTTAATTAAGCTACACCCACTTCAGTGGCCGATTGATCTAAGGCGTCCCTCTCGTGTTGGAGGTGACCTGGTGGTCTAGGGGCAAGGTGGCAGACTTCTGTGCTAGAGGTCCGGGGTTCAATCCTCGGTCCCGGCACAGATTTATCTGATTGCCAAACCCTTCCTTCACCTCTGACAAGACGTGTATTAATCACAACTTGTGAATGTGAGGAATGCCAGGCCTCCACCGTGGTTCGGATCCCACGTTAAGCTGTAGGTCCTCCATTTCATCTCACAATCACCCTACCATTACATATTAGTGTAAGTGCGTATAACCCGGACGGGTAGTAAGACGCGGTGCTAATAATAATAATAATAATAATAATAATAATAATAATAATAATAATAATAATCTCGTGTTGGACATGCCTGCTGATGATAGGGACATAGGGGTTTGAAGCCCGCTCGGTTCTACAGAAGGTGATTTTTCCTAAATGGTTTCCCACTCTCATTCCACAAAAACATGCATAGATTCTCTATAAAAATGCTTCCATTCTCATCCCTACCCCATTATAGTATGTTACATACATGCATGTAACCAGAAAAGGAAGTAAGACGCGGTTATATAACTTAAATTACATATTTGTTTTATAGACTTTATTGGTCATGATAATGAATTTGAATTTGGTCATGATAATGAATTTGAATTTCCTAAATATTTGTTGTGGATCTTACGTATTATCTCGTTACAATAAAATCTTCTTTTAAATTTTTTTCTTTTACTGAACAATATTGCCATAATCTGTCAAGACTTATAACAGGTTTGCATTAAAACAATTCAAAATAAGGCAAGACCAGTAAAATAAGAAAAAAATACACGTTATTATTTTATACTGTACAAAATATGTCAATAAGACCAGTTATTAAGAAAATTAATCATAATCACTATAAAAATACAGGAAATAAGTAATTTCATTTAAGTAATCAAAATCAATTCTGTAGTTTATTTCGTAAAAAGATAAATTAGCTGAAGTAAGACGTTAAGTAAATTTTAACTGTATTTAGTTGAGAAAAATATATTTACCATGATGAGACACACAAACAATCTAATAGTATTGACATATATATACTTATCTAAAGCACCTTCAAGAAATAGGTTTAATATAGGGAAAAAATTAACCAGCGTTTGGTAGAGGTGAAAGAGGGGAATTAATTAATTGTTTTTGATTGTTAATAGTAAATATTTCAACCTTTACACTTTTAATGTCTTTTTCTAGATAAATATTTGGACTACTCCAGAATTATTGTCGATAAAGGAGATTAAATCCCCGTGACCCTTAAAACAGCAGTGCCATCGTAAAGCCTGTAGAGGTGGTGGTGGTGGTGGTGGTAGTAGTAGTAGTAGGTATTAGTATTATTAATAATTAAAATAATAGCAATAATAATGATGGTAGTAAGAGTAGTAGTAGTGGTGAGGAGTATCAAAATATATTTTAACCAATAAGAATTAATTCTCCACCCCTTCTTATTTTTGCACTCATTCATTTTAAAACATCACTAAATGCACCCCTTTAATCATTAGTTCATTTTAAAACGCCACTGTAGTCACTCCTGTTCTAACTCGTTCATTTTAAAACGCCACTGTAGTCACTCCTGTTCTAACTCGTTCATTTTAAAACGCCATTGTAGGCACCCCTTTTCTAACTCGTTCATTTTAAAACGCCACCAAGGAAACATATTTTTAACCTTGAACCGTGGGTTTAAATATTTTAATCAGAGATCCACTTAAGCGTATTTTCCCCTTCCCTCCCTCTTCGGTGAGAGGGGAATGTTTTTGAGGGTAACGAAACCACACCCTTTTAACCTTGTTCGCGGTCTAATCAAAGTGCTATCTTCTTAACCTCCTAGTCTCAGTCCCGGGCCTGGTTTGTATCCGACGTGTTAACTTCCTCCTGGGTAGCGTCTTGTTCGCCACCCTGACACACCCAACTGTTAATTGTGTTGCATACCTTAAAAGGGGGGCTGATTTTAACTTTGTCTTCTAACCCTTTAACACGCCTCTTTTCTTACAACAGGAACCGCCCACCGTCCCTAAACAAGGGAGAGAAACTTCACATCAAAATCTCATTGAAATGTTGTGACGGTTGTTTTAATGAGAGGCAATGTCTGTGAAAGGTTATTGTTTTGAGAGAAAACAATAGTCTTCTTGAAACGGCACAGATTTTATTGGGGTAGGAGTTGAAGGAGAAAAGAGTAATTTTCCTTGTTATATTAGTTAAATAATTATAATACTTAACAAATATTGCAGCATGACAGCATTTGTGAAATGCAAACTTTACTTAATATTTAAAATGAGAAATGGAGGGGGAAAAAAATCACACTGAAATAACTACTAAGGCCTCTAACCAAATTGCCATTAAAAATTAGTGCTATTAACTAATGTTACTAAGAATTAAATAGCCAAAGCTATTATTTATGATTTTAGTGAGGATTACTCCATCTAATTTAAGGATTTCAATTTTCAGGATAGTGTTATTAAGATTATTAAGCTACTTCAATTATACTAGTTATCCACATCTTAATGATAATTTAGACTAACTATAGATGACTACGTTTAGTAATTATTTAATAAACCTAAGGGATACTTTCAAGGAAATTCAATAAACTCCGAATAGATCGATGATATAAAAACTAAATCGCCGCTGTTTTACACGGGGTGAGAATAAATATCGATTTAATGTCGGGATCGTAAACCACTAAACCAACTTTGCCAATAATTTTAAATAATGATATACATAATTATAATAATCTGCATTTAAAATACATTTTTATAAATTAATTTAAATTACAATGTATAAATTTCTCAACTCATATTTGATATTTATTAGTAGCATGGAATGCGTGATTTATCATTTCTGAATTTTACTCATTGGGTAAAGATTCGAATCTATTTCACTGCATTGGATTTGGTGCATCCACAGTTTATTATTTGGCCATCTATTAAGATTTTGCCTTAAATATTGTTTCTTTAGATAAACTAGTTTAAGATACTAGACATTATGACTTAAAATAAATAGTATATCGTGTCGTTTATACTTTCTCATATTGTCTATATTGAATGGGAGTAAAAATTTATCAATCAAATCATTTAACTATCCTTGAATATTTTTCCTTAACCTAAAAAAACCGTGAAAATTGATCTGAAATACTCTTATATAAATTTTAAACAAAATTATTGATTTTTTTTTTTTAATTTTCCAAAATCAGTAACTCTTACCTTAAATTTAGGAATATAATAATAATAATAATAATAATAATAATAATAATAATAATAATCACGTCTTTGCCTCAAGGTTTGTCTAGATTGTATATAAATATTAAGTTTGAACAAAATCCAGTCAACCATTTTGGATGTATCCTCAGGTACATACATGGTAGGACCCAATTTTTTTTAATTTTGGGGGAGGGGGGGGGACCCATAACCTTAAGATTCATATTAATCTAGAGGTCAAACATTTTCATGATTAGACTACAATATTTTCTCTATATTATTAGAAAGTAAAAGTTACTTCCTAATGGTTGAAATTTGATTTTCATCAGTAGCATAAAAAACTATTTTTCTCTCAATATGGCCATATATTTTTTATCCATTATACTAATGTAAGCCTACTTGCTATATTTCTGTGCGCATGCGTACTACAAGTTAGCGACACAATACCGGAAAGTTGACGTTGGAAAGGCCACGCAAATTTAGATGGAACGTCACAGTGCCGCATAGTGTCAAACATCTATATCGTAAGTAATTAAGCAGCTGTCATTAACGTGAACAGTTTGTCACTTTAGTAATTACGTAACCGCCATTAAGCTCACATGTGAAGACAAAACAAAATAAGCCTACACAGGTACTGCCATGTCCTCTTTATTGTTCGTGCACTTTATTTCAATAGACGTGGAAAGCAGGAAGAGAAATCAATAACAAAAACATTGTGATATTTATTTTACTACCATAATACAATAGGATTTGGTAAAATACAAACATACGTTTTTGTGGTTAGCATTGATATTATTTTAATTTATTATTAGTGGTTTTTATATGTGTTAATGTGTTCTATAAAAATGGATATTTGAAGATCAGATTACTCAACATATAAACAAATGAAAGTAGACCTACAGTCCGATTTTAATAGAAAAGGATTTGTCGTACAGATAAGAAAAGCTACTGCATTAATTTCCACGTAATCATACGTCAGGTTATGTGATCTACGTCATTTTTGATATAGGTTAGAGTAGTAAAATGTTTTCACTTTTGTCAGTAAATATTTTTTGTACTTTGCAAAAGACCCTTCCTTTGAATGTTAAACTATAGTCACGTTTACAGCTGCTTATAGTGAAAATTGGACTGTACATATTCCATACAGCATCGTTATATATATTTCCACAATATATTGAAGAAATATTTGTCAGTGGGTGGACCTACACTTTTGTACCATTACATTTTACATCTTAATTATAACAAATTAAAATTATTTGGATCAGTAAAAGCTTCCATAGCCATAGCGTGGTCGCTTTGATAACATTGAATCCTCACCGGTGGTCACGCAGTCTAATGAACGGTCAAATGAAACCAATTATTTTGTATGGCAGAACAAACACTGTGGGTTTTAATTGCCGTGATGAGGACATTGGATTAACCATACGACGTGAATAGGTAGTTCAACTTAAAAAAAAAAGACATGACTTCATTCGTTTCTATTGTAACATTCATATCTATTATTAAAAAAAAATATTATAGGGTTATTAACGGCTCCATTTTAAAGAGTAGCGATACGAATAGTACTTAACAAAAATTGAACTCACATTAGAGTGGAGAGGGTATGGTTGTGAAAATTGTGCCTTGGACTTGGTAAGATTATTTTAAAAACAGTTAAATAAATTTAAAAATACTATTCAATATATTTACATTCTAAAACTTTTAAAATTAATTTATAAGAATTTTAATCAATTAAATTAAGCATACATTTGGTATCAGAATGTTTGGGTTGTTTCAATATAACTGCAACTGTGTTAACGTTAAACGGTGAAGTAGAATTTTACACGTTTTTGAAAAACCATATTTAACTTATATTCTCCATTTTCAAAACTTATAAATTTATAATTAATGATTGTTATTTTTAAAAACAGATCAAATTAAAGAATGCAAGGAGTAAAGAGAGTGAGTACAATTTTAGCTCAAACTGAACTATTTTAAATTATGGTCTGTCATATTTAAATTAATTTAAAAAAAAAGCTATTATAACTTTTGATACACGCACACAACACCCTGATTTCAAGATGTTAAATTATCTTTTATAGAAAGGAAATAAATTTAATTTTGCTAGGGTAAATTTTACCTACTGGAATCCGATATTCTTTTGTCAAATGACTAAATTATTGAGGTTAATATGTACCTCGTTGCCATATCATTTAAGAGAATAGGATTATGAAAATTCACCAGTGATCCCAAGGATAAAATAATCTCGAGCGAATAAACTCTGTAGCCGTTAATTCATCACTGTGAAAGGGGAAACCCACATTTCACCAATGATACATTTTTCAACCCTTCCAGGAATCGAACCTGGAACCCTTAGTTCAGTAGACAGAGACTCTACCTATTGAGCTAAAGTGTCAGACAACATGCCTTAATACTACTTAAATAAGGCTTGTGAAGCGATATTTCTCTATAAATCTTAAATCATCCTGTTATAAACAGAAGTTACTTGACTTCACAATATTCATTGTATTGAAATATTATTTTATTACTCATTTATTAAACCAAAGTTTCCTGGAAAAAATTGTTTATATTTCTGGAAAACCTGGAAAACACAGGTAACTTGGTAGGCAAAAAATACTGAGAACCTTGAGATAACATAGCTTGACGTAATAAAACGATAAAGTAAATCTATTAACTTTTATATATTTTATATTAGCCCTTTCCTTACGAAAATGGAACTATATTAATAATTATACCTTAACAAATGGGAGGAGAATTACTTTTATTTACTTGGAGAGAGAGGAAAGGAAAACTAGAGATGGGACGCTTGAATCCATGAATCCCTCGAATCCTGTGGTATTTGTGAGATTCAAGATTCTTAAAAATCTAAAAAAAAAAATCTCGAATACTATATTAAGACTTAGACTTCAAATAACCATTTTAAGCAATAGTTAAAAGAAGTAATATATACTTTTGTAGTTGTAAGAGTAACAAAATAACAACAACAACAACAAAAGACAAATTTGTATTAGTCATATTAGTTTACTATAGAAAATATTATATTTGTTTATAACGTAATAAATAAGACAAAAAAATAGTCTTTTGTCAGTGTTACCAAACCTTACACAATTTTTTTTTAGAATGGATTTTTAATATTCTTATTCTAACTCAAATTTTACATTTTTAATATTGTATTCAAATTCGAGGAATATAGGATTCGACTCAACCTTAAAAACAAATTTCAACAGGTTAGATCTGAACCATAGACTTCCGGATCATACATAGTAGGTTTTTTTTTTAGTTTAACATGTCTACCATGGAATGTAATCATTTATAAAGCTTTCATTTGTTTTAGTGTTGGCTTGGTATAGAGAATTGAACCCCGTCTAATATTTCCCTGGCCTGCAGAGTGCAACATCGCTGTGATCAATAATATGAGCACTCAAATTTTACGACTGCTAGAAAAAAAATGTGAGAGCGTCAGCTATAAAAAAAAACAGCAGCTACTTATATTAATGTGTCTGTGAAGGTTTATAGTTTCACTACTTGTATGTGGTACTTTAATATTATGTGTGTGTGTGTGTTTTAATTATTCAAACTTATGGATAGTCTTTGTTTTAGTTATGAATGTAAACCAACACTCTTTTTATTTTAACACATATCAACCCCAAACAGGAATCAAATCGGGAAAACATGTTATAAAATGAAATAAGAGGTCATCGGGTAGAACATTTATTTTTTTAAATTAGAAACTTTTTTTTAAGAATATAGTTTGGTTTTTAGGCTCTTATTACTTCAAATAAGTATTTTAAATCCTGGGTCCCTATTTATGGTGGATTTCGAATCACGCGTACCTTAACCAATACCGCAACTCATAAATACTAAATTTTGACTCATCTGAACATCAAAACATAGATTCCAACATTATGTTTACTCAGAGTTTAAATTTCAACGTTTTAAAGTTCTCAGTTTAGTCAGTTATAGTCTTCTTCTTCCTACTATTATTATCATTATGTATTTTATATAACTAAGGCAAATAGGTGACGTTTATCTTTATTTAAGAGAATAGTTGAAACTTTATCGCAAACATATGTTTTTATAATTTTTATACAGGACACAAACATTAAATTTTTCAGTAAAATTATAACAAGTTGTAATAACTGTGTGGATGTATGTTAGTTTCAATAAAATAATGACAAAGTTAATGTGTATGAAAATAACTCTTGCTCTCAACCCAAAAATTCCCACAAGTTTCTTTAAAGTTTTGTTAACAAATCTAGCACGTTATAAGACCTGTTGTCGTATCTCGTGTTGCAGAGTGCGGACAGAGAACCACGGTGGCGCGTGGTGTCCCAAACAGCAGATCACCACAGAACCCAAAGAATGGATCGAGATCGACCTCCACTCGGTGCACATGATCACAGCCACGGAGACTCAAGGCAGGTTCGGCAACGGGCAAGGGCAAGAGTTCGCCGAGGCCTACCTCCTGGAGTACTGGCGGCCCAGGCTGGGCAAGTGGGTGCGCTACCGAGACATCAAGGGACAAGAGGTGAGGACAGCTCTATTTTTTGCTATAGTGGCCAGTCATTGTTATTAGTATTATGACCGTTTGGGGTATTGGTGATCAAAAAATGGGCACGTAAGCTTTCGATACATCAAGGAGAAATAGTTGAGTACAGATATATAAGTTTTATTTTGGCCATTCATTAATAAATAGTAGTGTGAGCTTGTGAAGTATTGGCGTTTACAAATGGGACTGTAGGCTTCATACTGATACATCAAGGGCTCTATTTATTTGTATTGGCCGGTGAATAGTACTGTTACTATTTGAAGTATTGGCGGTCACAAATGGTCCAATAGGCTGAGACATAAAGATCAAAGAAATAGGTACAGCTCTATTTATTTATAATAGTCAGTCATAGTTATTTATATTATGGCCCTCGCGAGTATTTGTGGTTATAGATAGGTTAATATCTTGATACCGAAGGAAGAGATTACCACTCTATTTATACTGTTCAGACATTCAGACATAGCTATTAATATTATAACTAGTAAACCCCTGAGAAACTTTCGCACATTCAACCTTCTCCTTCCTTCACTAAAAAAAAAAAAAACTTTAGTAATTTGTTGGATTGTTGAAATTAAATACTTAGTGAAGTGTATACACAAAATAGCAAAGAATTTATTTTCAGTAATTGATACAAAAATATTGTTAAATTTTTCTTTTAAATTAAATTTCAAACAAACAATGTGTTTTAACGTAAACTGAGTATGCTATGTCAGAAGTCGGTAAAAAATCCTATCCACTGAAACCTTATTCATCGTTGTAGGCTTTGTATTGGTTGATAAAAAGGTATGTTGACAACAGAAATTATGTATAGGATAACCCCATCTAGTTTTATTATGTATGTGGATATTCATTAATCTATACTGGCCGGTCATTGTTAGCAGTATTCTATCCGCCTTAAATGATGGTGGGCTGGACTAAACAAGTGGATGCATTATTCAGACATAAAGCAGTACAACTTCATTGGTTTACAATGATAAATGATTGTTAAAAATATCATCCTCCACAAATTATTGAGCTATGCTCTAGAGTCTAGTCTAAATGGATATGTATTTCTTTGACATTTAAGGGTAATACTTAAGTAAATTACCACAAATGAACATTTGACGTGATTTTGAGGCACTTCTTCAGGAAGGTTACACCAAGACAACTGTTATTATTATTATTAGCACCGCGTTTTACTACCCGTTCGGGTTACACGCACTTACGCTAATGTGTAATGGTAGGGTGATTGTGAGATGAAATGGAGGACCTACAGTTTAAAGTGGAATCCGAACCACGGTGGAGGCCTGGCATTCCTCACATTCACAAGTTGTGATTAATACACGTCTTGTCAGAGGTGAAGGAAGGGTTTGGCAATCAGATAAA
>CABFWB010000297.1:260649-284458 GCA_902151455.1 Timema bartmani
CCCCCCCCCCAAACCAATTTCCTCATCTCTTCCCCAATAGTGTAACTGAAAATTAATATATTCAGGACGAATAGTAAATACTGGCAAAAAAATAAACTAGATATGTTAGACCAAGCTTTATTTATAGAAAACCATCTCCACTTCTAAACACGACAGCGCTAACCCGAGGCGAACAAGTTTAGTAATCATTTTAATGGCTTGATATTTAAGTCGTGATTTTCTTCTGCTGACTAATTCGCCAGGCTCGCATCCTCCTTCAGGCACCCAGTAGTTCTTTTAGAATCGTTTATAGCCCACTAACCTCCCCTCCCCCCTTTATCAAACATCATTTCTTACTGCATCCCAGACTAGACGTTTTATTTCTATTTACCAAAGCCGAGATGTCCACGGCAAACCTTTTTTCTTTGATCAGCTAGGAAGGAACTGTTTGTGTTTCGTCAGAGGCAGACCTACATTCAAACGGTAATGCATCACACTTTTTATTTCCTATCTTCATTCCTTTTAAAAAAAAATAAACTGATCATTTATAACGTCTACTTTGTTGTTAATGCTTTTGTTTATAATAAATCTAAAAAAAAAAAGATGGAGATGAATGGTCTATGGCACGTGTATTTGGAGGAAATTATAACCTTATAGACTGATGTCAGTGTAAGATTATGCTTCTTAACGGTTTTCAGTATAAACTAATGTCGTGGATTTATCTCATTCGAGCTCAGAAATAATAATAATAATAATAATAATACTTAGCACCACGTCTTACTACCCCTTCGGGTTATACGCTTGAGTACTAATTACACTAATGGGCTAGGAATTGGGAAGGTTGAATATAGCGGAAGTGAACCTGCATTTGCGTGGAGGGAGAGTGGAAAACCATTCAGGAAAAACCACCCTCAGTTCACCCGACCGAGATTCGAACCTCGATCATCCCCGTCCTCGGCAGTCGAGCTCAACACGACTGGCGCGTTAGCCAACTTCACCACCGAGGCGGGTGAGCTCAGAAATACTTTAAGTGATATAGTACATTTATATATTATTTGTGCGTCAGTTAAATCCTCATCCTGTTTTGATAGAATACGTGGAAAAGCAAAACGTATTTTTACTATATTAATGCCTTTAAAACGATGGCGAGGTTCTGGTAGGATTTTTTTTATATTAGGAAATACAGTGATACATTTTTTATGGTCAATATTGATACTTTTTTACTAAACTATTAGTATTATATGCATCGACAGGCCTATTATCTATAAAAAGTGACTGCTGTATATAACTTTTTTCTTATCATTGCGTCATAATACCTTTCCAGGCTATACGCATACATGCAAATTTTGCTGATAAGTTAGGGGATGATGAAAGTTGAATTTAGAGAAATTGTACCACCGCATTTGCGCAGAGGAAGAGTGGGAAACCATTTTGGACCAACCACCCTCAGGACACCCGACCGGGACTCGAACCCCAATATCCCTGTCATCATCAGTATAGTCTAACACGATAATGACGCCTTAGACCATAAGGCTATCGAAGCAGGTCACACATTAAAATTAAAGTGAAAATGGTCTTAATAGCCTTTTAATCATTCAAAACGTTTCTTCCTGCTTGAATCTGACAATATAAAGTATCTCGATGTCAACATGACTGACATAGTCAGCTCAAATACAGGAGGTCGAGATTAGACTCGCATATTGGCCCAGTGTTACTAGTAATCTTTTACGTACGGTAGAGTTCCAAGAGTTTTTGGCTTCCTTTTCCCGGGCAAATGATGTTTAGTAACTAACTAAATCGCACAAAAATGTTCCCTCTGTAGGTGGGGACTGGATGATTTAGGATGATTAGACTTTCCTCAGTCAGACGGTCATACAGATATTAAAAGATATCAATATTGTTGTGGTATCTCGAGAATGATATTTCGTAAAATTTCTAAAATGAGATTTTGGTTTGGATGGAAAATTGGCGATATTTTTTCGTGAAAAGGAAGGAAAGTGCTTTTTTGTTTGTAGTTAGAGGGGGAGGGGGGATGCCAACGAGTTAGCAATCCTCATCCTCCAATCCTAATAGTAGTACATGGGGATACGTGGTTTTAAGAGACAATTTTTCGATGATATATGAAACGGTGATTCCCCCCTTTTTTTTTGGTGATTACATGGTGAATTGCTTGCAATCCTGGATGAAAAATGAGATGGATGATTTATGCGAATTGAGCATGCCATTTGAGCTGGTTTAGTCTGGTTCAGTCAGTAGTTTGTAGTCAAGTACAAGCTGGTTTAGTCTGGTTCAGTCAGTAGTTTGTAGTCAAGTACAGGGTGGTTTAGTCTGGTTCAGGACAATAGTCTGTAGTCAAGTACAAGCTGGTTTAGCCTGGTTCAGGCAGTAGTCTGTAGTAAAGTACAAGGTGGCCTAGTCTGGTTCAGGCAATAGTCTTTAGTCAAGTACAAGCTGGTTTAATCTGGTTTAGGCAGTAGTCTGTAGTAAAGTACAAGCTGGTTTAGTCTGGTTCAGGCAGTAGTCTGTAATAAAGTAGAAGCTGGTTTAGTCTGGTTCAGGCAGTAGTCTGTAGTAAAGTAAAAGCTGGTTTAGTCTGGTTCAGGCAGTATTCTGTAGTAAAGTACAAGCTGATTTAGTCTGGTTCAGGCAGTATTCTGTAGTCAAGTAGAAGCTGGTTTAGTCTGGTTCAGGCAGTATTCTGTAGTCAAGTAGAAGCTGGTTTAGTCTGGTTCAGGCAGTATTCTGTAGTAAAGTACAAGCTGGTTTAGTCTGGTTCAGGCAGTAGTCTGTATTCAAGTACAACCTCGAGTAAGTTAAAGTAGTAAATGGGCTCCTTGGTTAGTTGGTGGTAGACTGTTGAGTAGCTGGTGGGGAAGAAAGGGAAGTTTATCTTTTACTCTTGTTTGTCTCTGTAGCTCTAGAAGTGTGGGGTAGTTGAAGAATGTTCAGTTACAGTTTGTTAATAAATATATTTTCTTAGCACTGCATCATACTACCCGTTTGGGCTATACGCCAAAATAAATATTATCATCCTTTGTCCTGAAATGAGTGTCAGTGGTGGATATTTCCAAAAGGACGGTAGGACAAGTAGAATTTATTATTATTATTATTATTATTATTATTACTACTATTAATATTATTATTATTACTATTATTATTATTATTACTATTATTATTATTATTATTATTATTATTACAATTGTTAGAATTTATTTGTATGTTCACGCTTTAAATTCTTATACATTCTTCTTGCTTTCCCTATAATATTCGTCCTAGGCTAAGCATAACAATTGGAATTCACACTATTAATTTACCATCTGTAGAAAAGAATAAAACCCAATCTTAGATAGTTAGATATTAATAATCTTCCCGCACCGGTGGACAAGAGGACAAAGGTGTCATTATCATCTAGTCTTGTTTATCATTGATTGTGGTCCAAATCCTAGCCTAATATAATGAGGGTGGATTTCCTAAATAGTTTCCCACTGCCCTTCCACGCAAATACGGTATATTTCATTTAAATTATAAATATTTCTTCCCTGCCCTATTGGTGTGGATATGCGAATAATTCAGAAGGGTAGTAAAACGTGAAGGACAAAAAAAATTGTTTAAAAAAATGAAGTTCAAAATTTAAAAAAATATTTAGTTTACCTAAGTGTATATTTACCATCCTTATTACGTAAAAGCCAAACTTTATTTTGTATTATACACGAGAGTCAAGTAGTTTTTATAAACTAGGTCATGATAATTTAAAAGTGCAGCCGATCATTAATTCCCTTAATGTCCGTCATCTCCTGCAAATGATAAATACCGCAGTATCTCTTTTTTTAATATATATATTAACCCACATATTTTTATGACCCATCGTGAAATTGTAACAAGTGGCTCTCACGTTACGTTTAATGTTAGTCTCGCAGGTTTATTTACTATTGCTAGTCTGTTTTTGCACAGACACCATGACGTCATAATAATGTCCATTAGAACTCTCGAAAAATCTAGAACTGCTAGCTCGAATGAACAATCGCTTCTTTAAAACTGCATGTGTTAATTTAGTTAATAAACCAGATTCAATTAATAATAGACCACATAAATGTTAATACCATAAATATTATTTAAAAAATAAATATAATGCTACTGTTACAATCTAATACCTACAGGTGGGTGCGAGAAAAAGATGTCATAGTTTTCCGCTCTCTCTCCACTCTAATGCGGGTACATTACCCTTTAATTTTATCTTACATTATTTATCCTAACGGAGTAAAAGTGTGGATTACCATTAGAAATAGTAAGACGTATATCACTCGAAACAGAACAAAATCAAACTTTGAGGTTAACAACTCACAATTAACAAATATATATATTGGTCTACCTATAAATACAATTAATAACAAAATTCAAGACGCAATTTTCAATATTCTGACAGTTTGTTGCAAATCTGCACGTCTGGACGAAAAAAATAGGACCTCAACTCTTCAAATTAATTCGGAAATCTAGGAGATTTGTAACAGACCCTTAGTAATTAATTAATTAATATAGATGGTCACCATGGTTTGGTTAATTAGGCTGTTAGGTTAATATATTTACTGGCTCCACTCCGTCGTATCGACAATTATCATCCTCTCATCTCATCGGTACATGGAAAGAGCCTCCACGAAAAAAGATTTACGATTAGTTCATTCGGGCGTTCCCTGGGCAACGGTTCATTAGTAGTCGCTAGTATTATTTCCGCAAACAGAACTACAGACACGCCATTATTATTATGAACGTTTTTTTATTGAATTTTACCAAGGTTTTGTCTGATAAATCATTTAAATTTCAATAAACACCTATTTTATATTTAAATGAACATTTTAGAGCTGGCTTCTAAACAATTTTTATTTTATAAATATTGTTAATAAAGACCATCCCATTCTAAACAAAAATCAAACATTACTGAACACATTCAAGGTGAGTTGGAAGGGTACACGAGATAAAATACGTCTTTTTATGGGTTTTATGACAAAAAACCGTTTCTATTTTTTTTACATGTCATACGATTTAGTTAATATCTGTCATAAGCATCATAGCATTTGACCAGAAACATTTTAAATTAATATAAAAACTCCTTGTCAAATTATGCAAGACCCATTATATATGTTGACAAAAGGTTGTGCTTGTTATGTTATAAAACTAAATTAAATATATCTACTAAGGTGATATTTTAATTATTATGTCCAAAAAATATTTTTTGTCATAACAACTTAAAAAATATTAACCTTAATTCAGTTTCCTTTCTACAAAACTTAATGATTATAACATAGCTCATCTACATTCCTCAGCTAAGTCGATTCACATCGGCTAAAAGTTAAAAATAGAAAAAGGTGGCTATGCTCAGTAAACAAAAGTTACTATAAAAATGTACTAGATCCGATTCAATAGCTAGACTTCATAAGATGTTCTCAAAATTCATGTAAAATCAATATACAGAAAACTAGCCCGCATCACATAAAATAACCTTGAGTAAAAATCCTCTAAACGACATCCTGAATAAAACAAAGGGATAAAGAAATATCTAGCTTTGCGATGCGACTGACGTGTTAGCGCTACCACGAGACAGGATTAATGGCGCCTATATCCTGTCTACGGTGACTTTGCGTCGTTTAGTCTAGCGCTGATGTCGGTGAGCTGGTGGGTTGACGTGTTCCAGTGTATCTATCTCCTTCTTTCTTACACTCTTAGTTCACGTCATTACCGTATATGATGTCAACGTTGCTGGGCGGCGCTGCAATCAGTTAGCTGGTGGGTTGACGTGTTTCACCTTATCCCCTTCTTTATTTAACTCTTAGTTCGCGTTCTTTCCGTATTTAATACAAGTTTTTTTCTGGGTGGTGCTACTGTCAGTGATCTGGTTGTTCTCGAGTTTGATTCTGGGTGGTACTGACAAATATTAAACTCTTTAAACAGACTAATTTTCATAGGAAGGGCCTTTAAGAAAATACAAACTTGTTTGCTGCCAACATTGATAACATATTTTAACAATATTATTAGCGTTACTAAAAAGTTAGTGACAATATCCATCAAAAGTGAGAGGTGCAGATATCTTGACCTGACGTATGGATACGTGAAAGCAGATATAGGAACTTTTCTAGCCCTATAAAAACTGGACCGTATATGAGTTCTTTTTAATAATTATCCAGTGCATGTATACTACGATTGGTTTTATTCTAGTTTACTTGTCTCAACTTTTTTTTTATAAATAATAGAAAAAGGAGTAGCCTGGATGGATTTGGCACAAAAACAATCCCAGCCAGCTCACTAATAGTGTTGGTATTTTTGTAATACAACTATATATTATACTTTTTTGCATCGCTTTTTACTACCTATTCGGGTTATACGCTTATAAGATAATGGTTTTAGGGATTGGGATGTTTATATTTAGAGGAATTTGCATGGAAAGAAAGAGAGTGAAAAAACCACCCTAAGTACACCCGATTGAGATTCGAGCTCGTGCTCACCGCAACCGACAGTTTGGTCCAACACGAGAGTAGTGCGTTAGACAATGTGACCACTGAAATGGGATACTTATATATTGAGTCTAAGTATATATTTTTTTTAATTTACAGACTTTTTTGTTTTTAAACATTGGCATATGTTGTTTTCCTTGTGGCCCGCTTTGTTGTACTATGTAAATTAGCCTGCGAGTCTTGAAAGATATGGTCAAACACTGATACGATTAATAAAATTGATCAAAGTGATAAGGCTTGATTTATGTCCCTAGACTTTTGATACAATGTTTTAGTGCATATGTCTCTTTTTGATATAATCTGTGTGTTTGAGCATTTAAAAAAATATAAAAAACTAAATACATCCTTAAAAACATTGCCACCTGAAACAATTTTTACCCGCCCAGAATATTCGAGAATTTACTTTAGAGGGTAATGATGAGGAAAGTAAAGTTCAGGCTAAATTTTACCTACACTTGCGTTTAAGATATGTTGAAAACCATTAACGAATAATTTACCTCAGTTTTTCTGGCTTAGATTCGAGTCCAGACCTCCTCATCATCGGAAAATCGGACAAAATGAAATTGACACCTTAACCAGCGTGACCACTGATAGGGGTATCTGGATTTTAAATAAACGTGTCTTTGTATTGAAACATAAATATATATTTAAAAAAAGCTATATAACAATTAACATCTCAATTAATGGCTTTTAGTGGAGTAAATTTTTGGTTTGATTTACCAAAATCTTGATTAGATTTTGACAAATGTGTGTTATATTCACAAGAATGATTAAATCCTATGAACGACTTTACATCTTAACATTTAATAAACAATAGTGATTTTCTTTTGTTAGAAGATTTTGTTGTAAAGGCCGGAACATTAGTTACAATTATTAACTATGCCTCTAATTTATTGTGCCTCGACTTAAGCTAAACGAATATAAAATATTACTAAGTTGAACTGTGATTCAAAAAAACCTTAAGTAGATTTATGTTTGGTTTTTAATGTTGTGAATTCTAGAGGTCTCTGACTAATTTAATTCGTAGCTATCCGACATCTTATCTCAGTCGGTAGTTTGTCTTCCTACTGAGATAATGAGCCCGAGTTCGATACTCTACATGTACGAAAAGGTATAATTTGTTAAGTAAGGTTCTCCCCCTTTCACAGTGATACATTAATGTCTAGGGGGCTGGGTGTTGGGTAGTTCTTGGTTTAAGTTGGTTTACAAGTCTTGTATTGACATAATCAGTCATTTCAGAAAGTTCTCACTAGATATCTCATAATAATGATAATAATAATAATAATAATAATAATAATAATAAATGCTATTATTATTAAAATAATAAAAATAATTATTATTTTATTTTTATCACCGAACCTGTTCAGGTCAAACGCATATATTATAACTATTCTAATGGGGAAGGGATGAGGAAGGAATTATTTTTGAGGCAATCTACCCAAATTTGCGTGAAAGAAGAGTATGAAACCATTTAGGAAAAATCACCCTCCATAGACCTGACTGGAATTCGAACCCTGATCTCCCCGTTATCAGCAGGCTGGTCTTAATACGAGAGTGATGCCTTAAACTATACGGCCACCGAAGTGGTTAATGATGATAATAATAATAATAATAATAATAATAATGAGTCGTATCTGAAAATACTACGTGGTACATTAAAGTGGCAGACACATCCTCTATATAGACGATGATGGACCACATTCTTCAGACAACGTATATCTAAACTGATAATATGTTCAGACATATACACACAGACGCTAGTCTCAGCATTCTGTTTGTACAGTATGATGCCCATATACAAACACTCTTAAAAGGTATCGTCATGGTACTCGTCATAGCGTGTGGAACCCTCTTGTTGCAGAAAGGAACTATGTCGTGCTCAGACTAAACAAACTTATAATTTGATGATGCTTCTTATAGGTCACATTATCATAGAGTCAAGATAGGATTGCCTAGATTTAGGGCGTTAACGTTTTGTGGATAGACAACCTCACACTACTATTGACACTCCTTATGAAAATAGTTACTCTGATGTTTCCAAAAAAATAAGTTAAATAACTTAGATTTTGTTTTTTGTGACCATAATAATAAGTTACTGCACTTATCTAAGTTATGTATAAAGAACCTTTTCTCAAAGACAATTATATTTTTTGCAGCCAATATTTATAACATTTTACTATATTATTAATACTATTTTATAGGTATTGATAACGATTATGAAAAGTGACAGCTGCATATAACATGACTTGACGTATTAATACGCTATTTAGGTGACATCGGTGGTCTCAGAGTAAAGTGCTTGCCTTAGTACCCCTGATGTTCGTGGGTTCAAACCCGGCCGGGGTTGAAGGATCTTTCTTGAATAATTCAAATCCGTAGCCCAACTTCCTTCGAAGGGGAAGTAAAGCTGTTGCTCCCATGTAGGTAGTGGCATGTAAAAGAACCCTGGAAGGTATGGGAAAATACCTTTCCCGGCAAAATTGGTAGTACCTTTCACTCTAACTCATAGAAATTCTCGTGTACTGAATTAATTAATCGTTTCAGAAAGGCGCATGTTGTATACTCCACAGAAATAAATAACTTATTTTAGCAGTCATATAAGGCTTCCTATTAATAATTAATCTGTAGTTTACTATACTCTTCACATTATTTGAAGATCTGAGGCAATTTACGAGAAAAGTAATTAAAATTAAGTAAGATTAAAAAATTGTAAATCTCTTAAACCCAAAATATACAATTGTTTATGGTATAAGGAGCACTTCTGTTATATTTCATCCTAATTGTAGATAGAATAGGTGGTAATTTGAAATTAGAAACCCCTATCTAAATGGTGTGAGATAGATGAATGACTGCTAACAGTTTAAACACTACTGAATTTGGCCCCCTTAATATGTGTTAAGCAGGTTTCTTTTAACTCTTGCAGTAAAACGATATATCTATAAATATATATACATAATATATAATTATATATGATATATAATAATAATATGTATGCACTTACACACCACAAATATTAATTTGTATTCTAAATTATTTATTTTCTCTATTTTTTATGCATTTTGATGTCAAACACAGCATTTGGACTATACAAGGATTTTTTTAAAATAAACAAATAGTCTTGGAAATAGATCTATTAAAAATAGTAAATAATATTTAGTTTTTATATTTTAATCAATGTGTTGTAGTAAAACTATATAGATTATAGAGTAGCTGAGCCTTGTGAGTACGAAGAAGAGGAAGAGGGAAAATATCAGTTTTATCAGATAGTTTGGTGGGCACGACGACTCATTACTGAGTAACTTTGGGGAAGGATCCGGTCCAAAGACCTAAAGGAGGGAGATTTCACAAATTTTTGACCTAAGAATGAAATGATGCTCTAAAAAACATAAAAAGCTTAGACCGAATATACTCTTAAAAATACCTTTTTGATTTCTCATAATTTTTGTAAACCCATACATTACTTTAAAATCTTTGGAAAAGAATTCTAAGAAACATTATTATTATTATTATTATTATTATTATTATTATTATTATTATTATTATTATTATTATTAGCAGCACCACGTCTTACTACCCGTTCAGGTTGTATGCACATAGACAAATTATTTTAAATATTATACAGACTGTCCACAATTAATTATTCACCCTTTTAATTGCTTTAATAAATCCGTTATTTTTAGGAGTTACATTAAAATGGTTTGTGGTAATTAATTAACACATCACAAGACATTTTTGTTTTAGTTAGACTACCAGTGGATGATTCAGTAATTCAGACAACTCATAAAATAAATAATTTATTAAGGCCTTATTTTCAGGTAAATAATATAAACTATTATACTACATACTTATTATAGTACTAAACACTATACCACGTATTTTTTATTTTAAGGGAAAAGGTCAAATTTTTCTTTATATATGGTTTATTCGTTGATAAATTTTAAATCTTGGAAGCTGAAAAAAAAGCACTCATAATACACCACTTTAATCAACATTATTATTACTAATATTATTATTATTATTAACATCGCGTCTTAATATTTGTTTGCGTTATACGGATTTACGCTAATTTGTAATGTAGGGTGATTGTGAGGTGAAATGGAGGACCTACAGCTTAACGTGAAATCCGAACCACGGTGGAGGCCTGGCATTCCTAACATTCACAAGTTGTGATTAATACACGTCTTGTCAGAGGTGAAGGAAAGGGTTTGGCAATCAGATAAATCTGTGCTGGGACCGAGGATTGAGCCCCGGACCCCAACACAGAAGTTTGACACCTTACCCCTAGACCACCAGGTCACCTAATTTAATCAACATAAGCAGTTAGATGTTATAGGTATTAATTGCTGGTTAATTGTCTTAATTACCACTTATTCATAAGAACCTTACCGTTCTCTTATTAATATATTTAAC
The DNA here is from genome assembly GCA_902151455.1 of Timema bartmani. Classification (NCBI taxonomy): domain Eukaryota; kingdom Metazoa; phylum Arthropoda; class Insecta; order Phasmatodea; family Timematidae; genus Timema; species Timema bartmani. The sequence continues at coordinate 271,542 of CABFWB010000297.1, forward strand.
CAATTATTGCTGGATGGGAGATTTATTTCGTAGACCAAGAGAATAGGAATCCCCATTCCCTTAACCATAGCAAGGCCTGGGTAAATCTAATCGTAACCCCCTTACACCCGAATGACTTAGGTCTTTCTTTAATCATAAGTCACCTTGTGTCGAGTTGAAGACTTGTTAGAAAGTGCCGGAAAATGGGCGTGTCCCGACGTTATGCTGATGTCGAGAGGAGCCTACATATTAATCCCTGAACTTGAAGTCTTACCGAGCGATGCTCAAGTGTTGACTCTCTCTCTCTCTGCGTTCGATGGAGAGCCCTTGGTTGAGTGACAAGGCGTAAAGAGAGGTTTCACTCGACAAGATTGCAGTTCCAGGTTGTCTAATATTATTGACATAAAAATTGATAACAGAGAGGTTTGATAGGTGAGATTAAAAAAAACTATATGTTAGAAAATATTTTGATTTATTGAATACTTGGTTATTTTACGACGGATAATTTTGATAAAAAGAAGTAAAAGTACTTAGATATTTACGTACAGAATAGTAAATCAACTTTTTATAACGTTTTAACCTTATAAAAAGTTGGGTTATTACTCTGTAAAACATTATATTGTCACAGGTGACCTGGTGGTCTAGGGGTAAGGTGTCAGACTTCTGTGCTGAGAGTCCGGGGTTCAATCCTTGGTCCCGGCACAGATTTATCTGATTGCCAAACCCTTCCTTCACCTCTGACAAGATGTGTATTAATCACAACTTGTGAATGATAGGAATGCCAGGCCTCCACCGTGGTTCGGATTCCACGTTAAACTGTAGGTCCTCCATTTCATCTCACAATCACCCTACCATTGCACATTAGCGTAAGTGCGTATAACCCTAATGGGTAGTAAGACGCGGTGCTAATAATAATAATAATTATTATTATATTTGCGTCTTGATCGAAACATATTGATTATTATTAATTAAAAACCAACAAAAATAAACACAGATAAAAATATAACTTTGTTAATGTTGTTGATTAAAAATATTTTACTCAAACATTAAAATAAGCGTTAAATTTGTATATTATTAAAAAGTTAAATTATTTAGCTTTATGTTCCCCAAGTCCAGTCTTTATAGGAGTGGTGGTGACTGACACCTATCAGAACATTTATATTGCAAACATTGGTTGAACGTCCCTAACGTTAAATTTTTTGTTGTAATACTATATTATTAATAAAAAGGGTTAACAAACGTTTCTAGTGATATTTCCCTGGGATTTTCGTAACAAATTGAAAGAACAAAATAATTAATAAAACCCATATGATTCTTGTTTTGTGGTTGTGGCAACAAAACACATGAAATGATAAATAAAAAAATATTAACTTATATTCACACTCTATCGTGTTGTAGCTGGGCACCATAATTAATAACTATTCTTGATAACTTATAGAAAGAACAAAACACAATATTAATTTTTATTTGTAAATACATGCGTATGAACACAACCGAAAACGTTTATTTATGGCTTCATCAACCACCCTTGTTTTGCCTTGTTTACTATCTTAATTAATAAGGGAAGGTAGCCCTTTAGGGCAACTTCCACACATACACACACACATACATACACACACACACCCACACACACACACACACGCACGAACAAATAAATGGTTAAACAATTATTTTCATACGTTCGTAAAAACAATTCAAAGAAAAATTAGTAACCAATATTTTGTTTTTAAAATTTTGATATTAAAACGTGACATCAGCTTGACACATGGTCTTGACGATCATATGATTTGGCGAATGGATATATTATAGAAGATCTGGTAGTTTTTGCTAGTTGTCAGTCCTATGGTGAATTTGAAAGAATATATATTTTCGATACATCAAAAGGTAATTTACAAGTGTATTTATTCAAGTCTCCAATAAGGTTGTATTATACAACTTGCTTAATTTATCTTATAAACATGATTATAAACACACTTATAAATGCTCGGACCCGTATCAAGGACTTACTTTTCACTTTTATGAAACTTTGATTTTTGGTCTTGATAGCCTTCAAGATGCCATTTTTAAGTAACCCGCCAACTTAAGTACAACAGCTTTAATATTTGGTTTTATTCTGCTAGGCCTGAATGTTCGGTAAACAAATATCAAATCTAGACTATAACTGATCCAAATTTTTTTATTTTTGACGCTTTGGTTTAAACCGTGTTTTTTTTATATAATAATCAGTCTTTTATCATTATCAAGCCAATTTCAAAAACATAATTAATTTTAATACGATACATAATTACCATTCTAAAATATCGAGGCAAGATTGAAACGATCGGGAGATAAGAAACGTATTTTCCCCGATATTTTAATCACAAATAACTGGTTTTGGTCAAAGTAAATAAAAATGCTTCAGAATATATATATTTAGTCTAGTTCTATACACATAATAGATTCAAAAGTTCTTGAATGTATGCCATGAGAATCGCAGAATTTTACCAGAAATGAAGAGAATATATCCTTGTCAAACGACCCAATGTCTATGACATACATACCAAAACTATTGAGATCACTTTCTTACTTTATTACTTGATGGCACTAGGAACTCTAACGTTCATTGCCGCTCTTAAAAAAGTACGCCAACTATCCTTATTTTGACAAGCTCATCACACCCTATCCCTTTCAGGTCCTTTCTAATGTTATCCTTCCATCTGCGTCTAGGTCTTCCGATCGTGTTTGCCAATCAGTACCCTGATCACGGTTCTAGATTCTCCCATTCGCTCTACATGTCTTGCCCACCGTAATCTACTATCATCTACGATTGATTATTATAACAATTTCTTGTTATGAGTACAGGGTATATAATTCATCATTATGTAACCTCCTTCACTCCCTAATAGCCTCGTACCTTTTCGGACCAAATGTTTTCCTAAGCGCCTTATTTTCCAACAGCCTTACTATGTTTGTTTATTTTTTGTCATGTAAGGTAAGATACCAAGTTCCACACCCATAGAGAACCACTATGTTTAGAAAATTTAATTAAACCCATATTTTTTAACAATATTGTATATATTATGGCCATAAAAAGTGTTTCGTCACAAAAATTGATACAAATACGGACCTTAACTCGAGTTCCCTTCAATGCCGCCTTAAGTGGAAGACAAATATACATGGGACTAGAAACTATTTGTATGATATTTCTTCTACAAACGATTCATAGCGTTTTTATATCAAATATCTAAAGTACAATGTCTAACATTCCTCGTGAATAGGCTATTTGTTATGTGACATGCTCATTTACAATTTATGGAAATCACCCTTGAGTTGCCATTGCAAATATGTTAAAATATTTGATGTTATGTTATCTTAGTGATTTCTTTTTTTCTGTGAAAGAACTGTTTGGGACATTGTGTTTATTTATGTCAACTGGTTGCGAGATCGATATTCATAGATCGACGTCCGTAAATATTTAAAATAACCAACGAGGCTTTGTGGTTGAAAGGTGATGCATAATCTAACGTTTTGGATGGAAATCTTTATGCCGTATGATTCAAGCACAATTTACTGAACATTTACCGATAGTTCAAAATACTTGATTTTATAATACACTGTTTGAAAAGTTAACTGTAAAATAAGAGTATATAAATAAGTTCATTAATTTCATCCGCAGAAATCCATTAACTATTAATATGAAGTGCAGTCATATGGTATTCAAATATATATTTTAATGAAACTACTATAAGTTTGTTTAAAAAGTGACTCAATAAAAATATTTAGTTGGTTTTATAATACTGGCTTACTGTGGATTCACACGTTCGTCTTAGAACAAGAACAGAGCAGTAACCGATCTTTAAAACAATCACCAGATTTCGGGAACTGTTTTGAAAAAACTCGTTAAATGAAAATTGTGGGCGTGTATTTAATTTTAGTTTTTTTTTATTTATTTCTCAACACAATAGAGTAATTTGAGAAAATCCATTATGGTCTCAACATAAGATCTGTTGACATACTAGAAAATCAAACGTGTCGGAAATCAACTGCTTATTATAAGTTTCAATCATTGGCCAACAACTGTTATTGCTAGCGTAATGAATTTATACACTACTCAAGAAGATGCTGCTCTCCATTTACGGCGAACGTGTGTATTAAGCCTTAATTATAAAATATGAACTGTCAAACTAATCTTTTTTACTTTCCCTGAGTGTTTATAGAAACTAATATAGGAATGCTAATCTGAAACTTGGAAAAGCTAAGAAATACTTTATAAGGGGTTTTCAATCTTATCTCTTCTAGTTTATTATTTTGATTATTTTGTTATTAATATTCTAGATATAGGAATAATACTAGATAATTTAAAAATAATATTAAATTCGCTGTCCTTGTATTACCTATTAACTATCTAGATCTCAATAAACTTTGATTTGTTAAAAGTAAATTACTATTATTAACCAGATACAATTATAAATACTTTTGTACATAGTTGGTGAAATACCCAATCATCATGAATAAGAATTACGGCTAATATGTCTCAAAATGTTTACGAGTTACATATAAAGAAATTTACTAGGGTAATCTAGTAAAATGTTTATTAGTTTACTGATCTTGCCTTGACATATTGAAACAGGTTGGAAATAATACTTTATAAAATGCTACATTAATATTTGAATACATTCATACTAAAATGATAAATAATAGTCCAAAGTAGGCTTTATATATAAAAACCGTTATTCTCAACTATGCCACGAGTATGGGCGTGTGCGATATATTTTTTTAAATTCTATCACTCCTCTACTAAAATAATCAAACTTTATCCTTGTCTCTAGTTTTTACATTGCCCGTAACAAAAGACTTGCCAACTCAATTAATTCCCACAATGCAGTCTCGGCAGTGTAAAAAGTTCCTGTCACATCTAACATACCTTACTTGTCATTTTATTACGTGTGAAAGCACAAAAACTTTGTTTAATTAGTGCTGCTGTACGTACAATTAGATTAGGTTCAAATTCCCAACAAATTTTATTTGAGAACTTTTTATTTGAAAAAAAAAAGTTAAGGATGCAGATTGTTTGTAGGGTGGAAAATGATGGTTTGTGTTTTTAAATGAATTCTGAATAAAAGTCATGATTATTCAATCAAGGCTAAGTGTTTTTGTTACAAGATTTCAAAGAAGTTTGAAGGCTCGGTAAAAAAATCCCTAATTAATCTATATTTATCCTTAATAGATACAGGCTATGTATATATTTAACATAACTTATGTATGAGCTATATTTTAATTTACAGGCATAATGATTTATAAGTTGTTTATTCCTGTATATTCACTGTAGGATTATTGGTCGATGGTGATGTTGTCACATATTAATTAATATAGACACAATTGGAGCAAGTAAAATATTTTTAAAATGATTATCATATCTTTGTCAAAACATCAATCAAATAAGCATATGAAATAACTCATTATTTACGTGGACTCCATAAATAAGATTTATATTTTGCCACCGCATCGCAAAACCCATTCAGGCTACACGCATAATTATATACTAATTACGCTAGAGCTAAGTAAGGTTGAATTTTTAGGACGTGTACTCACATTCACGAAGCGGGAGGGTAAAAAGCTATTTATGAATAACCAGTCTCGATTCGCCATATCGGTATTAGAACCCCAATCTCCCTATCACCGAAAGTCCAGTCTATTACCGCCCAACCAAACCCATTTGACAGCCGAAGCGGGTTACACTGAGTTATACCGGGGAAAATTTAATGACTACCTGTGACCTTACGTCATTTCTAGCTAGGATTTCTCATGTTGATGACTTTAGGTTTTATTCAGCCGGTTTTAAGGACATGACGTTGAAACAAAATCCATACATTCTTAAATAATTCTAAAAATAGTCCTATACTGTCACAAAATTATTATTATTCATCTTGAAGCACTTTTTTTAAACGTATTTTAATATATCATCTACAACTAAGGTTATCTAGTTTAATCACGAAAATAGCCTGTCAGAGTCTTCCTGCCATGATGTACACACACAAAAAAAAAAAAAGTCCAAGGCAGCAAAAATGACTATCTAGAATAGGAACTAAGTAAAATGTAATTTTAAAAGCAAGTCAATGTTCTCAAGGCACAACTAGTACAGTGATTGTGTAAACTCGTCTGAGGAAGAGGGGAATTGATGAAGTGTTATCAGTACATAAACAAGAAGCATCGCAGGATTGACTGCTCATTTTCTTTCCGCTCTTTCTATTCAGTACATTGGTGTCTAAGGGCCAGTTTCATAGTCAGATTTAGTACGCCTAAAGTGTGAGTCGATACTAAATACAAGACGTCACCTACCTAGACCAAAATGGAATGGGCTAGTTTCGCATATGAAACTGGCCCATTCCATTCAATTTCAGGTGGGTGACGTCTTGTATTTAGTGTAGCGCCGCACTTGAGGCGTACTAAATCTGACTATTAAACTGGCCCTAAGTGTGATTAGTGCTTCGGCTGCTTAGTTGCTTCAAGCTAGGATGCAACCCACTTTGAAATATCCAAGTAGGCATCGTCGTTAGCGCTACAAGAATATTCGAAAGTATTTTCTTCTCTTTCGTTAAAGTGACGTTTCAAAGTCTTGTTTCTCGAACTACCAGTTGACCTCGAGAGTTTGGGAACTGTAACCTCTGAGGAAGAGGGGTCTAGAGTCACTTGTCACGCCATGTATTTCTCTCTCTCTTTACCTCTAACTTGCTCTCTCTACTTTATCTTATATTTCCTTTTTTTTGATCTACCCTTGACTCCCTCTCTCTTACCTTCACATATTTCCCTTCCGCCTCGTTCTTAATCTCTCTTACTCTCTCTTTAGCCGGTATTGATTCTTGCAGGCCTCACTTTTCACCACTTTAACGCAAATTGGTCGTAGGCCGCAGGGGTTGGAGGGGGAAGGAAGTCTCTCCCGCTACTTGCCGTGCCTGGCACTACAGCCCCGACATCGACCACCACACAAGGATCTACCCTCCCCACTCCCCATCCCTCATACCCCATGCCTTGGTTGCTAATAAAGTGAGCACTGCTGCCAACACACAGGAAACTAACTGCGGTTACAACCAGAGGAAATCTTTTGACGACCTGTCCTTCTCGTAGCGTCGTTGTATTTTGACGTTTCTCGTTGGTGAACCTGGCTCCACTAACAACGACGCTTTGTATTACAGTCCAATTTTAACGGGAAGGGCCATTTAGTAGATACAAACATATTTTTTGCGGCCAAACTCAATATCTTAATAAATTATTAGTGTTAAATATATAGGTTTTATTATCATACATCAAAGCTAATAATAACAACAAATTTGCGCGTCTGGGCTACATCGTTCGTAGCCCAGTAGTGAAAAGATTAGCCAGTACTAATGTACTAAGGGGACGCTCGAATGTACTAATCGTACATCTTTTCCGTGGAGGCTCTTTCCATGTGCCGATGAGATGAGATGATAGGGAATATGAGGGCGTGGAACCTGTGGAAACACAACCTAACTTGAGTTTAATGAATTAAACCCTGGTGACCGTTGGGGTAACTCCCCCTTCTAGAAAAATACCCAAGGTACCAGCCGGGAATTGAACGTGGGACCCTTTAGCTTGTAGCCAGGCGTAGTGACTACTACACCACGGAACCGGTTACAATATAAGAGACAGATGCAGTTCACTTGCCTTGTATAAATACGCGGAAATAGATCTAGTAACTTTTATAGCCGTCAAATGTACTACCCTTTATTTTTGAGGCTATATTGAAGGTCTCTAAATATTAATACATACCAATTAGTACAAAAATAAATATACGCCATAAATATAGTTTAAACTAGGTATAAAATAAGCCTTTAAAGTTTTTTTAATATATTCTTAACCATTCGATCTATATGTAAATTAATTATATTTATAGGGTAAGAATAATTAAGGTAAAACTTAAACTTGAATTAAACGGTATGAAAGAAATTATTAAGTTTAATCAAGAATAATCGTTTAGTCAACAATACCGATACAAAGAATGAAAAATAAAACATTGTTAGCAAAGAGAAGCTAAGAATGAGCAAAGCATTGCTCGTATCATTATAGGGAATAAATATCAAAAGCTCTATGCTAGTGACACAGGAAATAGTCTCTAGATAATATGCGGCGTCATTTTTTTTAACATACGTAAATTAGCTTTATTAATAGGGCAAGAATAATTAAGTTAGAACTCAAGTGAAAATATTTTTGCACATTTTCTTAGAGGAAAACTATTTAGGAAAAAAACCCATTAGTTCCCAAAGGAATTGAACTCAAGCCTAGCCGTCACCAGCAACCCCTGCTATATAGACTTCACTCCCACTGATGTAGGTAAAATTTAAATTCATATTGCATAGCTTATTTAAAAGCATAAATTTACAAATGAAATATTTGTAGCTTTTAATTTTTCAAATAATTATATAAATAGTTAGATACTTTAAAACTACACTTATGACATAATTCAACACCAATACCATTTTCCACAAAAGCCTTAAAACTAACTATGATATAAAAAGTATAGTGGCATGCTCATAGGTAAAAAAAAATATTTTCAGTTTTTATCACTATCACAAATCATATCAATAACGATTTTAAAAAAAAATGATACGAAACTTCGCACGAACTTTCTCGCTCTATTGTTTAGAAATGGAGATAGGCCTATTTACTCAAAATTCGTAATATAATATACACTAGCAAACCCGAGAACAAATTTAGCTAGGCATACTTAAAACAATTTTTTATTAATGGTTTTAAATTGCATAATTTTATTTTTAAAGAATTAATGTCTTCATTTGTATATTAGGACCAATAAAAAATATCGGTATTGGGTCCCCAAGGGTCAACATTTCATATTAAAATTTACACTCCCGGTTAAAATTTGCATAATTTTACTAGGGGATGCACATATTATAGTTATCGCATTGCTCTTAAATCTCTCTTTTATAAATGTTGACCAATAAAATAGGTAATTATTGACTATTGAGTCTAAATTGAGATAGAATCATTATAGCCGATTTTGAGAAAATGGAATTTTTTCTTTTCATCCTCTGGTAAACTGCTATTAATTTTAGGGTTAGGCAAATACACAGCCAGATGGCATTGCAAAAACCACATTTTAGAATTTGGGGGGTCATGAGACGTCGATATCCATCAAAATCTCCGAGTTAAATTTGTTTGACGATCACAATACTTGCTCTACCTGTAAGCGAGAAAGAAAAAATATGGATATTGGGTCCCCAAGGGTCAACACTTTGTATTAAAATGTCTACTTCCGGTTTAAAATTTTCAACATTTTATTTGGGGTTGTACATCTTATGGTTATTGCATTTTTATTAAACTCTTCATTCATAAATTTTGACCAATAAATTAGGTAAATATTGACTATTGAATCTAAAATGATAAAAGATAGATCATTGTTGTACAAACATTTCTCCTAAGCGGTTGATAGAAAGATAACGTACACTTTTTGAGAGACTTACTCATTCCTTACTCTATGGCATTAGAGAATTAATGCATTAGTAGTTAAGTATTATCTCTTTACAACTAAAGCTCATAAAATTGTATTAATATATTTGCCGATATCTCAGAAACTGTTGGTTTATAAAAATATATTTAATATAACTGTGTAGTATAATTTACAATTGAATGAAAACGACAGAAGCCTCTGGAGGACCAGTGTTACGAACACGGACAAATGGACTGTATGGTGGAAAGTAAATGGGTAGAGGCAACTCACCTTCACTTTATGTGGTATGACTGGCAGTGTCCTGGCGCAGTCCTCTTCAACAACACACACGAATAAAAAACTACACCACTTCCGGGTGAAGGTTCACGGAACCTTATCACTTCTGTCTTGAATTGAGTCTCCGTGCACGGCACAATTAAATCAACAAAAACTAAAAACACCACGCCAGCGACACTTGGCGGGAAAACAATAAACATATAGTGGTCCAGGTATGGTCTTGTTGCCTCCAAGAGTGGGGAAGGTTAATGTAAGATATGAAAAAACCAAACAAACAGAACTAAACCTCAACAATAACAATCAAAAACTCACAAACCAAAACAAAACAAAAACAATTCAATTTCGAGGCATAGAGAACCTAGATAAAAGGAGCACTATTCAAAGATATAACATAGAGGAATGAAAATGAAGTATAGGATTAATAATATTCGTCAAACAATAGAAAAATATACAAACAATAACAGTTTTTTATTTTTAATTGTACTACGATTTTGCAATGATAATTTATTTAGTATCTCAAATAGTTTCGGGGATACGGAAATTTCCGCTTCTGTAAAGTACCCTAAAAGTCATTTTCATGGGAAAATGAAAACAGCCAGTCCATTTATAATCTTAATCAATGCCTAGATACGAATTTTAATCAAAATTGTTAGAGCCGATTTTGAGAAAATATATTTTTTCTCTTTACGCCATATATTGAACTACTCTTAATTTTAGGGTTAAAGAGACACAGACAGACGGCATTGCAAAGACCACTTTTTAGGGTTCGGGGGGTCATGAGACGTCGACATTTATCAACATTTCAGGTAAGATTTTTTTTTACGGTTGCAATACTTTACCTGTGTTCGAAAAGGGAAAAAATATACATACTTGCGTATAGCTTGAAAGTTATTAGTTCTATAAAAATATGCTTCTTATAAAATATTTGTATTATAAATAGATCTAGATATTTTCAATGGAAAGTAATTTAATATCTCAAATAATTTCGGAGATAAGATGAAAAATAAGAACTTATGCATTAGACCGGAGACCTTAAAGTCATTTTGCTGAAATATTGAGAGTAGCCATTTTGTTTGGAATATTTATTAATGTTTGGAAAATAATTTTTTATAAACATCGTTAGAGCCGATTTGGAGAAGATCGACTTTTTCTCTTTTTGCCCCTTACTAAACAACCCTTAGTTTTAGGGTTAAATATCCAATTTCAAAAACCCCTTGGGGCAATCCTATGAAAACCCTTGATACCAAGTTTTAGCCAGATCGGTAAAAATAGTTTAGGCTGTAGTCGGAGGTACAGACAGACGGAAATTCAAAAAACAACTTTTTTGGATTCGGGGAGGAAGGGGGGTCATGAAACGTCTAGATTTATCAAAATCTCGAGAATGATTTTTTTGACAATCACAATAATTTCTCTACCTGTAAGATAGCGAGAAAGTAATAGTAAAAATAATATGTAACTTAGTAAATATCGGGAGAAAACTTTCCTACCACATTGACACTGTACTATCTTAAATTAAATAAATGTTTTCGTCGTACTTGACCATTAGAGCGTTAATATTAAAATGAAGTAGCGTGCCATCTTATTTTAGTCCAGCACTGTTGTCCACGTGGCCTAAGGTGTAAGATACACATTTTACTTGGGCGAGGTGGTTGAGGCTTTACTCTAGGTTAAGTGCACCATAAGTGATCTCTTACATTTAATTTATCACTGAGATTATTATTTTTTTCAATTTACGCAAATACATGTGCACATCCAATAGAAGCTAATATTTATACCCCTAACCCTTTAAATTTAGAGGTGTGGTATAGGATCTGTCTGTAAAAATGTATATCTAAACAAAAATTATTTAACATCTTTGAGATATTGAAATAATAATTTTAAAATATTATTGTTAATTAATGTTTTATTATAATCCACAGATATATAGTCCTATATTTCGAGTTAGAGATTTAATTTAAAAACTACTACACCATTGATAAATATTACTTGTATTTTGTTATTAGCAACGACGTGGATTAGGGGCAACATATAGATCTGGAACATAATTTTTTAGTAAATACTTTTTATAAACTACCTTATTACTTGCATAGATGGGCACGCGTACTAAGCGTCAAATTCATTCAATCTAATTTTTGGGGAAATTGGGGTTCGGGGTTTGAATAGCTGAAATTACTGAAGGTGGTTTTTCCTACATACTTTATACCTTTCCATACACACAAACGCTGGAAAAATTTTTTCTTCAAATTCTTTCCAGCCACGACGTTGCCTACTTGGTAAATCATTCTAAATAATAATAATAAATTAAGGAGCAGTAATGATTATGGTTAAGACTTGGATAAAAGTCGAAGCTATTTTACGAAGTGGGTTGCATCGCACCTAGGCAGTCCAAGCGCTATCACACTTATGCGCCAATGCACGAAATAGAAAGAGAAGGAATAAAATGAGCAGTTCATCCTGTGAGTCTAGTCTACCTGCTTATGGATATTTCCCTCTTCCACTGACGAGTATACACACTCTCTACTATTGGTGCCTGGACAGCATTGAATTGCACTACAATACTACATATTTTCTGGTTTACTATTATAGATAGACATCTACTTACTTTATTCCTTCCGGCCACTTTCGCGAGAAGGAAACCGAATTGCTTATTTTTAAGACGATTAAAAAAAATACTTGTAGAAAAAACCACTACAAGCTAATAAAAATTATTATCATTTAAGACTACTATTTTAAAAATCTTCTAATATATGAATTTTGTTTTAATATTCTATATTTAAAAATCGCCGAAATCCTATCTTGGCTTGCCATTACGTCACAAGTAGATAACGTCCTTTGTATAAATATTCAAATAGACTTCCACTAAGACGCATAGACCAAGACGCAAGACGACAGTAAAAAAAGAGTAACTTATTCATGTTTGTCCTCATATAATATCGTACAAATAACAAATGAACTTACCAAAAAAAACACGTTAAATTTAATCAAACCTTTCTTAAAGATATTTAACACCACGGTACATATTAAAATAGAACGTGCGTCTATTTGATCCACGTTTATCTCTTCCCAAAATGGGGCGTTAACAACGGAAGAGGGGAAACAGGGTTGGGGGGGGGGGGGGGCCTTGGTACCAAGTTCATTTTAACAAGGGTTGTAAAGAGGGGGACTGCAAAGACCCCCCGCCAGGGACGGACGGGTATCA
>CABFWB010000297.1:287516-318222 GCA_902151455.1 Timema bartmani
ATTTTTTTTTTCATGTTAACGAAAATCTTGTGAAATAAATAGACTTCGTGACCATGCATAATCTCCTTCCTAGGCTAGGCTTGCAAGACATTATTTATTTTATCTGTGGCAGAAAAGCGTATACAGTTAAATATCCCGTATTATATATATAACACGCGCTGTATTAAATTATTTTAATCCTAAAATACAAATATGGTATTATATTAAAATTCTATTTTTTTTTATTCAGCACAAAAATGAGTCTGTACACAAAAAATATGTTATTGTTTCTAGTTTTGGTTTTGATGTCCGTTAAAATACATACATATATTTTTTTAGAAAATATATTTTAGTTTAATAGCAAAAGTAATAAACAGAACTTTTTAGTCGAAAAATCATTAACTCATCTTAATATGAAAATAATCTTTAATATACTATTATTCACATGTTTGTACTAATGTTGATTCTGACAGGTGCAATTTCGGATATTTTTTTTTTTTGGAATTATGTTTTCTGTTTTCTTGATTTATCTCCCTAAAAACAGGAGGTACGTTGTATATGTGTATGGCTTGGCCTGATTATCACGATTTTTTTTTAGCTTTGAACTGTCCCAAACTATAAATATAGCTCCATAAACATGACCGTTGTATGCAAAAAAAAAATGGGACTAACTACAACACTTAATTAATTAATGTACGATGTTTCAGCTGTGTAGAGTACCAAATTAGGAAAAATGATAAAAACTCTGAATACACAAACATACACCCCATGGTTTTTACTATATGGATTTCGTTTATGTTAATGATTGATACTTAATAAACAGAATTGTCGGGTATTTCTTCTAATAATTATATTTGGCTAAATTAATTAATCATTATGGTTTGGATTGAAATGAAAACTCTCAAAATATAATTAAATAGGCTTCTTTCTTACTAAAACATTCCGTATTAATTTAAATGGCCCTTTAAAATCGAAAAATAAAATCGAAAATATTTAATGGATTTCGTTCAAACTCTATGTATAAATACTATATGAAGATGGATTTTTAAAAGAATAACAACGCTCAATACTATAATTTAACACTGATTTAGAAAGTAGGCCTACATTGAGGTGTATGTATTTTCAAAAATCTATCAATCACATAGTTCAAGTAAGCCCTTAGACGTTATTTGCAAGATTTTCTTTAATTTAAACAGTTTTGTTTACTTATTATTCTTTGTGTTTTATCTACCACGTATTACAATGCCAAAGAGATATTTGTAATTTACTTAAGCTAACAAAGGGAGCGTGAGAAAGGAAGAATTTATAGAAAATGTACTTTCACTTGCGTTGATATTGAGTGTGGAAAAGCTAAAATCTGTCTGAGATGAACCCTTTCATTGGCAAACTAGAGCAGATTATTTGACATTTATTTAACAGAACCACCGTTTTGAGTATATCCTATACGTTATTATTTATATAGCCTCTTTAAGTAAGACCTTTATTCCTAGTTATTTTTGTTTTATAATTAAATAAAAAATATTTCTAGGCACAATTAAAATGGAACGTTGACTTTGAGAGTCTCTGCCAGGAGTGTGAATTATTCAGAATTAAATATATCCATGAACAACGTTCGAGTGACAAAGAGCAGGCCTATATAGCGGCTTAAATGTATGGTATTACGCAGCGATCCTACTGGAGAGCCCCTTTCATTCCTGTATGAAGCAACCCTCGCAGCACGCACGACACGCGAGGGCTGGAGGGTGGCATAACGTTCAGGTGCTTATGACAGTTCCGACACGAAACGGGCGGATATGACACGTGAAGAGGATTTCACCGACCCTGTTAAAAACAACTTGGATACCTCGTCTCTTAGTTTTATATACCTTACTCAAATACAAACTTGGCATTAAAATTTATAAAGATGAAAGATTACTTAGAAACTGTAATTTATTAAAAAAATTATTTTTACTCAAAACATAGAATACCTAATGAATACAAAATTATTTGGTATCTACAGAAATTGTAACAAATTTATTTAGAAATTAAGTATATTTTATTGCATAAACATTGTTTTCACTTCGTTTTATTTCAGTTTTACCTTGACTCATTAAACTATGGCCTTATTTAGTTTCACCATAGTGGAAAAAAGTAAGGCTAGGTTTCTAAATTTCAGAGTAAGCGTGGAACACAAATAAAAACAATCGAAACAACCTAATTTAATAGGTCTTTTATACATTTTTAAGAAGAACAAATGTTGTTTTTGTTTGTCATAGATTAAAGAATTAGTTAAATATTTTAAACGAAACATTCTCTACTGTTAGTGACATAATTAACTAGAAAATGTTTATAATAAGTTTCTCAAGTTTCTAAAGTTAAATGCTGGTAACTTGTGTTTTCCTAAATATCTGACTAATACTATTTAATATTTTTTTGTTTCCCCATCAATAAAAAGTAGATTTTCTAATTTATGCATACAGATTTTATTATTTCCTTCTCAACTCAGTTATTTTTTCTAATAAAATATGTTAAAATCTTAAGATTGCAAAATAGAATATATAAATGCAAGTTGTATTAATTGTGAATCATTGAAGGGCTTAAATCAATTGGAATTGAGTTAATAACATGTAATTTTGTTTTCTAACCTGTAAAATGATCTTTTTTTTTTGTCGAGTCAGTTCTTAAACCTTTGAAGGGTGAACCCTTCACCGTCATATAGCTTTATAGATAGAACGCTTTGAACAGTAAATACTGACTTTATAAAATCTAGAGTGTAAAATAAAAACCTGCTTTTTTTTAAAAATGGGGACAGTCCAAGATCTAGAATAAAGTTAGTGTTGTTTGTGATTTTAGTTAAGATAATGTTGTGAGGGTGGGTTGAGATGGAAGAGGTGGGGCTTTATATTAACAGACCTGTTGGGAGAACTGCTGGTCACATGCTTATGTTACGACCAACCAGTATTTTTGTTCGGCGAGTTCTTTTGTTAAACTTCCCACGATTGTTCTTTCAATCATATGTTGGCGATGGTATCCACTGTAGCTGACTACAAGAGTGTCTACATTATATTTTTTAAGGATGGGTTGTGGATAACAACCGTAGCAGGAACGGAATAAATTTTAATTATCCAAGAGGTTGACATAGAAATAACCGGTTCACAAACTGACTCCTATTTCAAGTATGTTTAAAGTATTCTTTAGGAAATAATAATGTTTAATAGCCTAACTTTGATTTGAAAGTATTAACTTTCTCTAAAAAATTTAAATATATATATATATATATAAGATATCTACACTATGCCAACTATAAATCTTGAATCTTGAATTTTTTCAAGTTGAAAATCATCATTTTCCTTAAACTACTTTACAAAAATATGTAGCTCTGTTTCTTGGCTTAGGGCAACCACTGGGAGCTTTCCTCTTTAATTATTACCTACTTTGGTGGTTGAATGATCAAAATATCTCTCTCACAATAGACTGGACTAGCGATAAAAGATTTATAATGGTTTAAATCCCGGTCAAGTTTACTGACTTTTTTTTTCCTAAATTGTTATTCACTCTACTTCCATGAACATTTGGTTACACTTCCTCTAAATTCCACCTAAATTGTTTTTCACTCTACTTCCATGAACATTTGGTTACACTTCCTCTAAATTCCACCTTTCTAATCATTATCACAGATGTTTATAGCCTGAATGGGTAGTGAGACACGGTGAAAAAATAAATGATTAATTTTATCAGATAAATTATGAGGGATCATGCCATCAAACACCCAGTAAAATATTGTAGATGCATGTGTACACTTAATTTACTTTGAAAAAGAGCCGTCCTGCTTTTACCGGCTACAGTATGGCCCTATACAATCAACCAAACAATAGAAAAATCCCCCGCTTCAGTGGCCGAATGGTCTAAGGGGAAACGCCCACCAAAATTACGTGACATGTGATCTGAGGAGTTATATGGCATCTAACATGCATCTTCAGGTTAAACCAGTGTAAACACATGAGTGAGCGCCCACTGAAGTGTCGCGACATAGTGGTTACCTGACAGACATAGTGGTGACCTGACATTTGGCCACGTCACACAGTAGAGAATTTTCCCGAAAACGTGGTCAAAACAGAAAATTCAAATTGGCCATATTTTTGTTTGATTTCAATTGTAGATAATTCCTGCATAAAATCCCGTTAGTCACATTGGAATATTCCAACTACCTGCTAAATAGTCCAACTACCTGAGCTTCTACTTCAGTCCAAAGATGACAGTTGTTTGCGTCGGACGTGCCGTGATACGGTAATGCCAAATACCGCACTGCATTAGAGTGAATATAACATGTGTGATACTTGTGAAAATCCAATAAAAAAAAGTATTCTTTTCCTGGATGTATGTTGTTAATTTTAATGTACTTTACTAGTTTTTTATTAATATTTAATATGTTCAAACTCCATATGAAAATATGATATCGTAAAAATAATTAAATACATACTTTATTTTAATTCACGGTGAGCTTTAGTTAGGCATTCCGCACCGTTCACCTAATATTTGATAATGTGTTTTTAGTTAGTTGTTTTGGTGACTGGAATTTGCAAAAATTATCTGCTAAAATCTACTACCCTTCAAATATGATCCTTTTGCTTAGAACTTTGTTTTGTTAAGAAAAAAATAGTTTAATTTTCATGGGACATTATAATTTCACTCTAACTTTCGTAAATGTGCATTTATAAAGAAGGAACTTTCTACACAAATAGAATATGGAACAACTATATTCGGTACTGATTTTGGAAAGAATCGTTAGAGGGGTGAATCCTTTATTAAATTTGGAATTTTTTTTAAAAAAAAGACAGTAGAATACGTTTTCAATTGGTTGATGATCTCATTAGATCCCCGAATAAGTAGTATCAGAAAGCTACGACAAAGAAATTAAAACAACTCTTTGCAGATGCCATAAAACTTCTATCATCCTCACCTGTGGGACAGTAAGAAAGGCCACAGGATTTTCATAAAAGCGACTCGGATACAGATTCTGAATAGTGTTTGTACTGTATAATATATCCAGCATATATACTGTATGTAATTTGTCATTTGTTTTTCACCAAATAGTTTTTAATTTTTTTGTTAAATTTTGTGTTTTGTATACTTTCTGCATCCGTATCTATGATATATTTTTCTATCACATTCTCTGTACTGATTGATTTTTGTATATCCTGGTATGGGTCTTCCTGTCGGGCACAAGCAAATAGATGAATAGATACATAAATAAATAAAGAATGGTATGCTACTGTTATTAAAAATTATTTTTACATAATAAATTCCTTGTTTTCTTTATTAGCAACCCTAAAAAACCCCGACCACCAATTTTTAGACAGATCCGAATTTTTTTTAGAGTTTTTATTCCACCATAATGGATCGACCATTATTAATTTTGTAATTTTGATACTGGTTACGTAATCATTGGAACCCCCACCCCAGTTATAGTTTTTATGTCGATAAATATGGTTTTAGGGTTCTTGGCCACGTTTTAGGGAAAATTCCATACTGTGCGTTAGTGTCAGAGGATTGCTGCATGTTAGGACTCTGCGAATATTTTGATTGTGAACTTCGAGGCCGAGCTCTTCGTTAAGGCTCGGAATCGAGATAGACATTTTTGTAGGCTAGTAATTTTCGAACTTTCTCTTAAAGTAGGCCCTAGGTACTAATACATTTTTAAAGTGCACTAGTAAGAAAAGGCTATTTAATTTAGACGATATCGACAGTTTCATTTGTAAATCATTCGATAACTTAACAAACTTTTAAAATCCATATCAAATTTAACATTAATAACGTAATAGAGCTCTAAAAACATTTTCGACTGGTACAACAATTCTATATTTTGGTCCATTTTGGAAAAAAATATCCCCGATTGAAGTTGCATTGCCATGACAAGGCAATGAAAATAAAAATAGCTTAATAGAACACTAAACATTTCAAGAATCATTATTTTTACATGGTCTCTTTCTAAAATTATAATTTCGGTTTGATTAAAAAGTAACATTGATAATATATATTAATTGTTTCTGAACTTTATTTTGTGTTAATACGTTCAACTATAAAACTACCATTAGTTACTCTTTAGCCATTGAATTATTTTGATTAACCTGTCTTAGATCTGTGTTGATCAACATTTCAATAAATATTCAATCAAACTTGCCACATTTAGATTTTCAAAAAAGCATTTATTATTTCATATTGTCTACTATAAATAATATTTTAACCATCTTATTTTTCATATGAAAGTATGAACATAAACTTTTATAAACATTAAAAATTGAATTTATATAAATTTCATAATAAATTAATTTACATTGATAGCCCATATAAGACGCATGCGTGACTACGCATATAGGAATGGGATTGGGATAGAAGAATCGGGTGTGATTATTACATTAAGGGCTAATAAACTAAATATGAAACACTTCGCATTTCTAACTATTTGTGATTCTTAAGTTTTTATTAAATAGGGTAGTACAAGTTACGAAGCCTTATTTTTGGGAAATATTGGTTCATTAAAACGTCAATTTTATTAACTTTTTTTGCAACTGTAATTTACTTTTAAAATTAACAAATATATACTCTTAAGATTTTTAAATCATAAATATACTCGAACTTAACTCAAACTCAGGAATTTTTTGAAATACTCAACTCGAGCTCCATTCGAATTTTAAAAAAACATGCTCACAGACCCCTACTGCATGCTCCAAATTTTGTAACATGTTACGTGCAAGTTAGTTCATTTAATTCGCTGGATATATGTTTAAGGTTTTCAAGAGAAACCCTTCTGGTGACACACACGTCCTTTTTTTAAATCGTAGGTTTTATTTGTCTTAATAATAAATTATATGTTTCTTTACTTATTCTGTAAAACGATTGGAATTTTTCCGTAGGCATATTTAATTCTTTAAAAACGTTGAAAGAACCACGTTTATTTTACTTTTTTTTTTGCCATCATAATTATTGTATCTAATAACATTGATTCAATTTGATAAGGCCAAAGCATCTACATCATAAGGCAAACATTATTACTAAATACACGTCTCCTAAATCATTCCGGTGTGTTTTGAGTCACACGTGAGTATTGTCACTTTTGTGTCACTGTCATATTTCTGCCCTGTCATGTGTCACGTCACTTTGGTGGACACACTTACTAAGGCGTCACTCTCGTTTTATACTGGCCTTCTGATAGCGGGGATATCGGGTTTCTAATCTCCATTGGGTCGATTTTACAAAATTGGTTTTCACTCGCACTCAACGCAAATTCGGGTACCCTTCCTATCAATATAACCTTCTTAGTCCCTAAAACCATCACCGTAATTAGTACATAAACGTACAGCCCGAACGGGTAGTAAGACATCGTGCTAAGAAAAGTTTCCATTTCCATTTTTAAAATAACGGGGCTATAATGAAAAGATGACTGTGTTTATATAAAGAATTTCTACTTTATATCTATCATAGCCTTTTTTTAAAAATAATTAATTTCGCGTAGGTTTCTTTGAATGGGGTTTGTATACCTTTGTTAATATCACCCCGGCTGAAACTTACAGGCATGAATTACAAGGAGTAATAACTATAAAATGAAATACTCACACGCAGCTTAGTAATGTTTCATAATCGTCTGTAAGCTACCGGTACAAATTAACGGTTTCAGTAATTACCATAAATCTGTCCAGTTTCCTATTCTTCTTCTGTTACAACGCGGCAGCCACAAACCACACGTCTGGTCATTCTTAGACGGACACCTAAAACGGAACGGTAGAACTTAACTTAGAGAATTTATATTTTATTTGGTGGTTTGTGGTAGAAATGATTTAGTGAACAAAACAAAAAATTAAACTCATATTTCACAAGGGCGTTTAAAAGTTGGGAGTTTAGTGCCATGTGTAGTGTGTTTTGTATGGTTTTAGAACATGCCGACAAGGCTGTTTACAGCGCTGCGCTTCGACCCACGCCGATATTATATCAACTCTTTTGAGAGATTTACGTTGAAACACCTCTAGGGCTCCATAGAAGCTCAGTAGTGCAAGGGTTACAAACATAACGAAATAGAAATAACAATAATACAGTAAATATATTATACAGATAATGGAACAGTGTTAGAGAAACTTTTCAAAACCTTTTCGGTGCGCCGCATATTACTAAATAACCGGGCTTGTCCGCATATCTACATTAATAGGGAAGGGATGTGAAAAGTGGACTTTAGATTAAATGTAACCACATTTTCATGTTGAAAGAGAAAATCTTAAAAATTGCATAAATGTTTCCAGCTTGATGCTTCGACTAATCTAGTAAAATGTGTTTTATGCTTTGATGAATATTTTAAATTAGTGACGGTGAGTAATGTTTAAAAACCGGATATCTTTAAAATTAGGAAACAGTTTGTCATATTACTTTGACTTTATTTGCTACTCTTAAACAATAAATTGTTTTAACGCAATAAAACAAACAAAGACTTTTAAAAATAAATGGTACGGCACACCGCACAGACTTTCTCTCTCTTTCTATAAACTCTTAAGATTTCTGAACGGAATAATATACATTGTATCATCACCACTCCACATAAGAACACGCATAAAATAATATACAATGATATATAATCAATGAAAAAAGAGGCGCATCTTTGTCCACCTAAGAACATTTCAAACAGTTTAATGTCTTCCACAAGGGTCAACACTTCGTATTAAAATTTCGATTTCTGGTTAAAGTTTTAACATTTTATAAGGTGTTGCAGATCTTCAAGTCATCGCATTGATATTTAATTNCAAAATCTCGAGTTCGATTTTTTTGACGATCACCATACTTTCTCTACCTGTAAGATAGAGAGAAAGTAAAAATAGTACATCGTTCCTTAAATAATTAAAGACTTGACAAAACTTTCGGGACAATTTCATAACTAGAATATATAATTAAATTATCTTAAAATTTAGAATAATCTTTAATCCATTAAGTTAAAGAAGAAAAATATATTGGTTTGCTTTTTATATTTGATTGTGAGTTTCAAATTAAGGAACAAAACGAGATATTAGCCACACACAAAAAAAGCCAAATCTTATTTAAAACGTTCGCCCTATATATTTCAACGAGTGTAAGCTCACCTCAGGTAATGTATCGCCCAGACTACGACAGACAGGCAGAGAGAGGCACACTAGATGCTTCCATTTCATGTACATTAAATGTTGACTTTGTCTCTCTTCCATCGGAGTGCCCGCACATCAAAACGAGTCCAGCGCTCCGGATGACAAAGCGATGTTCACTGTTCCAGGGAGTGGTATCCTGGATCCGGGCGGTTCTGCGGTGACCCCGGAGTATGCGGGTCCGAGTAGAACTGCGTTTGGTCCTTTCTCTCTCTCTCTCTCTCTCTTGATCTGGGTCGTAGTGCGGGTATGTGGGTATATAGGCTCATTCACACAGACCTTCTGAAGTTGAGGAGAACTCCACTCAACAACCACGTACTTGCGAAACTGAATATTTTAACTAGTAAATACATTATTATTATTATTATTAGCACCGCGTCTTACTACCCGTTCGGGTTATACGCACTTACGCTAATGTGCAATGGTAGGGTGATTGTGAGATGAAATGGAGGACCTACAGTTTAACGTGGAATCCGAACCACGGTGGAGGCCTGGCATTCCTCACATTCACAAGTTGTGATTAATACACATCTTGTCAGAGGTGAAGGAAGGGTTTGGNTAATACACATCTTGTCAGAGGTTAAGGAAGGGTTTGGCAATCAGATAAATCTGTGCCGGGACCGAGGATTGAACCCCGGACCCTAGTAAATATAAAATCCCATTGAATCTAAATATCCATTTGGTTATAACAACCCACTCACATTCAAGTTTTAAAATAGTTTTTTGTTTAAATTTCAGGTTATTAACGGCCACTTTCTGAACTGACTAACTATAAACCAACTTAAATTTATAATGGACATGTGACTCAGGTGCTGGCTGTTGAATCACCATTGGGAAAAGGGAAACTCAAATTTCATCAACGATAATTTTTTTGGCCATGCCTGGAACTGAATCTAGAGCTCTTGGTTCAATAGGTGGACACTTAATTCTAGTTAAAAAAATTAATTGAGATAAAGTGTTAGCCTACATATAAATTAATATGATATACTTTAAATGATCCGTAATAATATTAATAGGTGTGATGAGGAAGGAACAAGCATGAATTTGTGAGAATTATAAATCATAGAAAAGCATATATATATATATTTAATTAACCTCATTTATCTTGGGGTAAAGTGCTCGCTTCAAGACTCGATGTTCGTGGGCTCAAACCTAGCCGGGATCGATGGGTTTTTTTAGCGATAAAAATCCGTATCACAAATTTCTTCAAGTGTGGCAAGTAAAATAACCCTGGAAGGTATGTGAATACAAACTACCTTTTCCGGGCAAAATTGGTAGGACCTTTCACTCTCGCTTATAGAAATTCTCGTATGCCGATACAATCATTCGGTTCAGAAAGCGCACGTTAAATATCTTAAAATAATAAAGATAAATTACTACCCCACGATCCACGTCTTAACACCTATGTTAGGGCCATAGTAATGCTTATAAAGGCATAATTTAGAGGAAGTGTTGCAGAGTTTGAATTGAGGAAGAAGTGGGAACTATTTAATAATAAAATAAACTCAGCACACCTAGCACGTATTGGAACCTAAACCTTTGTCTGCATTCCAAACGTTCTGGGTGATATTAGTTTGAAATCCTTCCCTGATTAAAGGGGCTAATTAGGGGGAATCGCTTGGTTTTAAGGCAAGAATAGGGAAGAAATTACTCCTTACGATCGATTTGGAAGAGCATTCGTTATCTAAAGCTGGCTCCCAAACTTAGCTACAAAAGCGAGTGACCGTTT
Source organism: Timema bartmani (assembly GCA_902151455.1). Taxonomy (NCBI): domain Eukaryota; kingdom Metazoa; phylum Arthropoda; class Insecta; order Phasmatodea; family Timematidae; genus Timema; species Timema bartmani. Next base: position 298,362 of record CABFWB010000297.1, read on the forward strand.
AGCTAAGTGTGTAGCTAGAGAAAGAAATACATACCAAGCAAGAAGCATCAGACTACAGTTATTCGTCTCACATCTGAAATAAAGAGTTCTGAATTAATCAATAAGGGTTGTCACGCATCTGGAAAACTGTGAGAAGCGGAAAAATACAGCGAGATTATTGTGTCCTGAAAAAATTGTGAAAACACAGAGAATTTTATATTAAAAAGAACTAAAATATTACTGGGATATTTGTAAATTTGGGACACTTAATTGCAAGCTTTAAATTGAATTATGATCTGCATGGGGGGAAAAAACAATACATTGATTCGACCAAATATCTTAACCCACCTTTCCCCGGAAAAATAATGTTTCCTAACAATTGTGTACATTTCCCCATTATGGTACAATCCTCCTATGTTCAATGAGAATGATTTCACATAGGTAATTATTGTGAAAAATTAAATTTTATTTCACTATACTCGGTTCTAAATTATCTGGAAAAATTGAGATTGTCTCTAACGTTGAAGTTTTTTTATTCAAAAATCGTAGCAATATTGCTACCGTATTTAAATACAACGTATTTTTAATACAAACATGAATAGTTACATAGAAAATCCGCTCAAATTGTCTTGGTGCAAATTACTACTTTTATGATATCGCTTTCTTTACGTAGCCTAAATGTAAACTTTTTATGGGCTTAGCTTGGCATTTTAGCTCTGTAAATTTAGTATCTTACATCTGATATCAAGGTCCTGAGCTCGATTATAGAAAGTACCAAGAATTGTTAACCCTGCAAATAAGGTTACTTTTACTGTGCACAAAATGATAAACTTTTAACTTGAAGTACAATAATTGCTCTAAAGCACACTATCAGACACATGACTTTATATAACGCTTGATAAATCAACAAAAGCAATGATCGAGTTTTTCTTAATTAATAATATATTATTTATTTAGAATCAGTACACAAATCAATATCTACATTATCATTTAAATGTCAAATGAATGTATTATATATCACGTGTATGGAAGTGTAATGTAAGTAGATACAATACCATTGTAAATATTATACTTTCACGTTTAGTTAGTATTCATAATCAAACAATTAACAATTACTCTAGATTTGTTCATACTAGATTTATTATTTTAACAAAATATAAATTTATATTTATATAACTAATTCAACTTAAATAATAATTTCTAATATGAATACAAATACAGGTGTATTACATAAATATAAACCTTATTTATATTTTTCTTTACAAATAAAAAATATTTATATTGTTGTTATATGGAATGTATTATTAAAATAAACAACATATATTGTTCTGATTTAAAACACACAAAGTTTAAATCTCGATACACTTTACCCTAATCAATTTATTGTTGGCACATTCAATTATTGTATTTTTTATGTAGTAAATAGACTGTTTGAACATTGAAGATTAGTAAAACCAATATTTAGCTAATAGATTTCGAAATGGTGGTCTTATAAACAACTCGGGGGAAAAAGAATATATGTCTTTATTCTAAAAAAAAAAAAGTTGGTTCACTGATAAGTAATTTTCAGTTTAAACCGTTTTTGAAAAATTATGCTCTTTATTGTACATTTAAAAAAAATGCAAATGAGCAAAACAATTATTTATTTTGTACATTGTAATGGTCTTGGTTTGAAACGCAATTATAAAGGTATTATTTCCGGACTAATAAACTTAAGAAAATACGAGACAAGCTACCTTACATTCCACTCTCCCCCTCACCCGTTTTACCCTCCTTCATTTAGTCCCGTTAGTTTTGCTTCTTGCATCTCAACTTCACATTTTTATGTATTTTATTTCTTTATTTTTTAATTTTTACTTTTATTTTTTATACCTAGCGTCCCGCAATTTTTCATTCAGCTAGGACTTGTTCAGTAATGAGTTTCCAAATTGAAGAAGGGTGAGTAAGGTTCTGGGGGGGGGNTTGCGAGGAAGAAAGAACGTAAAAGTATGATAAATAAATGTTTCTAAAAAATCTAGAGCTTACAATGAATCGAAGAAGGAGGGGTAAATTTAAGAACTCGAAAGCTTATTATTATTTTATGTAAATATTATATAATACCAAGAGAAAAGTTTTTCCAATTACAAAAGCAATCCATCAAAATGCTTGGTAACGTTTCCAAAATACTCTTGTTTTCTCTCTCTCTCTGTTTTGAGGAAAGGTTGTTCTTAAACAATGAAATACCATGAGCAGGATTATAAAAAGAGATACTGTCTCTAATTAACCTGGACGCTACTGTAGTCAAACACTTTCCAGCCGGAAGGAATTACACCCCCTTCTTTTGAAATCCCAGGAGAAATTATGTCGAGTTTAAAGAGGTTAACTACGTTAGCTTTAAATTTTGTCTATCAAAAATGCATGATTTCCGTTTGATTAAAGTGTTTTCATTTAATGATGTGATGTAAGTTAATTTAAAAACTAATTCGTGTATACCAGTTTGATCTCCCAGCAAATTAACAATAGGATAGGAATTAGGAATGTATAATTTAAAGGAAGTGTACTGACATTTTCATGGAAAGAGATCAGGAGAAACGATCTCGGTACATCAAGACGGAATCTAAAACTCAACCTTCCCGTCACTGGTAAACAGTGTAGGATTGATATCTTCATTAGTGCACCCTCTCGTAAGATTTTTTTAAAAATTGTGTGTGTATGCATTATAGATAATTAATTTAGATGGGTTAAATTATCAAGTTATTATATATTGCCATAGATTAGCAGAATAGATTATAGCTTAGAACACCAAATAAGATTTTAAAGCTTTTATTAGTACTAACATAGATATATAAAGCAAATATTATGAAAGTAACGGTTACCAAAACAAATTTCAAAAGTAATATGTCAGATCATATTATCTGTAGCTGTCACATTTTAGATCTTGTATCGTTGCTGGTGAAACACTTAACTGCAACTTGTCACATATTTTCAATGTTGACCGCAATAAACTATTTTTATATTTTCTAAAGCTACTTTCCAAACTCTCCCAATTATATATCAAAATATGATCATGTACAATACTTAATTGATGTATGTTTTTTAAATATAACAAATTACTAGGCCTATAATCTTTTGAGGAAACAGAAACACACATACCTACATACATATCTAAATACGCAGTTCCCTTGCAGAGTAGGTAAAAAATGGTGTATATAGATCAAAAAACAACTCCGTACTTAATTTATCCTCACTAACTTTCTCCAAACTTCCCCAAACTTCCCTATCCTTTCATACTCCCTTTGCTTCAACAACATTCATATATCTAGTGTTACATGCACTTTTATTCATAAAACTCTTCATGTTTCTATTTGTCACACATTCGTTTACCACGTTTAACTATGGCCTACCCACACACTTTTCCTTCATATATTTGCTTTTTCACTCAATCTACACTCATTTTCGCAGTGCTAAATTAATTAATTAAATTACACTCATTTTCTCATCATGCCCAAACCAACGCAAGACACTTCTTTCACATTTACCTATTATATTATCTTTCAAACCGTACTACTTCAGCGCTCATTCATTACTGACTGTCCATAAGAGTTTTTTCCACATACATTTCTTAGATATCTCATTCTAACTGCATTCACCTTGCTCTTGTGTTTCTTCTGACAAACCCATGCTTCAAATCCATAACACAACGTTGGCGTTAACACAACTTTATATATTGACTTTTTGCCTCTTTCGATAATACTTCATTATTTACAATAGTCCACCTACATCCATCTAATATCCGAGTTGCATTCACTTGTCAGTCGATTTCACGATCAATCCTTATATTTTCACAAAACATTCTGCACAGATACACAAAAAATTTACTTGTTCTAACAGTTTTCCGTTTATATTAAGTTGACAATCATTTCCCTATCCATCCTTATCAAAAAATATCACCTTAGTTTGGGAGATATTTATACGAAGATCCATTCTGCCTGTTGCCACATTCAAACGACTTATTGCATTCTGCAATTCACTTTCACTCTCAACCATTTATACTAAATCATCTGCATATAGAAACACTTTCACATTCACATGGTCAAGTTGCACACCAACCGCGTCCTCACAAGCATTCCCCATACACTTGTCCAAGAATGAAAAACAACCATGGTGACATAACACAACCTTGTCAAGCACCCTGTTCAATGTCAAAACATTTGCTCAAAGCTACATCCACCCCTACGCACGCTTTACTTCCATCATACACCGCCACAATATTTGCATTTACTAACCAACCATGCATCCACACCATACTCTCTCAGAACAATCTATAACATCCTCATGTTCTCCAGATCAAAAATGCACAGTATATATTTTTTTCTTACCGCCATACATTACCTGTTGTAATGCAAATATCTAGTCCATACAAATTCTACCTGGCATGAAACCACATTGCACACCTTCTATCCTTTTCACAGCCTCTTAAAATTAAGACTCTCCATAAAAATGATTTGCCATACAGTTGTTAACTGTACTATGGCAAACGTATAGTCAAATTTTCATAGTAATGGTATTTTAGAACATACAAACACATACTTTTTCTGTAAATATTGATAACGTTTTATTATAATGTTATTGGTACCGATATTTGTTGAAATGTTTAGATAACATGATTTACATAAAAATAGTTTAAAGTAGATCGCATAACGTTTCTATATGCCAGATAAGGCCCTTTTTATTACAATTGGACAGAAACAAGATAGCTAATAAAAGTAGTCATAAATTATATGAGCTCTAAATTAAAATCATCTCAAACCCTTCCCCTGATGGCTCATGAAATGGTCACGTTCAAAAGAGATGTGCTATTTTTAATTAATTAATTGTGGAGTTATTTTGATTAAAAATATATTTAGAAATGATTTTCAAGCGTTAATTTATGTTGCCACAATTCATTATTTGTGTTTTTAAACAAATATGTCGCAAATTTCTTATATTACAGTTCGTAATTGGGTTTTCTCACCCGCTTCTATGTTCGCAGGGCCGCAAGATCGCAGGCTGAAAACGGGAGAGATCAGGGTTTGATCCCATCCGGGTGTACTGGGGGTGGTTTTCCCTAAATGTTTTTCTACTCTCCCTCCACGCAATTGCTGTAACACTTTATCTTAATTAAACCTTCCTAATACCTAACACATTTGAATAATTAGTACAGAGGCTTTGAGCCCGAATGAGTAGTAAGACGTGGTGCTAAAAAAATGGCTCTTCCCTGTAAAATAAATTAAATATTTAATAACCATCCGCATAGGTGTGCACGAGGTCTAAATGTCAGCTCATTTAGTTTGGTCGCCGTTGTCGGAATTTGAATACAAGACATTTGTACTTACGATGTTTTTTAAACATATGATTTAGCATTCTCTCTCTACGCAAATGAAGCTACATTCTCTCCAAACTATACCTTCCTCAATGCTACTTCATTAGCATGATTACAATGTATATAGCCTTGATGCTGATAAGACGTGGTGGGAAAAAAACACTAATTTAATAAAGATTGGACTTTCCATGACTGTAACTAATTATCTAGACCAGGGGTACGTTGAACAAAATATATGAATAAAAATATATAGACGCCACTCTTGTATTATACTTAACAGCCAATGAGGGGAAGATCAGAATTCACATCCTGGTTGGGTATACTGAGTTTTTTCACTAAATAGTTTCCCAATTTCCCTGCACGCCATTGCGTTACATTTTTTCTACAAATCTATCACCCTCATTGCTAATCAATTCATATAAATATTTGGGTAGCCATGAATGGTATTAAGACACGAACAAAAAAATATTTAAAAACTGATATTTTAATATTCTGAATAATTGATATCTAAATAATATAATTGCTCCCGTTACCATGTCGGGTATGTTTAAATTAATCCCTGTAAATGCAATTTTTTTTTAAAGACAATGATTTTTTTTTTGCCTAATTCCCTGTAAATACAATTTTTTGGGGGGGGAGACACTGATTTAAAAAAAAATGCGTATGGCATTACTAACTGGGAGAGACATGACATCCAGTTCGCCGCCTGTATGTAGACTATCCGCAGCTCTGGTGGCACAGAGCGTTGCCCAGGTACACCTATGGAGGTTGTCTACACCTACCCTCATTTAGGTGATGTGATGACAGTGAATATGGAGTTATGAGCCTGTGGAAGTTTTAAACCTAACTTAAGCCTAATTTACCAATCCTTGGCAACCGTTGGGATAATTGCTCTTAAGAGAAAATTACCCTATGTACCAGCCGGGAATGAACCCGGGACCTCTGGGTCCGTATCTAGGTGCAATGACCACTACACCACGAGGCCGTATGGAAACATTAATAATTTCTACCAATAAATTCTTTTTTTTGTACATTATATTTTGTTCTCTATAAATGTTTACATTCCCACTAGCTGTATTAATCTTTACGGCCTGAAGAAAGTAAATGATTGTTCCTCAACTTCGAAGTTGAAAAGGGCAACTCTTCTGATAGCTCGTTCTTAGCAACGAACGTATGTAAGGATCTTGGTATGAATAAGGTTGCCAAGCACACTCAACCTTCCGCAAACTTGGCGCCATCATAAAAGAAATCACAATTCCCCCCCTCCACCCTTCTCTCTCTCTCACTCTTCAAGTAAAGATGAGGGTTTGTGTACGGCAAAGTTCCGTGAGAGCAGGCCATGATGGTTCCTCTAAGACTCCCCTTACCCTTTTCGTTCATTCTGAAAACTCTTCCCTCTTCCGTGTCCCGCCTTGAAAGCCCATTTTAATATGTTCCCGTTTGCTCCCCCTCTCTCTCTTACTTCCTCTTTTATCTTACTTTCTCTGGCATGCTCTACCCTCTCATTACAACCCCTCCTTCCCTCTCCAACACTCTACTTTTACCCCTTCCAGCAGCAACACATCTAATTTTCTTCGGTGTCACGCGATCAAAACTTTTTACTAACTTTAATTCTACTCTTCTAACCCAAATTCTCGTTCATACTAGTAGTATTCGACCATCATCTTGCCGTGTTAAGCTATACGGTTCCACAAAGGTGAACTATAATAGTTCATCAAAGTACGATTTGGTATTTTTCTATTACACTGATTGATAACATCATTATTTAAACATGAACACGTGAGTAATTCGTTCCTAAAGTTTCCACGTATTTGTAACATCCTTGCAAGTTGAATGGTGGCTACTACAATCTATTTATTTTTGACAGATGTGCTCGATTCAAAGTATGGTGTGCTTAGGGGGGGAAAAAAATCGAGAAAAATTACTTGTTCTCAAGGTAGAAACGAACAAAATGGCGACGACACTATCAACTCTCCGTCAGATTACTAGAAAATTCATCTATTATATTCAAAGTGGCGCTTGTTAGATGACGTTGCTAATCGTAAGTTTAAGTATCGCAAACGCTATCCACGAATCCGCTTAGGTCTAACTCAAAGCCATTATGTCAAGGATTTAAATGTAAGGACTTCTAAACTATTATTATTATTATTATTATTATTATTATTATTATATAATATATTAGATACATAATCACGATGATTTATCATCGAAACGATGATATAATATATTTGTTAGCTATTTTATTTCATAATCATTATTAAATAAATCAATCTAAACTTTGTGTTTGTGAATTAAAACTATTGCCTAGTGAATATTTTAATTTGTCTCACTCTTTTATTTTTGCCGCTTTGAAAGTTGCAATACCATTGATAGAAAAGTGTTTTACAGGATTTAAAGATGATATTTGCGTAGCAAATGGAAGATGAATTTTATCCGTGTATCGGAATATCGAATATTGATAAATGGGGCCATCATCCTGTACATGGTCGGTTACAATACGTTATGAGTTGGAAAGCTGCTCGCGAGGGGTGTAATGGGGGTTTTAAAAGGGGGTGAAACTTCCCGCAGCACATGTTGACTCTTTGCACGTGCATCGTGTAAGTCGAGTAGAGAAACCGAACCCACGCTGGTTTACAATCCAGTTTTCAAAAGTAAGGGAATTTTAGAAAATACAAATATAATTTTGCGGTCATATTTATAATATTTTATTATATTATTAAACTTCTACTTTTAGCTAATATTAGTATTTAAACAACCATTACATTGGTTCTTGAAATGGTTGGGTGGTAAATTATTTTTATGGAAAACAATTGTAGAACTATTGGTCAGATCATAAATAATATACATATTATTTACGTAGTTTATTCACTTAAAGTATTGTTAATACTGTAATATAACATTACAATTAAATAAATCATTTATTAATATTTGTTATTTAAATTAAATAATAAGTGGTACATAGTAATTTTAATAATAATGTAATCTTGACATAATATTAATGTTGTGCAAGCCGTTAATTTTTTCCCCACATTTATATATTTCCCTGGGTAGGCCCTATCTAAGTAAATAAAAAATATATTTTAACATATTCACTGGCTATCACCCTAAATCCTTACGCGACCGACCTTTTGGACACCACTGCTAAAGTTATTGATAATATCTATAAAGGTGACAAATACAGATAACATAACCTAACGCACTTAATGTATGAATACATGAGAGTAGATCTACTATCTTTTCTACCTTTATATGAAAATTGTACTGTACTACAGTGTTTTCTTAGCTCGCTTAAGAATTGTTTTCAACATTTTTGCAAAATAATATCATTGAATTATTTACTTATTCCTATTAATTGTAAATATGTATTAAAATAATGTTTTCTCTAATATCGATGGTCGCATGGCTTAAGACGTCGCTCTCATAATGGATTTGATTTCAGCTGACCTGATAGTAGAGGTTTAAGTACATGCCGGATAAAACCAGGGGGGATTTTCTTCATTGATTGTTTCTCTCGCAAAGAAAATTTGGGTAAATTTCCTCTAAATTCTACCTCTTCCATTCCAGCGTCATTTAGTGTGAATATGTGGCTAGCCTGGCCAGCGGGCCTATTCTCGAGATGTTGCGAGATGAGACGGGTCACGTGAAACACTCTCGAGACTTTTTCTTATTTAGCTATTCTTGAACAAAACCTCAGTATGAAAGAAACGCATTTAATTTGAATGAATCTCACTGTGGTTAGATATTTCAGAACTATTAATCTCGCCACAAATATTTTGAAACTATCTCTACAAAAGGAAAGATCGTATAGAAGCGTTGATTAGTTATTTTGTAATCAGAGAGTTTGAAGAATTTTAAAATGAATTTCATAATATTAATGGTATATTTATTGAACGCTTATTGGCTTGCGAAATAAGTGAAGATAAATTTTTCAAATATTTCAGACTGAATAAAAAGTTTGATACTGATAAAATCTGTTTCCTTAAAGAAGTAACATTGTTATAACCCAAATTTGCATCTGATGGATATATTCTTTGTATCCATCTTAGCCACACAAACACTAAACTTTTAATTTACACAAACATAGCAAAGATGAAACCAAACAAAGTATTTCGTACTTCTTTTGTTTGAAATGGTTAAATTGTGTACTGAATAATAATATTAAAATACATTCGAACACAATATTATACATCAGAAAGTCATTATTTTTAGTGATATAGAGCACGTTTACACGGTAAACATGACGGATCATATAAATCGCAATACTTTAAATTGGAATATAGCAACTTTACGGAAAGAATTACTAGTTCGAGGAGATCATGGCGAGTTTATCTCGAAAATAGGCCCATAAGTGTAACTCAGATTACGAATATACACCTGATAGCGAGAAAGAGTTACTGAATCTACTTTAACGTTTTCATACCTCAAATCATGTAATCTGCAGCTGTCATTATATATATTCAATATCTATAAAATAACACGTATAATATAGTAAATTGATATCAACATAAACCGTGAAAAAATATTTGTATTTTCTAAACGGCGTTTCAAATGTTCATCCTTAAGAAAACCAAAGTATAGTAAATCACGTGAAGATCACCTGTTTCCTCCTACCAAAACTTACCAGTAACGGGAGTTTATCTCGTTCTTACTAAACGGACCGTGTCATTTGAGTGTTAGAACCGGCGTTTTTCTAAGACAAAACATTGCCAGTAGCAAAACATTAGTCTTTTCTCTCATACCAACCAAACCACGTCTTTGTGTTTGATAGCGGCTGGCCGGTTGAAGAAAAAAAAAAGGATGGGGCGTGACCACCGTTGTCACGCACACCTCATACATTGTGACCACGTGACAGGGGTGCGTGCCCTGTGTAACACCACGCACTCCATCTCGCCCTCAACAAACTTTCGCACAACTTCACACCAACAAAACGAAAAATAAAAAAATGTCTATATTAATACACCTATAAGTTAATGTCACGTAGGGCATATAGTTATAACGATACGCGGTAGTAGAAACAGTATCCGATAGTTACAAAATTTACTATAAATACTTTCATATATTCCTACGTCAAGTCATGTGCTTTTAACATGATACTTCTAAAGGATAGTATCAATATCCAAAAAATGTACTTATTGTGTAGCGAAATTATATCATTGTTAAACGAAACACAACGTGTCTATTTTATTCTTTGAATTTAAAAATGTCACTCAGACAGGGAAATCAAAACCGTGTCCAGGTTTTATTTTTCAATTTAAAGAACATTATATTTAGATGGCTCAGTTAACCAAATATGATAGCTTAGGTATTTAATCCTTCATGTCTGTATTTTCTAAACTTGTTTTACAACCGCGTTCATGATGTACAGTACTTATATATATATTTGAGGTTAACGTTAACTTTACACCAGCATTCGATCTATAAACTAACTTAAATCAAGATAAGACACCTCTCCTAGCCCCCAGCCAAAAATTCAACAGTGTGAAAGGGGGCGAGCCCACTTATCATTATTGATCCAGTTTTTGACCATAGCAGCACTCGAATCAGATACCCTTAAATCGGTAGACAGACACTCTGCCGGCTGAAATAAGGTGTCGGACAATATACATGAATAATTAATCAATGACACAATCATACATACTTTATCATATAGTCTATTGCAACTTACTACAGTTTTTATTTTTCAAAATGAGACTATCTGGAAGCTACCCTTCAAGGTGGAAGTGTAGGGAATGCCAGTTAAAGGCAATATTTTTGCATTTTTTTTTATATAAATACATTTTTGCTAAAAAAAATTTATCCAGATAGATAATTTTCTTCACACGGTGACCTCAACAATTCTTGAATATCTCTCAACAATGTGCTGGAATTTAATGACATCTTTTTCTCTTAATTTAAAAAGTTTTTCATCTATTAACACTGTTTATGTCACTATGTGAAGAAAATCAAACTCTTTATGTTTCTACTGGAGCAATGATTTATTTATTTTGTCCAAAAAACTGTTTTGGAGAATTTAGAACCATGTCCAGCGTATTGACTGGCAAACCCAAGGGGAAGATACCATTGAAAAGACCCAAACTCAGATGGGAGGATAGAAATATAATGTATTTGATGGAGATAGGGTGTAATGAGGGTAACTGGATAGAACTATCTCAAAATAGGGATAGGTGGCGTAATTTAGTAAGTGTGGCAATGAACTTTTGAGCTCTAAATGCCATAGAGTAAATAAGTAAAAAAGTTTTGCTATAAAAATAGTAAAAATACCGCACTTAGCTCACGTTCTCTACAATCCCCCCTCAGTAGATTTTTTGTTGTATCTAGAGCACCATTTATTGTAGTAGTGAGAGTAAACTAACTATAACAAATATTCTTACGTTATTGTTTGGTAGATTGGCTAGGCGTTTATTTATAACATTCATATTATTTAAAACAATAGTATGTATCCTATGTTTGTTATCAACTCCAATACATATTTTATGTTCTCTTCTCTTGTTCTCAGGTGATCACAGGCAATACCAACACGTACCTGGAGTCGAAGCGAGACCTCGACCCACCGTTCTGGGCCAGCAAAGTCCGTTTCCTACCCTACAGCTATCACAGACGTACTGTCTGCATGAGGGTGGAGATCTACGGCTGCTATTGGAATGGTGAGAAGCGTCTCTTTTCTCTGAAGCATCTTTTCTACCAAGTGTGCTCCTCGGAGAGCACTAGGGACCCATAAGGGTACTTTAAATTCTACCTTCCTCATTTATAACCCATTAGTGTAAATACATTTGAATGGCCCTGACAAATAGTAAGCTGCAAAAAAAAGTACATTGCAAAGTGGATTATAGAAATTTAATAAAGCAAGACCCACCTTGATGAGCATGGGGATTGGTTTGACGTTGATGGCTGAGCTCAAGGTTCAACTCCCGGCTGGGCTTACTGAGTTTTATTTTTCTCTGTAATATCTCCTCCCTTCTTCTTAACACAAATGCTAGCATATATTATTTTCTCCATGCCTACCACGTTGGTTTATATATAGGGACAGTCCGTAAGGGTCCTAAGACATAAAACACGTAAAAAATCAAAAATTCGATGTGAATTTGTAGTGGTATACTGTCCCTTAGTAAAACTAGTTGTTAAAAAATATATTAACAGCTCGCTGTCCCAAAAGTTTTCCAAATTATTTATTATGTAGGGGTGATAAACTCGTTGAGAAAATTGAAGGATTCCACTGTATTTTGAAAATACGCTAACTTATTAAACTTTTTTTAATCTGTTTTTCTGATACATACTTTAAAATGTTTTATGAAATATTATATAGATTCTTTTTTAATTGATCTCTTATTTTTAAGTTACAATAAAAATAAAATCATATATTCAGCTATCCTTTTTATATTAAAAAATATTTTTATGATTGCCAGCTGTTGAGGCAGTAAATTACTTTCTAGACTACACAACAATTCTAATAATGGATAAAGAATTAATCTTTTATTTAAAACTCACTCACGTTGATGGTTTAGTGGTTGAAGGCGTCACTCTCGCAATATACTGGACTGCCGCTGACGAGAATATCGGGGTTCAAATAATATAGGTTGGGTGTACTAAAGTGTTTTTTTATTAAATGGTTTTCCACTAGCTCTTCTTGAAAATTATGGCAAATTTACTTGAAATAAATGTGCAGATGACCCTCACAGTTAGTAGTAAGTCACGGTACACATAAAAAAAACTATATTTTACCCGAACGGTTGACTACATTGACTAAAGTATGGTGATCCGTTGATGGGGTGATTAATGTTCAAATCCTGGCCTTGTGGGATTTTTTTCATTTGAGGTATTTAACTGGTCATTTCTAAACCAAATGATCATCTCAGCATACTATTAAAATCTAACTAAATTCTAGAACAGACAAACCACCCAGTCCCCCTGCTATTAATTCATCAATGTGAAAGAGGAAGCCCCAATTTTCCCAATTATTAATTTATCGGTCATGTCGGGAATCGAGCTTGGGGCCTTTAGTTCTAAACATACGTAGTACCGACTGAGTTTTAAGGTTTCGGACTGTCAAATTTACTGAGAAGTATTTGTTCAAAAATTGGTTCCCAGTTTCCCTCCCACGCAATTACAGGCATATATATATATAATTCAACCATACTTGTTCCTACCCCATTTGCGTAACTATGCGAGCTGTAGGTCTAGTATAACTATTGTAGGGAGAACCTTTTAAAAAATTCAAGCATAATTTTGCGGTAAAAATTTTATTAAATTATTAGGGACTACTTTATATGTATTTATACTACATATCCAAATTACAACTACATTATAGCTTATGTTGTTTTTTTCGCACAGCATCTTACTACCAGTTTAGGTTATACACACGTATGTATTAATTATACTAATGTGTTAGGGATTGGGACGGTTGAATTGAAAAGAAGTGCCTGCATTAGGGGAGAGAATGGAAAACCATTTTAGGAAAAGTCACCCTTAATACAGCCTGCCGGGATTCCAACTCCAATCTCCTCATCATCAGCAGTCCAATCTATTTCGAGAGTGACGCCATAGAATATGCAGCTATTTACGTGTATATGAGCATTATTTATCAGTTTCAGTAACTTTAGTAACTGTCAGATAAGGTATTATATACCAGAATCCTACTATAGATAAGTTTAGAGAGACGCCAGACGCTTTTATTCGCGTGCCCATCGTTTGAGGTTAGTTGTTAAACAATACAGGTGGAAGCAAGGTATTGAGAAACAAAATCGACCCTTCTTTTATTTATGTAAATGTTTGTACATAAATGATTACTTTGATTGTCGAGCGAAAGCGGTGGTTGGTAAAGGCTCCTCGTGTGGTTTGTCTTTCCAGACGGCATCGTGAGCTACTCGATGCCCCAGGGCGACAAACGAGGTTCGGGCTGGGAGTTCTTCGACGCGACGTACGACGGTCACTGGGACGGCGAGTTGCGCCGAGGACTGGGTCAGCTCACGGATGGCAAGGTGGGCCCAGAGAACTTCAAGATGGGTTACTACGACTACGAGAGAGGTAACAGAAAATAAATATACAAGCTTCTCTAAAAACTAATCCAAGACTCCAACTCACCTACACAAAACCAAACGTGGATAAAATGTAACTACATTCAGAAGCCATATATAGTGCTGCCAACTCTTGATAGGATTATATGATTTCTGAAAAGTTTCTTATTAAATTAAAAACTCTAGTTTTAATTTAATTTTAGCACCGCGTCTTACTACCCGTTCGGGTTATACGCTTATGTACTAATTTCACTAATGGATTAGGAATGAGGAAGGTTGAATTTAGAGGAAGTGAACCCACATTTGCGTTGAGGGAGAGTATAAAACCATTTAGGAAAAACCACCCTCAGTTCACCCTATCGAGATTCGAACCTCGATCTCCCCGTCCTCGGCGGTCTAGCTCAACACGACTGGCGCGTTAGCTAACTACGCCACCGAGGCGGGTAACTCTGGTATCAAACTCTAGAATGTTTTAAAACAAAAGTTGATCAGTTTAACTTTTGAGAGGCCCACATGCAGTTCGGTGGGATTGTACTTGAGACTTACTTGTAAACTTTTTCCAATGCTGGTTTGTTGGCTTTGAGTGCGCTGTGAACGAAAACTTACTTTACTTCTGGTTTTACTTAAAAAAAACCCGTCTCACCCCACGAATAGCCACTAATTAGGTAGGTGGTACAGCTCGAAACAGACTTAGCTTGGTGGCGACATATTCTGTATTCTACCTTTAGATAACAGTAATTTTGAGACCAGTGACACAGCTTTACCATATTTTGAAAATTATGGAAAAAAAAGTGTTTTTAAAACGAAAGTCTACATAAACGATTACAATATTACTGTTGTTGAATGAAGAATACAGAAAATATAGCTTTTATATGTTTTCTGGTTCCAGCATATCATTACCATCATCATCAACTGTTTAGTAAGATGCCTCCATCTTCCTCCATCCTTCCACCATTCTTCCTCCTTTAATATCTTCCATTCTTCCCCTCTCCCTTGAACACTTTCTGTTATCTAATCATACCATCTCTCTTTTGACCTCTCTTGTGGTATTTTTCCTACACACATTTCCAACATTTTCTTTTGCATCCTTTTTTTCTTTTATTCTCATTACATGACCATACCATCTCAGTCTTGCTTCCTCTACTATCTAATGTATTCCAGCATGGTCTTGTGACTAATTCCCTTACACCTCCAATTTAGCGTGAACCATAATTTGAAATGAAAAATCACTTATTTTATATAACACGATATTTTTGAAAGTTTGAAACGAATCTCAACGCTTCAAAAATAAGGCCTTTTTCCAGTGAAGTCCAAGCCAGCTTGGGGCGTGAAATAAAACTGATATTTTAATCTATATACTTCTTTAAACCGGAATGGGAGGCTTCTAAAACTCTAGTTATACACAATCATTAAACAGCAGTGGCAGGATGGGGTTGGACTTTTGGCCAGAATATGCAGAATTTTGTTTTTAACTGTTCAGGTGAATGGTTATCCATCACTCGATAGAACATTTATTTGAGCCGATATAAAAGAAAATGCATTGCCATTATGAGTTGTATGGAGCAGAACTTATATGTGATTGATCAAAATGGGAAATGAGTTGGGGGAGAACAAATCACCAGTGCGGTTTTAACAAGCTTTGTGTAACGGGAACGCTCCATTTACTGTAAATAAATTGCAGGTATAATCACTCACTATGTTCGGCTAAAGCTAACACACATTTAGACCTTTAGAATAGTATAAATATGAATAAATCTACTAAAATGCACTGTATGCACGAGTTAAAGGGGTTTTTATTTGCTACACATATTTTTTTTAAAAGTTAAATTAATTCTTCAAATTTTTTTCTATCGCTGCGTCTAACTACCTGTTTAGGTTATACACATACATGCTAATTAAGTTAATAAGTTAGGGATGAGTAAGGTTGAATTTAGAAGAAGTGTACCCTCATTTGCGTGCTGGTAAGGTGGAGAACTATTTTATAAAAAAACTCTCACTACACCATACCGGTAGAACCCCGATCTCCCCATCATCAGCAGGTCAGTCTGTTGAGAGAGTGACGCCTTAGACCATGCGGCCATCATAATCAGGCTAGAAATGTTTGTTAACCTATTGTTTAAATTTATTCTTTTATTTATATTAAAATAAATTTATTAAGGACCACCTCTGTGGTCTAGTGATCATTCATATTTCCTGGCTACAGATCCAGAGGTACTGAGTTCGATCCCGCAGCCTTCAAAATGTATATGAGGAACATTGGGTCTGGAACGGGGTCAATCTCAACCTCATGAATACAAATGTGAGGCTACTTTATTAAAGGAGTAGGAGCTCCTATTTAGAAAAATGAGATTAATGGCCGGAGGTCTCGTTGCGCTGACCACATGACACGCTCTATCCGCAAATGTTGGCACCATCGTCGCCAATGGCGGTGTCCGTTCGGTCGGTATAGCTTGCTTGCGGGCTCCTCACATGGAGCTTTATTCGATTTTTTTAATTATTTAAATCAAAGTTTGACTATGGATTTTAAAATTTTATTTGAATAAATAATTATTAGTCGAGCTATAGAGGTTTTCAACTAATTACCTGTCTAGGAATCTAACCATTTAAAAGTTAGGCTTGAGGCAAAATATATAATATGCTGTTCCGCAACAATATGCGAATACCTTATGGCCTATCTAATTAGTAATTACTATCTTATATGGCCTTTTAAATATAATATCTCATTATATATCTATAAATGGGTAATAATAAGCTTCGTGCTTTGCCCAAGTGATAAAGAATCAACCGAGTAGCTGACTTGAATTTTCCTTATGACGTTAAATGGACTATAGCAGATAAATCAGATAGATGCTGAGATTAAGATCATCTTAACGTTAAAGTAACGTAACGTAACGTAAAGATTATACTCGTGTTTAGAAAAAATTGAAGCCATAATAATGCAGTTAGTTAGCTTTACGTTCACTTAATTTAAAAGTTGTATAAGGAGGAACTTTCACGATACGTTGATTTTAGTGAAGGGTACCACGTGTTGTAGCCAGCCAATCATTTGTTGAGCCACGTCAACATGGCTATCTAGTACTTTATTTGTTTGTTTATGTAATATAGACGACTTCTTCGATATAGTTTGTTTGCGTATCACTAGCTCTAAAACGTTGCAACCTCTTATTGCACTATATACTGTAAACCGGCTAATCTTTTTTTGTAAGTACTTAGAGCCTAATCAGCCCAAAAAGCTTGGGTTTTATTTTAGTGAACAATTTGTTGATTAATAGTCTAACTTCATTGTTTGTGTTTTGCCCGTAATGTTACGTTGCGTTACGTTAATCCTGATCACACACTAGTTTCTTTACATTTAGTGAAAGCTACGTTACGTGAACGTTTAGCTGATCGTGATCTCGGCTTAAGACATGTCAATAGGTCTTCAAGAAACCTATACATGAGTTAATTATTGGCAATACAAAAAAGGAAAGACTGTAACAACAATTCTCACAATATAATTTTGCCAGCAAAAAATAAATTTCCACCTTTTTCGGTGGCCGCATGGTCTAAAGCGTCACTCTTAGAGACTAGATTGCAAACTATTGAGAGATCGGAGTTTGAATCCCGGTCAGTTGTACTTAGGGTAGTTTTTCTAAATAGGTTCTCCACACAAATGCAGGTACACTTCCTCTAAATCCAACCTTCATCTTTCTTAACCTGAACAGGAAGTAAGACACGATGCTAATACAAAAATAAATTGCCACTTTGTTCACCCCCGAAATAAAGGGCATTTGTGTTATTTTGGCCGACCCTTAAAAAAATTGCGCTCTGGTTCAAGCCTGCTTCTAGCATCACCTCTAAATATGAAGTGGAAGCGTGCCAGGTATTTGTAGCACAAATGTTTGTGGCCAGCAGATAGCAGGCCTACTCTTGGTAGGTACTCAAACCACAATCATTACACTGCTCTTGTGTAAATTAAATTTACTGCACATTGAAATAATTATGGTTACTCTCATGCTGCGGTATCATTTAAAAGGTAAACGTTTTATATATTTTTTACACTCCTGCGTTTAATCACATATTTTAAAGCCACCGAAACTAAAAATTAATTGCCTTGGAATTGAATTTGAGGAAAAGTTAGACAACAAAGAAGTATATTTTCACTATCGTCACAAAATTAATCCACCATTAGAAATTTTATAGTTCTGCCTTGGGAGAAGAGAGAACAAATTGGCTTTAGAATTATTTGTTTAGGTTGTACGCAAAGATAATAATTGCATTAATGAGTTAGGGACTAGTAAAGTTGAATTGAGATTTCATGTAGCCGCATTTGAATGGAAGGCGAGTTAGAAAAAGAGTTGAAAACCATTTTGTAAAATCAACCCTCAGTACACCCGGCCGGGATTCAAAACCTGATCTCCCTAAAATTGTTAGTCTAGTCTATTGCGAGAGTGACTCCTTAGAACATTTGGCCACTGAAGCAAGTACTTAGTTGTTAATACTCTCACTAATACCGGTGATCAAATGAACTAAAACTTCAGGTTAACATTAGATTGAATTTGCCATTTCTGAAGAGGTTGAGTTCAAATATTTCCCTGGATAGTCGGAGTTTGTTTTCTTGATGTGGTTTATAACTGTGGTTTTTCATATTAATTTTCCTCACTAGTTCTGGTGCAATTCCTCTAAACTATCATATTTGCCTAGTTTAGAAGTCAGTTAAATAACCCTTGAGTTAAAATTGATAATCTAAAAGAAAAAGTTCTTCTCTCAATATAGCATCACACAAATCTACTCTCCGGAAGATAATTTTCTATTGTCAAAATATTGCTCATGAACTCAATGTAAATCCTATTAGTAAGACTTTGGATCAGACTAGACCAATTATCAGAAGATTAAGGGCTATCCATCTACGTTCCGGTCTGAAACTACTTAATCTTCTGGTAATTGGTCTAGTCTGATCCAAAGTGTTACTAATAGGATTTACCTCCATGAGAAGATTTTAATTGTAAGAATTTGACTTCCAGATAAAATAATTGAATGTTTCAATCCATTTTCTTTAAGTTTAAACATTTTAAAACAAGGGTTATTTAACGGCTTATTTTATTAGGTATTGTTGATATTAGTTTAGTGCAAGTGTGACAGCAATAGTGTGGAAGAGAGATAGACACAATATAGTTATGAATCATGTGCCCGCACCCCCCTCTATATATATAGGATACATATTAGAAATGGGACATTCGATTCCTAGAAAATTTTCAGCAATTGGTAAAAGTAATTAGGCCTAGATAGACTTGTGGGGTTGGGGGAAAACAAAATCACAACATACGCCAAATTGAAACATATAATTACTTTTCTAAAAAGTGTTCTCTTTGTTGCTTATGACATAATATAAATGACTAACAAAATAGCAATGGTCAATGGCACCAAGCCATAAATATGTATTTTTTTATTTATATACATACATACATACATACATACATACATACATACATACATACATACATACATACATACATACATACATACATACATACATACATACATACATACA
>CABFWB010000297.1:333388-343698 GCA_902151455.1 Timema bartmani
CGACCATCCCGACAGCTCGAAATAATGAATGTAAATTGCACCCGTATAGTCTAAACCTGTGGCGCCACGTTACCTAATACAAAATTGTACGAAGAGTCCACGAAGCTGTACTCTATGCTTGTATGGAAGAGACTCCAGGGAAATCGGACAAATTTAGCTTCTAAATAGGCCTATAACTCACCAATTGAAGCGAATCGCACAATCGTGCATACATTTTTCTCCGAAGCTTCGTCTACTATAATTTCACAGATAAATATCTGGTAATAATACCATACGCTTCTTCATGAGAACAGATTTTACTTTTGTAGCTTTTTTTTTCTATTCCCCCCCCTCCCCTTTCATCTTTTGTTGTTTTAAGCGTGTGGCTCTTGGTAAAGAAAGAAAATAGCTCCTATTGAAACGAATCGTCTGCCTCTAGGGACTTATTTCACACTTTAGGAATATTCTAATTTTTTTTTGTTCTCCACGTCTTCTCGTACGAATTATCCAAACACTTAGAATAGTGGGTTGGAGATAAGAAAGGAAGAACGTGTGTGAAATGATATCACATCTGCTCGGAAGGAGAGGGGAAAAACTATTTATTGTAAAATTCACCCACAGTACACTCAGGCGGGGTTTGAACACCGATCTACATGTTGTAAGCAAATCAAGCCCAACCTAGTTCTCATCGATGCGATCCAGGTTATATTCGGATTGAGGTTTTGTCAATGAAAGAAAAACAATATTCCTGAAGATGTATTAAAATATTATTTAAAGCCGAGGATTTTGATAAAGAATCTACTATCGGTTCTATTCAGAATATGTTCCTCTCAAAATGGCCATTGTTCAATTATTGCTGATTCATAGTCTTAGAATTAAATTTCCTTTTAAAAAAGTAATTATTTCTGGAAGGTACTTCTTTAGATGTTCCAGTTTATGATGTAGATTTCTGAAAGCTTAATTGGCCAACATGTTTTGGTACTCAGGTTATCGTACCATAATAATGGAACTGTAAAGTTAAAATTAAAGACTCTGGTTAAGAATTTTGAATAATAGAACGGTTAGATTGAGTAAAATATAAAATGTAAAATATAACATTGAAAAGGAATTATTGTAACAATATTCAAACAAACAAACTTACTTCGTTAATTGATGGAAAACGATGTGTTTCTACGACTCGTAGATGTTAACTGACAGGGTGTGGTTTATCACAGATTATATGTATTGGAAAAATTGCCGTGCTAAAAGCTAAATAGGAGGTATAATTTAGATTGACCCGGGTATACATATGTAATGAAACAATCAATCAGATAAGACTTAGATAAATTAAAATAATTTTTAAGGAAAATTTCGGTTGTGTATTATAAACAAAATCATAAAACCTTTGAATATACAGCATATGTTTACGATATTTTATACATTTAACTTGTTTTAATAAGTTTTATTTCTCATTCGCGTTAAAACTAGTACGACAATTGTTTTTTTAATATGTTGTGAATGTTAGTATGACCAATTTTACTCGTACAATGAACAAATATTGAGTAAAGGTAAATATCTTAAATATACAAAGTTTGTTATAAAAGGAAAAACAGATATGCCTGGAGTACAAACAACTTGTATAGGGTTTTAATTATAATGGAATCTATCTTCAATATTCAATTTTATAAAAGAATAATCTAAACACATATCTCTGCAATTTGTAAATGACAATATCTATGTCTTAACATATATTTTATTCATTTACTCCTTACAAAAGATTAATTTAGAATGTTTTCTAAAACGTTAAATTATATTTGATAGGCTTATTACCTTAAACACTGAGTTCCATGTTGTTGTTTATTTCCGAATGGTATTTCAAATGTTTGAACGCCCCGAGCTGTTCGGGTTCCCCTTGAAAGCTGTACCCAGGCGTGTTTATACAATATTAAGATTCTTCCCATTATCACCTCAGAGACTTTAACCCCTGAATACTGTTTAAGATGGGAGCCAAGAGATATCACACCAGGGACTTCATCTTATTTCCCCCTTCCTCTCCAACCTCCTGAACAGGAGCCGCGCTTGTCAAATGACGAGGAGACAAAACTAAACCTAACATTAGCTCGAATTAAGAATACAGAGTGTGTCACGGACGATAAAACCGTCGTACAGAATATTCAATCAACAACAGAGAGGCCCCTTCACTCCCGACCCTGTTGATCTTCCTACTGCCTCGTCCTTCTTTACTTGGGGTGTCTCTAGCTCTGTCTTTATCATTCTCGCCAACATACCTTCCCTTCTCACTCCTATTCTCCTCAATACCGTCTCCTGTTGATCTTCCTACTCCGTTATCCCTTCTGAACTATATATCTCTCTTATTCTGTCTCTATCCCCCTCCTGTTGATATTACAGTATATCTTTCTCTCTTGTTATCTATCTATCTCTCTTCGTCATAGCTTTCCTCGTTCATTTATTCCACACACGTATTCCACATTCTTCCCAAAGTCCCCTTACCACTTGCCGCTTCTCTTTACTACCTCAAGACATTTTATTTTTTTTTAAAAAAGAAAGAAAAAACATCACCCCAGGGAGTTCAGGCCAACCCTTCTTCCCCGTACCCCCTTCCCCCCAACCCCACCCGATTCCCCGTGCTCCCATCTACTTTCACTTCACTAATCCTACTTGATTAAACAACCATCTCACCCCCACCGCTATGTACAAACTCTTGTGTACGTCTCATAACATAGAGAGTAAAGGGGGTTCTTTTAGGGTTGTTCTTTATTTATTTATGTTTTGCTATGAGTTTAGGACACATTCCATTAGGTAGGTTTTGTTTTCTTCAAATATGTCTACTTCTTTAGAGTTTTTTTTGTTTAACACTCACAGTAGTAAAAATCCGATAGAAGAAATATCTAAAACAATAATAAACAAATAGATCAACTTTAATTTTCTTTTCAATATCACATTTTCTTTTACACAATATCTTATTTATATAATTAGCTGTATTAAACTAAATAGTAGATAATTTTGTATCTTAATTATTTGAAAAACTACTACAGACATAATATATTAAATCTAGTATATTCTAAAATTCAAGAGTACTGGTCAAAATTTCGATCATTCATAATTAGAAATAACTGTAGATATAACTTTTAATCATTGGATGAGAAAAATAAATTATTAAATATTTTATAGGTGGTGATGTTTAACGAAGACAAATTTCTTTTTACTTTTTTATCTTGTACGTTCCCTGGTTCAAAAAAAAAAAGACACATTTTTCCTGCATGTTAATTTAGTTTAGAGATATTTAATAATAAATGCAAATGTTCTCCGAGAATTGAACCAAACTCTTGCTCGTTAGTAAAGATTTGATTACACTAACGAGCTTATTTCATTGGAGCGTGTTTTTAAACGTCATTATTTAATTTTGTGCGAAGGTTGAAAAAAAGGGTAATTTTTGTGAGATGTGATGAAATTTTTTTGGGGGATGATGGTAGTGGGGGTGGTAGTAGAAGGTTTATTGTTGAATTTCACATTACTTTTGAAGCCCAAGCTGATGTTGTGCCTGAAAATGCATTCGTGGTGTTTTATATATATACTATGTAATTATTTCATGGTCTCAAAAAATAAAAGAAGGTATTTGAGCATTCACTTTGTTGGGATGTGAAATTATCTATATACTATATTGTGGTATCAAAGTTTCTAAAATACTTCATAAAATACCATTGGAATGCTTGACTTTCAAATGTTTATATTATGATTTAATACTCTTCAATACATGGTTCAAGGATAGTTTTATTTTTCTTAAACATTTTACATAAAAGTGACTAAGTTAACTTTTCCCAAAAATGAGTCTTATGTGTTTGGTCAATCAGTTGCTAGTGACATTATCTTTCAGTGGTAAAAACGCCCATGTCTTATTGTATCCCTTTAAGCTTCACATAGAGCAGCATAAAGTTGATCAAGTTCATAGGATAGGAATGAATTTGATAAAGATAACAGTACTTTCTATCTTATTATTTTTTATCAATGCGTCTTACTACCTCTTTGGGTTATACATTTATGTACTAAATACGCTGATGGTTTTAGGGATGAGGAAGGTTATATTTATAGGAAGTGTATCCGCATTTGCATATATATAGAGTAGAGACCCATTTTGGAAAACCCTCTTCAGTACACCCGACGGAGATTCGAGCCCTGATCTTACCGTAGTCGGAAGTATAGTATACTGAAAGAGAGTAAGTAACACGTCAGATTATACCACCACCGAAGCGGCTTTCTCCTATCATATTATATTGTAGTTAGTAATATTTTTTTTATATAAATAGGTTTTCAATAAACTAACTTTGAATACATTTTCCTTTGTTTTATATATATTTATGTATATTTATAAAGTTTGTTTTATATCAATATAAACGTTTGTTTTATATATATATATATATACACGTTTGTTTTATATATATATATATATATATATACGTTTGTTTTATATATATATACGTTTGTTTTATATATATATACGTTTGTTTTATATATATATATACGTTTGTTTTATATATATGTTTGTTTTATATATATACGTTTGTTTTATATATATGTTTGTTTTATATATAATATATATATATATATACGTTTGTCTTATATATATACGTTTGCTTTATAGAACCACTTAATAGTAGGCTAATACAAAATACTTTCAAGTTAATCCTAATTTATTACCTAAGCAACCCATTTTTATTAACTTTCTTCCTCTCACGTTATAGTAACACATTAATTTGATATAATCTTCTTCGTTGGACGCATGGTCTAAGGTGATACTCTCACAGTAGACTAGACTAGACTAGACTGCCTATGGCAGGAAGATCGAGGTGTGTACTAAGATTTTTTTCAAAATGGTTTTCCACTCTCCCTCCACGCAAATTTGGGTACACTTCCTTTGGATATAATCTTATTAATCCCTAATACTATTTAATTAGTACATATGCTAATAACCCAAATTGATAGTAGGACGTTGCGCCAAATAATATTTTGATGTACGTGGTACCAAAGTGTTAAACCCCCTTAAGGAAAATCTTTCATGAATCAAGTATTTTGAAATGTCTTCAGTTTCTGTTCTGCTTCCAGGGTGTATGAAAAGATAGATAAAAGGAATGTGATGGGAGTAGTAAAGGGGAAAAAAAATCACCAAAAGGAAAGTGTCACATGTAAATCATCCGCACTTCAATAAAGTGTAATGGATCCTAAAGGGAGAGATCCCAAAGAAATAAGAGGGAAAAATATTCATATAAGCTTCAGCTTTCCCACCCTACTGTTCCCTATCTCCATTTTGCTTTCCCACGCTACGCAACTGTTTGAATGGGTCTAGGGTGAGCTATATAATGTTGGAGCATGTTCTTTCAAAACACTGTTTCATGGACGTGTTTGTCATTAGAAATGGTCGTGACTGAGGACTCATGTGTGTGTGTCAATATATGTGCTTGTATGACGTGTGTAGCGTTCTCTCTCTCACACACAAGCTCAGGGTTCACTAGGATCATCGGAATTCCTACATTTCTAATGTCTGAGGAATATGAAACACTTACTTGTGAGACGTGTGTTCGATTTAACAGTCTGCATTGGAGGGCACGCAGGAAAAGGCATTTCTCTTATATTGTATGAAACTAGAGTGGTTATTGTTCGAAAGCCGGCTGGACTTACCTTTTTTTTACATCTATTACCGTTTTCATCCTGCGGCCTTTTTTATATCAGTTTTTTATTCAAGTCATATATTTCTCCACTACCAGCTGGCTAGGCCTGTCGTAGCTTCATATGCCTTAAAATCTAACTTAAGACTAGTAAAGGAACAACATCCAGTCCCCATTCGTTAATTTATCAATGTGAAAGGATAAACCACCAATGATACATTTTTAACCATGTTGAGAATCGAATCCGGGACCCTTAGCTCAGTAGGCAGACACGCTAACGACTGAGCTAAGTTGGACTTACTGATGTGTTTAATTTCAGAAATGGTTTCTCTATCTCTCGCTGTACATATGCAGGTTAAGTTGTGTCTAAATTTACACTTTTATCATCTCTACCCTATTCGTGTAGATATGTGAATATCTCCGTAAGACGCCAATCACACGTCAAACTTTTTTTTTAACAACTAAAGATGGTGAATTAATATTTCCCAACACATTTGGAATACTCCCAGCCTGAACAACTTGGAATAGACAAAGAATAAATATATATTTGTAAATCGGGCCCTGAAAGAAAAAAATATGGATGAAACGGGACATTTATAAGTTTCTCCTTTTTTAAATTTAAAATTTTGAATAAATTTTGTTCACTTTTGAGACCCCAAGCATATGTTTACATAGATAACGGACTAGGTTCTGGTATGTTGTTTGTTTAGTAGAAGTTTAATGCACTTTGAATACTTTGAAGGTGGTGAAACATTTAAGCTCACGAATTTCGAGAGAAGGCTTATTTCGTTAGAGTCTTCCTACGTCATATAATGGAAGATTGTTTTCATACAGGTAAAACTCTTGAGTGCAAAATGGGAAAGTGGAAGAGATGAAAAACTTTTTTTATTAAAGCTAAATCAAATAGTTTTATTTTAGAAAATACGTGATTTTGTAGTAGTTCGTACAATATTTGTAATTTTATCTTATAAAAATCTTAAGGTTTAGTTTATTTGTATATGGATGAAAGGGTTGGCTGAACCTGGTACCTTGTTAATGAAGGACTGTACAAGTTTTCAAAAGATGTTTTTGACCCTGGATATTCCCAAACTTTACGGTTAGCCTTTTCCCTCAGAGTGGATATCAGAAGCGATATCAACTTCTGATAAAGATGGTGGGATTATTGTGTGAGTTAGGCCTACTGGTCAAAGTCTTTTTGCAATACTTATATTACCAAATGTATTGGTACGCCTTAAATTACATATTAAAATACTTAACAATAAGTAAATTTGGTCACTCACGGAAGGATATAACTGTTTAGGGGTTTGTAGGATTATGAATTATAAAATCGATTTTATAAACGTGTCGGTGGTTTTTTAATATAAATATACAGTAGAACTCTTTTAATTCGAAGGCCAAAGAATATCTAAAAACATCAGAATTAAATCAGTCATTCAGTCATGATTAAATTTGTCACACAGAAGTAATGAGATCCGAGCCAACACATCCCCTATTTTAGGAAACCCGCTCGACACCGCTGCAGAATTACCCGCTTTTTCTTTTACTTTGCGTCAATAACTCTAACTTTATATTATAATCGTTGGCACATGGGGGGATTTAATAAATATCGTTGATTAGGTTTGAAATAAGTACAAACTTGAACAAATTAACAATGGATAGGCTTCAAAATATCCAAATATTTCCTTCTACATTTGAACGAATTAAATTTTTTTTTCTACCGTTGGTAAATATAAGAATGTAATGGGGAATCATGGTGGTTTCGAATTATCTGAATTTTGGAACTAACCAATGTTGAATTAGTCAGATCCTACTCTATATTTTTTCAGTCTTAACGTACTAGATATGTTATTAATTTTTATGAGTATTTGCTTCTCCATAGAAAGTTTTGTTATTATTTTTGTATATTTCCATTGATCAATCTGCTAATGTGCTCGTTTCTATATACATACCAGTAGTTATGGTTCTAAGACTCGCATTTTGTACCGTCTGGAAACTCTGGACGATATTTATGATTGAACCTATAATCGGGTTTCTCTTTGTTACCTTTTACTCCCAACCTGCTATTTGAATCAATAACCAATGTGGAAGGCTTAGATTGATTTGCTTTATGAGTTACAGGCTGCTTTCGCAGAACTTGATCATATTTGCATTAACATTTACATATATATATATTATATGCATTTGTAGCTTATGATTTTCTTCAAACAAAATTATATGTGATTATATTTATCCTTTGCAAAAAAAAAGGTAGCTGTATGTCACTCAAGCTTACATTATTATTATTATTATTATTATTATTATTATTATTATTATTATTATTATTATTATTATTATTATTATTATTATTAAGCACCACGTCTTACTACCCGTTCGGTTTATATACGCACTTACGCTAAAGTGTAATGGTAAAGTGATTGTGAAATGAAATGGAGGACCTACGGTTTAACGTGGAATCCGAACCCCGGCGGAGGCCTGGCGTTCCACACATTCACAAGTTGTGATTAATACACGTCTTGTCAGAGGTGAAGGAAGGGTTTAGTAATCAGATAAATCTGTGCACGGGACCGAGGATTGAAACCCCGGACCCCTAGCACAGAAGTCTGACACCTTACCCCCAGACCGCCAGGTCACCTTTTCTCAAGCTTACAGTATTTCTTCAACCCTAGCGTCTCTAAAAACTATTAAATAATTTCATCTAATCAAGATGCACACCTGTTTGTGTTTGCAGGTGTTTTCGGAGGCAAATATCATGTTCAGCGTTGGGGGACGCTACTACGTGGGGGAACCCATCACGTACACTTATATCGAGGACCGAATCTTCGAGAACTCGAGGAATATCTCCATCAAACTGCACCACAGGGTTGGACGCTTCGTCAAACTGCAGCTCCATTTCGCCGCCAAGTGGATCATGATAAGCGAGGTTACCTTCGATTCAGGTAGGACGCACGAGACATTTTTCATTCAATATGATTTTAAATAAAGCATTTGCTCCTTAGGTACTACTTAAAATATTGTTAACTTGACAACATATTACTATAAGTTTTAAAATATAACATCATTTTAGCAATAAATATGGGACTTGGTAGAAAAGTAAAATGTTTGTTAACTAAAAAATGGTTTTAGTCGAATTCATGGAAGCAGTTTTTACTTCATCACATAAAGTGTAAAATCAGTTTAAAATACAATTATTGGCAATGTTGTGGGTTTTTATAGCTTGATTTAATATCAAAACACAGCTCATGTTTCTTCTTACATTCCAGACTGAAGTTGTCATTGTAAATGTCGATATATCTCTCTACTACTAATTCATGACAACACAACCAGTTTTAACTTTTTAAACTATTTTTCATACGACATAAGATTACATCTAATATGTGTTGATTGATGAGTTAGATAATAATGTTTAATAAAATGTGGTAAATTAATCTAGTCTTTAAATTCTGTCTTAACTGCATTATGAAAGATTGTAACAAATCTTCCAATGTTGACTTCCGGTTTTGGTTTGGCAGTTGGGAGTTATCAGCGACAACTCCACGGAAATCCTGTTTGATTCTAAGGAATACTTAAAGATATTTATCTATACCGTGGCTACATTACGAAGGCAGTGGATTTAATATCTATCGGGATCGATTTTATTTTTTCTTCCAGTTCTTGGTGTTTCCAATCGTGATTTTAATTAAAGGTACTTTGGGGTGGACAACCATTGGCTTAGAACTGTTACTGTATGGCAACTTCAAAAGATCATATACACTCCCATACTTATTGTGAATCAAACCCTTTATCTTGTATTCCAATTTTCATAGGTATGGCCTTTTAGAAATTTCTTGGATTTTTTATGAACTAAATTGATCTTATTAATATTTTAGAGCCACAGCTTACTACCCATTCGGGTTGTACGCATATGAACTATGAGAACTTAGAGAACAATTGTTGCAATAAAATCTTGATTAATATAAGAATACTTAGATTTAACGACACTTGTTTGGAAATATTGACAAATAAGTTTATATTTCTGGAGCATTTAAAGGTACCGATGTTGTATTTCATTGGCACGTTCACTTCATTCTTGAAATTATATTACAATTAACTTTTGTTAGAATAGTTTCTATAGTTTAATAACCTTGAAATTAAAAGCAGGCCTTATTGGCATCGCTTAAGTATATTTTTTTTAGAGTTGATAAGAAAATAAAGGAACATTTACACAAGTTCAATAAAAATATATTTTTTTGTTGATCTATTAATGAACTGTACACAATATTATTTTGTATCACGCCAAGGTGACAGTTGTAAAATTTTACACCGTCCTTCAAAGGTGATAACTGAAATAAAAGCTCAGCTTGGCTTGTGAATAAATAAAAGTATATCTAGGTTAATCCAATAGAGTATTATAAGATTATTTACAAGCCAATCCGATTATACCTTCAAAACTACGTATGATTATATATATTATATATATATATATTATATATATATATATTTAGTGTGCAATATGAAATATCCGCTTTTCTGCATTGCATCGTTAGGTCGCAAGCGCTTGCGATGTGCTTGCTAAGGGCTTGGAAAAACCACAACTAGAATATAAAAACTGAATATAATCTCTTCCATCGTAACATACAAACAACTGCACCAAGAACTTCATAAAACTACCATAAAAATAACTCTCCCCCCCCC
>CABFWB010000297.1:343710-357470 GCA_902151455.1 Timema bartmani
CCTCTCCCCCCCCCCTTTTTACCACTTTTTTTTTACCCTACCACGATACCGCCATGGCGCAGGTGGGGTTAGTGCTCCATATTTCCCAAATCCTGCATCCATTACCCCTCTCCCATCCCAACCATCCCTTTTACACTCCACATATTTCTATACTTTTACCTATTACACGTTTTACCTCGCTTATACCGTGTGAAATATTAATTCTCATTCCGCGGTAAAGAGGCATGGGTAGCGCTCGAAACTTCCACGGACTGGTAATATCACTTCATGAATGGGTCCATTCTTTGAACAACCTTAACTCTTCTTTTGGGGGAATTTTCTGTAAGAGTGGGCAGTTTTCAAATTTTTTTTTATCTAAGTTGTATTAAAAAAAATTAAATAAAATAAATTCACTACCTAGAAATATTTAGAATAGTCATGTCTTTAAATCAAATACCATTAATTAAAAATAATATGTATTCAATACATACGAATTAGGTATAATCAAGTTAAAAAAAAGTAAAATTATTTCATTTTTTCTCAAAGGTAGCAATTATTTTGAAAACCAAAATTAAGTCTACATAATTATTTAAGTGTAGCTAAATATATAAAATTTACTTTGTTGTCTAATTATTGACTTGTAGTCTAATTAAAACCAGCTTCGGTGGCCGCATGGTCTAAGGCCCCACTCTCGCAATAAACTAGACTGACGATGGCGGGGGTACCGGAGTTTGATCCCAGTCGGGTGTACTGAGGTTGTTTTTTTCCTAAATGGCTTTCCACTATCCCTCCACGTAAATACGGGTACACATCCTCTTAATTCAACCTTCCTCATCCCTGACAAATTATAGTAATTATTACATATGCGTATAGCCCGAATGGTTAGTAAGACGCGGTACACTAAAAAGTTCTAATTAAGTTAAAGATTGCTTATGACATTTATGTACCAGTAATTTATTGAAATCAAATTGATTCTTTCTCTCTAACAAAGTTTCTTGAGGTATTAAAAATACAAGTTAAAACCTTTTCTAGTATTCACGTGGACCAATTGTTGCATTAAAATATACAAATAAAGAACAAAACTAAGCTAGTTTATACTAATTCAAGTATAAAACTTATTTGATTTAATATTTTTTAAAGAAAGCTTCGCAAATATAATATGGAAAACTCTCTGTAACCAATATATTAAATTATTAATCACAGTAACTGACATATATAGGATATAACTTGGCAGTAAATGTAGAGGAGCATGTAAAAATATATTAGGGAATGTAATTTTGGCAAAATTTCACTTTTTAAGCCAGTACTAATTTAATCGGATTCCAATAGAACCTGTTAAATAATAAATTTTTTTTTTTAATAATTTCGTCTCCAACCTCTTTTTTGTAATTAGCTATTTGATTTATGGAACCATCTCATAAAATCCTGGCACAAGGAAAACTTAAGTATCTATATGATCTTTTCCAGCGAATAGTGACACCAGCTGCTAGTAGTTCATTCCTTCACCGCGTCACGCGCTAATCTCTTTCTTTGTGTCTTATTTTCTCAAATAGCGCATGAAACAGTGCGGTATAGAGTAGAGCAGCTAAGTAGATAAATGGTCAGTCCACCATGTTATTAAACATAAATAATCACCTATCAACGTTTATCTTCCCTTGTAAGCGAGTCATAGACGCTTATAATAGTTTATATCCACTTGTAACTATCTATAAATGCTAGTTAGCAAACGCATTTCCTTATTTGTAAGCGAAATATTGAAGTCTATAATGGTTTATCTCATCTTTTAAGTAAGCTAAAGATGCTAATGATCGTTTGGTTCTACTTGTAGCGAGCTATATTTGCTTTTAAATGCGTTTACTTAATTGTAAGTGGAGATAAAAAGGCAATAATCGGTTGCCTCCTCTTGTTAAGCGAGATATAGAAGTAAATAATCGTTTGATTCCTCCTGTAAGCTAGCTATAGAAGCCAAAGTAGTTTTGCTGCTCTTGTGAACCCTATAAAACGCTTGCCTTTTATTTTAATTGAGCTTTAGATGCTAGTAATTACTTAATCCCTTTAGTAAGATGACAATCCTTATACTTATCTATGATAAATAAGATTTATTTCGGAGTCTATTTACTATAGATTAGTTTGTTAATTTAATATTTCAATTAAATTACATGGATTTTTAAAATGATACCCACAAACGTGAATAAAATTTGGAATCTTTGGCTTGGCTGTATTTAATTCATTTGAAATATTGTATTGTATTGTATGATTGTATCCATGACTAAAATATACTTACATCCAACAGCTATCTGAGAGTTGTTAAAACAATAATTTTAAAAAGCTTTATAGTAAAAATAAGTAACCTATGGTGGAAGGGGTGGGGAGGGGGGGAGAAGAAATGTAAAGATAAGGGCCAATACTAACATTACTGG
Source organism: Timema bartmani (assembly GCA_902151455.1). Taxonomy (NCBI): domain Eukaryota; kingdom Metazoa; phylum Arthropoda; class Insecta; order Phasmatodea; family Timematidae; genus Timema; species Timema bartmani. The sequence goes on from CABFWB010000297.1 coordinate 346,110, forward strand.
ATTACATTCAATAGATAATTGTATAGTTCTACGGCTAAATGGATTCTTTTTTATGAGGAGGTTAATCCAAATTCTAATTACCCGAATTTTTCTTTTAAAAAACTGGTTTCTTTTAGCTCACGTCATATAATAAGTGTAGTATTTGGACGGATATAGTTTTTATGACCAAACATTAATTTAAAAGTGGTTTATATTGTTGCTTATTTCTCTAAGAACGGGAAATATTATTTAAAAATTGAATACTCAGACCGTATATAAAATAATAAGTTCTAACATTTACTAAATACACGTTCATTCATTCATACGAGAGGGCTATGCTATGGAACTGTCACGTTTGAAAGGTGGTGTTAATTTTGATAGATTAAAGCTAAACATGCCTTTGTTTTCCTATGTATGGGCATTTAGAGCACTTTTTAGAAACAAACAACCATATGGCCGGCCATCATTGATAATATTTTATTAGTATTTTATAGCTATTAAAAATACCTATCATAATTGACAGCTGCAAATAACATGAATTGACGTATTGGATTTAGATCTATTAACATATTTGCCTGTCAGATATATCAATTCGCAAAAAAAAAGGTATATTTACTTTCAGTAAATTTTACTACCTCACTTTTATTCGTAACCTCAAAATAGCCATTCTAAAATTATGTTTTGTTGGCAGTTTCTAAAACAACCCTGTATTCTTGAGTAAACATAAATTCCAAAAATAATGGTAGACATGCAAGAAAAAACGAGAATGTTAGTCTTGTATTGTCTGGTTTGCCAGTGACATGGAGGTCGTAGTTCAAATCCCAGACAAATGTGTTGAGGAACATTTTTTTCTAAATAGTTTATAATTCTCCTTATAAGCAAATTCAGATACATTTTTATAAAACTATAGCATATCATCCTTATCTTGTTAGTGTAAGTAAGACGCGTGGTATTAAAAAAAAATCTCACAATTAAAAGCCATGGTAGTTACGGTACCTTTTCTCTACGCCGCTACATATTATCAAATCTCCATTTTTAAAACTTTTCCCTATGTTCTTGAGCCCCTTAAGCCGTTTGTATGGCCGCCTTAGTCGGAATATTTGCCTACATGAAAAACTTCAGTTCCTACAAACACTCCGAGGAAAAAGTTTTTTAAAAAGTAAAACTAAAAATTGTACCTTTAGGAATGTAAAAAAACGAGAACCAAAAGTCTAAAAGAAGACATCTATTTTTATTTTTATTTGTTTACTTATGGCTAATATTACCAGATTCTGTGAGGTTCAAGAGAAATTACCTTAATTTATTTGCTCTAAAATTCAAGGGATTATGTTTGTTTATAATTATACCGGTTGCTTAAAAGCTTTGAAACATGAATAATTATGTCGTATTAAGATTGAATCTCACCCCACGGATAGCGCCTACATTCTGATTCTCACTGGAAGTCCGTTATTTGAAAACTTGAAGGAAATACATTCTGTCACGATGGCGTCAGTAAAAATACAACTATATTTATATTCTTAGATTGTTTAGTTATTAAAGTAAAAATAAGTTGTATACAAAGCTATATATAAGTATTCATGGAAGCGTTTGGTAACTTTCTAATTATTAAATCAAAAAATAATAAGATGGCGAAATAAATAAAATACGTAATACTCCAGTAGAAACATAGTGTTTAATTTTCTTCAAATTGTAATACTAACAACTCCTGGACTAATATCCTGAGCAATAGATGAGAATCTTTATAAATAAAGAGTACATTTTTTAATTAAATTCCTGAACATTCAGGACAGATATTTAAGAACTGTTGTGGTCACCCTGTGTAGAAAATTAAGCTCTATACGTTTGGAGAATTGTTGTATTTATCTTAACTGAAAAAATTGTTTAGTAAAAAAACTGCTAAAATATTGCCCTTAATTTGCGTTGCCTACACTCAAACCTTAAATACGAATCAAAGCTTGAAACATGCGAAGAAAAGTCGAAGTTGGAGTATGTGTTTTATTATCACATAAAACTATTTATAGATTTTAAATCATCCACTAATTAAATCTACGTAAAGTTCTTCAGCATGGAAAAATAAAAAGAACACTAAATTCTTTAATTGCGGACATATCTGTCTCAAGTTATGCTTGCCTAATATATTTTATTTAATAGTAGTAATATAGCTAGTCAGAGTTGTAATACTGTTTAGTAGAGGTTTTAGAAATGATTAATGTTGAAATATATCATACTTAGTATTTATTATAAACATATTAGAGATATAAAAGATTTTTTATTTTTCCTTCGATATGTTTCGAAGACGCAAAGGCTATTGTAGGTTATGAAGTTAAACTTCAACTTCGACATTTCAAAGTTTCCCACACCCCGAGAAAACAATGGAAATGAGAAGTTAAACTATTTTACCATATTCTCAAATACACCATAATATTAAGATATAATACTTAGCACCGCATCTTACAACCCGTTTGGGTTATACGCTTAAGTACTAATTACGCTAATGGATTAGGAATTGGGAAGGGTGAATATAGAGGAAGTGAACCCGCATTTTCCTGGAGGTAGAGTGGAAAATCATTTAGGAAAAACCCCCCCAATTCACCCGACCGAGATTCAAACCTTGATCTACTCGTCCTCGGCAGTCTAGCTCAACATGAAACTAGCGCGTGAGCCAACTACGCCACCGAGGTGGGTTATTAACATATAAAAACTCCATGCTGTCAGCCAGCAAGCGATATATACCAACTGAAAGCCGCTGCATGTTGGTGAAGATAGTGCCACCATATTTGCGGATAAAGGGTGTCATTTGATCACCACAACGAATTCTACAGCCGTTAATCTTAGTATTTTAGACCAGAGACGATACGTGTTTATTCAAGTTAGCTACTCCTCAATTGTCCTCACGAGGGCTAAGTTGACCCCAATCCAAAGCCACTGATTGACAAAAAAAACCTGGGAGCACCTGAGATCGAACTCGGGACCTTTGGATCGATAGTTAGGAACTCTGTCCACAATACCACAGAGGCAGTTCAATGTTAAGATGATTTTAAAATCAAAGAAACAATATAACTCATCCCAATTTTCTGTTACTTAGCGCGGTTGTTTTGTTTCTTTTGTATCGCGTCTTAAAACTCATTCAGGTTATCCTAATATTCAGATTATTGGGCTATGAATCAGAGAGGTATAATTTAAAGGAAGTGTATCCACATATGCCTATAAGAGGAGGGGGAAACAATCAGGAAGTAATTTGAGCCCAGATATCCCTGTCACTGACTGACATTACATTCTGTTACGACAGTGACACGTTAGACCATGCGTCCATTCATGTTGGTTTTGGGGTGACAGCAATTTACATGTAAATAATAATAGTAATAATCAAAACCAGTGAAACGCTATAGTTTACACTACCCTTAGGGCAGATTTTTAGAGTCAAGTTTAGTTTATCTTTGGGCTCAAGGCAAGTTGAGCTCTACATATTTTTTTAAAATTTCAATCAAATTCAAACAGTTTACGAGTTGAGCTGCATTATAAATCTGGTGACTGACTTGAACAAATCCTGCTCGCGGCAAGCATTCCATTAACAAAGCTAGTGGTCGGAGCGCGGCGAATGCTCGGCTTGACATTGCTCCGATTTTTTTCTTATTTCTAACCGAAATGTCGAGCCTAGAAATTGCAAGTGTTGCGCTTATTTTAATGGGATGTTTGTTACTTTTAAAAAACGAGAAGAAAAGACAGAAACTATGATGGCAGACGAATCTATTTAGAGAAAGGAGTATGAATGGTGGATTTACATTAAAGAATGTTTTGAAAAAAATCAAGAAAAAGTAGTCAATACAAAGATCCTTAGAATCCCACAAAAAAATATTTTTTTTCTATAATGTTCAGTACAAAAAAAAATGGCTTGGTTTCACTCCATTGTGAGCAAACACTTGCTGCAAATTATTGGTAGCATACAATGCGTCTTCACTCCAATAGACATTAATGATGACTGGATGACTGTGCTTGCCACGTGCTGCGAGTCACCGGTACTGACTTGTAATCTAATAATCAAAGGGATTCACGAGAAAAAAAAATTACAATTGAGTGGAGTAAGTTTTCTCGCATCGATCAACTTGGATCGTTGCTTGCTATCCTTTACCGACTAGCGGCGACTGCTCGTACTACATTACAAGGTCCTCTTCTGTTATGTTGCAAGTCAGTCGCTACCTAAAAATGACAAGAATCAAATAACCGAAGCTATTATTTGTGCTTCGGCTATTTGATTCTTAATATGCAATCCTGTACAATTATAATAATAACTGTACAAGTGGCAGTAATAAGCCAACTACCAACTACGTTATCTGATATCTCGTGAATAAAGCCGACGATTTCCGCACGTCCATCATAGACTCTGCCTTAAAATATGATTGGAGAATGACCCTGAGCATGGGACGACTCTTAAATAGCTCAGTGGTTAGAGCATTGGCGTAATAAGCCGAAGGTCCTGGGGTCGATTTCCGTGTCCAGGTGTCAATTTTTTCAATTTTCATAATAAAAATGACAAGGTTTGTTCTACTGGCCTTTATTTTTAGTTCATGGTCTTACTGTTCTGAAAGCTCTTCAAGTAATATGTATACTAATCAGAGCTACCAACATATGATCACAGAATGCTTAACACACTCAAAATATCCTTTGTGCCGTTTGTCTCAGGGTCACCAAACTCATATGAGAATGTATTTTCGTGGACTGGAGGTCAAGGTTCTAATATTGGTCGGGTGTAATAAATATGGTGATTTATTAATCTACACACTAATGTAGGCAAATATCCTCTAAGTTTACCAATTTTTAGAGTTATTCACTAGTTTCTTGGTGTTTAACTTTCTAATAATAAATTAAAAACGCTTAGCAGAGAGTTAGTTACCCCGATAATGAGACTGCCCATTTCACAAAATGAGAAAAATGTATTCTCATTCCTTGAGCTGGCTTCTTCGATTGACCATTTCACGAACTGGGCAGCAATTGATTTAACTCTTGCTTTTTCTTGAACTGGAACGTATTGTACTATCTACTACAAACTTAACTGAAATTCGTTTTAAGATATATTAAATAATCCCAACCTAACTTGACTTAGCCTTCCATTCCAAAACGATTAAAAATTAAATTAACTTAAATACCAAACCTGTTCTTTTCATGTACATTTCACGGACTGGGTAAAAACTCGTCCACTTCATGAATTGGGTAACGATTGGAGCTGTCCAGTTCACGAAATAGCCAGTTTATGAACTGGGAAGCACAAGTGCTGCACAATTCATGAACTGGAGTATTTTCCTTCCCAGTTTATGAAATGCTATGGAGGAGAAGCCAGTTCACGGAATGTGCAGAAATTTTCCCGATTCATGAATGGGGTGTAACAGCAGTAACACATATACCGTTTGATGTCAAATAATCTTAAAACGTCTTTATCTAAAAAAATATATATCACCTGCTAGTCTAATTAAATGTCGCTAAATTATGTAACGTTCGACTTGTGATATTTTGCACAACTAACCATTACAACATAATAACAAATGACGTATGGCTATCGTTTAAAGTCTAACAACAGATGAAAAGCAGAATATCCAATCGCGGTACAATGCCGTATTTATATCTGCTAATTATATTTGCTTTCAATCAAAATGATAAGGCGTTGTTCATATTCCAGTTTTCTTATACAATTCAACCACACTGGTTATACATAACTTAGCTAAGGGGTATAGTAATAAATGTAGCTTGGAAAGACCGTATTCACGTAAGCTGGAAGATAGATTAGGAAACCCACATTGAAAATCACAAGTACATATATACTTCATTTAGAACTATAATACTAAACACCTTTATCAAATAAAAACAAGCGATCAAAGGCAATTTATCCCACAAAACCACTCGGCCACCTATGTGGGCCTTTGACCAGTTTTAATTAATCAATTCTCTTTTACTTTATAACGTGATAAGTGAATATTTACATGAATTCAATATTTCCAATGACACGCTTTTCCTTCTTGATATGATTACGGGTTCTTTATTAATTTCCTAAACACTAGTAAAAAATTGATTTATGAAACTTCATAAATAACGTCAAAATACTAAGATTTTAAAGTACCGATGGCATGTAGATATTTAAGATCTAGTTGTTTCATGACAGCCACTTAAAGACACTAAGGCTACTTACTAGACGATATCAAAAAAGGAAAAGTTTAAGAAGTAAAGTCTTGGAAATTCGCCCTCTTCCATTAATTTACCTTAGCTCAGTGGGAAGTTTGTTTACGAAGTTTCAGGAGTCCAAAGTTTTTCCTACACGCCAGTATTTTCCCAGAGTAAACGGTTGGATGGGGAAAGGGGGAACGGGAGGGGAGGTAGAGAATGTAGCGTGAGATATGCTTGAACGACAGCCCCAAAGAGTGGCAAGTTGCACAATGTTGCACCGTTGTCTGCCTTGACTTCACCCGTGCGCTGCCGGCAAAAGTGAAGAGTTGTTTAACAAAGTTTCAAAACGGAGAGCTATACTACTGGAGCTACAAGAGAGAGGATGACACATCAGTTTTGGAATTTTAAAATGTCTTCTTCGCCTTGGAGACATGCCTTTTATGAACATGTCACGTGGGAAAGAGAGAGAGGATTTATACTGTACCCTTTCTTCTTTGTATTTCTACTCCTCTCAGCAAGGAAGGTTGGGTGAATGACTATTGCAGGTGTTCTCAACTTCTGACCGTCACTCAACAAGGTTTTGTCATGCATATTGTTTGTTTTATTCTATTTTTATTTGGATACTTAAAATACTTTTTTTTTTACTTGGGTCCCAGGTTCGATTGTTAATAAAAAACAAACCTTAAAAAAAATTGAATCTATCTTATTTTGAAGGAGTAAAATGATGGACTAAATCCTGTTTGTTAATTTGGTCCGAAAACTAAGATTTAATAGATCGCAACCATCTTGCAGAATGGCTTAAGGTGTCACTCTCGTGTTATACTAATAGTGGCGGGGAGATCGGGGTTAGATACAAAGTCAGGTCTACTGAGGGTGATTTTTCTAAATGGTTTCCCACTATCCTTCCACGCAAATACTAATATATTTCCTCTAAAATCCTTCCTTCCTCATCCCTACCTCATCAGAGTAATTATCATATACATGCGTGTAACCTGAACAGGTAGTATGACGCGATGATAAAAAAAATATATCACAAAATGTAAAGGCACATATATGTAAATATATTATTTTTTTCGAAAAATGTATACTAGTTTGTTGAAACAAACTTATTTGTGTCAATACTTGTCATATATGACATAAAAATGAACTAGATTTAGTTTAGAGAGGAGATGATATTACTTGGTAAAATAACCTTCCTTAATCTCGAGTCTCATTTCATAAACTTTATTTAATCCCACGTTGGTGGGCACATGGGCAAGGGTGACAAACTGGTCTGCTCTCAATCTCAGCCGGATGCACTGATGGTATTTTTCCTAAATTAATTAAAACTTGTCTCCTCACATAAGATATGCGGGTAGTAAGAAGTGGCACAAAAAAAAATCTTATTTAAAAAATAAAAAATTAATATTTAAATTAGAACAGGCAAGGCACATGTCTATAATATCACATGATCTATTAAATAATATTGAATTATATTATTCCTCCTATGTAAAACAGTAAGTGAGTGAGTTCTAAGAAACTGTATATTTGATATTTACCTCAAATGTAACCGTTTTACTTGCTTTTTATAGCCTTTCACTTGTATACCCCAATTTTTAAGGGTTTACCTCAAATCAAACTCGAGCCCCTTAGAATTAATACTCATTTTAATTTTGTTCGTTCCCCAAAGGGCTTAAGTCCCACACCTTATCTAAGTCTCTAGCGCGTATGTATGCCTACTGAACTAAGAGTACGTGCCGGCATGGCCAAGAATGTGCGTTCGGTGACATTGGGATTTTCCTTTCACAGATATAATTTAACGGCTTGGATATTGGATTTAATGCTATTTATAGAAATAAGTTGGTTTGTAGGCCCTGTATTGATATAATAATTTGCTAAGAAAGTGCATGTTAAATACACCTAAATTAAGATGTGGCTACTTAATTTTTTTTAAATATTAATCTCTTAATTCAAATATTAGTATCAGAAACTGTTAATGTAATTTACTTTACTACTTTATTTATTTGGATTAACATCCATCTTCCAGCCTTCTAAAAAAAATACATTCATAGAATCCAATTTATTATGAGGAATTTTAAGCTTATTTTTTCCATGCAATAAATAGCAATCTATTTATGTTAATTTAACTATCTACGTGTGTCTAATCTTCTTTTTTCTTGTGTTATGCACCCTCTTCTTCAGTCATGTGTAGAAGCCACAAATTATTTAGTTGCCTTAATATATTTTTTTTCCACGCATAACTTGTCACTAATTTGAGGACGAGAGAAAAAAAAAAAAGAAGACAGTTTGTTAAAGGCACGCCGCCACCTCACTGTCAATGCAGACATGCCTTTCAGAGGTCCTCTCTTGTTTTGTGACAATTTTAGCACATATGTAAGTTGTTAGTGAATTAGTGTCGTATTCTAGTCGTGTTCAGGCGACACTGCCTACTGCTGTCACTACTGTCAGAAAGTATTATAGATAAAGATGAATAGGAGGGTTAGCTGTCTGGTTAGCTATACGCCAAAATGTCACCAACCTAGCGAATAAAATAGATACCTTTTAGTTAAAAATAAATATTCTTTTCACCAGGATAACTAGTGTTTTTGGAACCACGAGTAAACAAATAAAACTGACAGTTTTTAATTGAGAACAAGTATCTTTTCTCCGTGATCGCCAGTGTTTTTGAAACCTATTAAATGTTTCTCTCAATAAATCCCCAGATAAACTATTAAAACAGGCGGTTTTTAATTGATAACGAATATATATCCACCAAGATCGCTATTGTTTTCCATCTTTTTTGTAAAAATAATCCTGAGATTCACACTATGCTTTTAGTTTAATCTTTCTCCCTCCTCCCAACATGCCAGCCGACCTATAAAATAAAACAATATAAAAGATATTGTTAGCCTTCACTCCCATCAGTCAAATCATCTTACTAGCTATTTCTATTGGTGAGAGATGGAACTAACTTTTATATTTCAAAATCGTAGATGATTATGTTCACTTGCTAGCGTTTTCTTTGAGGATAATTACTCTAAACAGTTATGGCTTGGCTTGCTTCTCAAATTTCATTAGTTTGTTTATAGTACGATGAAAAAATTGTTTAAAAAATTTCAAATTTTCTATAATGAAAAGAAATGTGTAAAAATAACAGAGTAATTAGAGACAATATCCTAAAGGGCTAAGTTTTTTTAATTATTATTTAGCACCGCGTACTAACCGTTCGGGTTATACGCTTAAGTACTATTTACTCTAATGGGTTAGGAATTGGGAAGGTTGAATATAGAGGAAGCGAACCCGCATTTGCGTGGAGGGAGAGTGGAAAACCATTTAGGAACCCCCATCCCCCAGTTCACCCGACCGAGATTCGAACCTCGATCTCCCCGTCCTCGAGAGTCGAGCTCAACACGACTAGCGCGTTAGCTAACTACGCCACCGAGGCGGGTAATGGGCTAAGTGACAACCTTGATTTAGCAAGGGTACGTTTACCATATTTTAGTGTTTGGTGCTCCGTATCTCAATGCCCATCCGTTATAATATTTATTAATACTAGTGAGGGAAGTATTAAGAAGGTATAATTTAGATTAATTGTATACGCATTTGCTTGAAGGCAAAACGGGAAACCATGTAGAATACATCGGATCGCACGGCCAGAGCTCAATGATTGATAATCCAGTAAATTTGTACACCCCTAGGATGGATGTTAGTGGATTTTCCCCAGCCCTGACAAATATGCAAGTAGCGTAGACATAGCACGCACATATGTATGTTCTTTGACCGAAGCATCCACTCACGCACCTTTTCGGCACCATTCAAGGACACCCTAATTTAGGACCGCCCTTAACAACTACTAAATACCAACTAATGTAGAGAGAGAAAAAACAAACAAAAGTTGAAATACCAGCACGTGATATCACCATTTATTTTGATTAAGAAATATATTTAGTAATTTGTAATAACTTTTCATTATTTCTTTATGACGGTTCATTCATTTATTTAAAATACATGACTATCTTATTGAAGATCTATTTTGTATTAAGTAAAAAAAAAAATGTTTTCTACTGTTATTAATAGTTTCACCGTAAGTCATAGATTAAACTGTTTTCGTGTTTAATCGAAGACTGGTCATATTTTAGTTGCTGTCATAATGTTTGATCACGCAAAGTAGCAATAAACATAAATTATGTTAATGGGCTCAGCAAGTTACAAATAATATTTAAAAAAAAAACTCATTCAAAGACTGATTAACGTTTCTTTTTAAATGGTCAGAAAATCTTTGTAAAGTTGTATTTAAAATAATATTTCACTATTATTCACCTTCAACCGAATCTGAATGTGTATGTTTTTAATTGACATTTTAAGTTTTTAATTGAACCTACTTTCAACAACCATACATTAATTTGTAGCTACCCGTTTCGGTGGACGCATGGTCTAAGGTTCTACTCGCGCGCAATAGAATAGACTACCAATAACGGGGAGATCGTTGTTCGAGCCTCGTTGGGTTTATTGAGGTTGTTTTTTTCCTAAATTGTTTCCCACTATTTCTCTCTCTCCCACTCCACGCAAATGTGAGTACATTTATTTTAAATTAAACCTTCCTCATCCTTAATCTATTAGCGTAATTAGTACATAAATGTACAACCAAAATGGGTAGTAAGACGTGGCTCTAAAAAATGTAACTTTAAATGAAAAAAAAATCGTGAGATTTTTATAAAATTTATTAACATATGCCAAAGATATTAAAATAAAAATATTAATAGTTAAAACATAGTTAAGTTTTTAGATTATCTTTATTTAAAAATTATATAGGAAAACACATTTTAACAATTCGCTTAAATTGTTTGTGCATGATTACATTTATACTATAAAAAAAATACGTTTAAAACAACATATGATTTTAATTAAAAAATCAATTCTAATGGTTAGAATTTGCATTTCTCCAGGATACATTTAGAAACTTGCAATTTTGTATGTACTATAAAAAAAACCACTATAATCTCTAAAATATTGCCATTCCCTCATCTCCCAACATTTTCTGAATATCTAAAGACTCAACTAGGGAATATTGATCCTAAGACGACTCTGCTATAAAGCCAAAGTCTCCCCTTTAACCTTTCCCTTTCTCAACAATAACTATGACTCGGTAGGCTATAAGCAGCTTGCCTCTGTCCTAATGAATTTATGGATTAATAACAAAGTCTACCCTGTTCCGTGTTGCGAATGAGGGCTGTTCTCAAAGTGTTCTCG
>CABFWB010000298.1:10447-31880 GCA_902151455.1 Timema bartmani
AAATTTTCCCAGCCCTCGGCAGTTAGGGTGTTATGGTGCCATAAAAAACACGTCAGAGAGCTTCTAGAGGTGTTTAATATCTATAATTTTTCCTTAACTTTAACAGCTATGCTACTATAAACAAATTTCTTAGAGAGCATCTAGAGGTGTTTAAATATATAGATTTCTCTTAGCCTCCAGCAGTTAGGGATCATGTTACGATAAAAAAACACTTTAAAGAGCTTCTAGAGTTGTTTAAATATATAGAATGTGTCCTAGCCTCCAGCAGTTAGGGGGTCATGTTACCATAAAAACACTTTAAAGAGCTTCTATAGTTGTTACTTAAGAGAGCTTCTAGATCTGTTAAGTAATTAGAATTTGTCCTAGCCTCCAATAGTTAGGGGGTAGTGTTGCAATAAAAAAAACACTTCAGATAGCTTCTAGAACTGTTGAATAATTATAATTTTTTCTAGCCTCCGTCAATTGGGGGATGGGCCCACCAAACCCCCCCCTGAAATTTTTGGCTGGCTGGTCGCGGGATGCTAAAAATGATACATTCGAGGTGACACTAAAGTTTGGTATCTCCCAAAATTTGTATTCCATTTATTTACGATGTGGTCAGAGGTTAGGCGCCATGGGTGGGGTGTCCAATTACAGTATCCTTGATACACAAATTTTTTTTAGGCCTACGCCCACTTTATATTATAAAAAAACAACCACCCAAGGTTGGCATGCTATCAAGTATTTAGATTAAAATTGGGTCTGGAGTGCAGTTTGTCGGTTTTAATTAAATATATATTAAATATATTGTCATATTGTGGCAATTTGGTATTATATAAACAACGTTTAGAATAATTTTCTGCCAACAACAAAATCACATCCGATGACCATGTTAGCGCCATTTCTACCATTTCCCTACACACAGTTTCAGCACGCAGTGATTGGTCGAATTACAAAGACAAGTGTAGGAACTAGTACGAAAATAGCGCCTGTTCTATCCTCACAACTAGTATGGTAGCCAGTACCAAGAGGCAGAACTAATATACTTTTTCTGATTCACACAACGCTAGATGATGACATGCTAGCTAGCACACTGGATTTCAAGTACGAGCTAGTGTCGTGTGATACGAGTATAAGGTTATTTCAATATGTAGTGACAATTGAATTAACTCTTATTACTAACAATTCTACTAGTTTCACTATAAGAACCCACATTCTTCAATTCATTTGAATAAACCATCACAGACGCTTTGGAGTTGGATTAGGTTCTTTGTGAAACCTGATAGAATGCTCAAATAGTGAAATTCACTTAAAGCAAAGAATCTACGCTCTGCCTTTATATAGGTAGTAAGACACTGCAAATATTTTTGCATTGAGTCTTATCCTTTCGGGTTATTAATGAATTGCACATGTTTTCATAAAGGTAAATCGTGTATTTAAAATTGGATGATCTACTTAGGTCTACTCAGTAAATAAATACATCTTGGTCAGGTGCAGCGCTAAGATTCATTTTGAATTTGATTGTTTAGAGAAAGGTTCTTAAAGCTGCCATTTTAATAATCTATAGAAAAAATAACAATGCAAATTCCTATAAGATTAGAACATGTTTGATACATAGATGTAGGGAAGTTTAATTCTGGGAGTGGTGAGGGGTAAAAATTGTAAGTTTATGACATGAAACATGATACAGAGACCTTTTTCCTCTCCTATGAAACAAGCTTGGCTGCCATTCCTTCGTGTAGCTTCCTAAATTCCTCTGCACCACCTTAAGTCGTGGATACAGCTGTTATTCAGCCTCTTAGTTGTTCAGAATTCAGGCTCTTGTCATCTTGACCCCATGCAACCGTTTGTGCATGGTTTTAATATCAACTTTAATTTTATGTTTTTAAACTAAAAAAAGAGCTATACTATCTTTTATTAAGTTAGGTAGGCCTATATTAATAATAGCACTGTTATTAAAATTTTTAAATAATACAACACACTTTTTATATCCATTAGAATAAAAGTTTGTTTTTATGGATCACTTTATATTCTGAGCGTTTTTGTTAAGTCACATAGCTTTTCTCTATTTAAAAATTTTATACCATATTTTTATCTCAAAAATGTGTTTTAGAATGATAATGCAACAAAACGTAGGCTTACACTACGTCCTGATTTGACCAGGACTGTCCCGTTTTAAGAGGTACGTCCCGATGGGTTTGCATTTTAGTCTCGGTTAAATGATTGCGCACGGACACTATAAATCTACATTCTTCACACACACATATACAGAAAAAAAGCTCACACTTGATGTTGCCTACAACACGGAAAACGGAGACATAGTTAAATGGTGGAGCGAGAGATAGTATTATAACCAGAGATTATAGCTTTATGTTAGACAGAGTGAGACGTAGGTGTAAGTTGGAGCTGTGGTGCTGGAGGAGTTGGTGTGAATTTAGTGTTTTTTTAAATCCTCAGCCTCATGTCACTGTTTTATCAGATCTTTATCATCCTTTATGTCTGAGGATACAACAAAATAAAATTTAAAATGATAGATCCATTCTTTAAAAAAAAGTATATTCTAGTGACTATTATGAATAGTTTAATAAAACTTAGATTTAGTCTAACCCAAGCGCATGATCATATTATGTTATGAGACAATTTCCATTAATGAATATTTTGTAAACTAAAAAAGACTTACGTATATGAAAATACTTGTACAATAAACATCACTCCAAAAATGTATTATTTTATTTTCACTACCTACCTAGACTGTCCCGGTTTGAAGTTAAATAACTATAGTAAGCCTGATAAAACGTAAAAAAAAACCTGAGTTGATGAAAAAAGAAAATAAACCCTAAAAAAGTAGATTTTTGGAATTTTTTTTTTCATAATAATTACACTAAGTTATTATGAAATATCCATTTGTTTTGACCCTCTGCGACTGCGTTAAGTTGCAATAGAAGCATGGCCATTTCCTGGTTAAGCCTTACTATTGAACCCTAAGAAATAAGAACATCGCTATTTTATACAGTTAGTGGTAGAACTTTATTTGTGTAAGAGGACAGGGGGAACAAGTAACAAATTTTTTCTAAAGACTTTATAAACCTTTAGAGAAAATGCACCCACATTTGCTTGGATGGAGTGGAAAACCATTTAGAAAAAAACCTCAGTGCACCTGACCGGGATTAAACCCCGCATACCACCGAAGGGGGTAACTATCCCAGTTAATTTTAGAAAATTGGATGCCCCTTGAAGCTATTTGTGGTGTTTGAGAATATTTGAAAATTATACTCTTAATAGCTATTTAATATAGTGCTCCCCCAAATATTTTTTGAAATTTGGGTACCTTTAGAGGATATTTGGAGCAGTCCTCTTTCAGCATATTTTTGAAATTGGATGGTTCTGAAATCTATTTTAAGAATTCCTCACTATTTTTTAAAAATATAAATTAGATTCGCTAGCATCTATTTGAAGTGGTCATCACCCAATTTTTTAAAAATTTGGAATGTCCTAGAAGCTATTTAGAATTTTCTTTGCCTGCTCACCTCCGAAAATTATAGATTCCTTTAGAAACTATTTGAAGTGATCCTTACCTGAAAACTTTTTTGACAGTTATAAAATATATTTAAAAAAACCCAATAATTTTACTTACAGCTAGGTATGTAATCTGCAATTTTTTACTTTAGAATTCAGATAAATAATATGTATAAAATAACACTAATAATATACTAAAATATTATCATTATTGACTACAAACAGTTGTATGTATTGTATAGAAGTTAATTCCTAGCAGAATTCCAGTATAATAGGTTGGTTCCCCTTTGATAAAAATGATTGTTGAACCTATTTTAATTAATTAGTGCCCTCAACACTTTGGTTATTAATGGCTTAATTTCAGGGGCATGAATAAGAGAAAACAGTGCCATAGAAACTTGGGGGCTCATTATAGCCACCCAAATTTCGGTTAGTGGTTATGTAATGTCGTTTATATTAACTCAAATACTAAGATAAAATTATTATGTATTTTAAATATATTATATATGTGAACTTTTGATAGAAATATATTGCGAACTGTACAAACACAACTTTATTTTAAGTACGAGTAAATGCTTTAAACAATGCAATTACGATTATGTCAAGTGTTCACACACGAAGGGGGTCTTTTGACCAACTTCCCGGAACTTAATTTTTATTTTTGCAAACAAAACTATTAACTCAATTTTGAAAATTATAATTAGAAATACAACACTAAATAGGATTAAATTATGTTTTATGTGTTGCATATTTCTACCCGTTTACACTATCAATATATTTAGAATGGGTAAGGTAGAATTCAGAGGAAATAGAATCCACATTATTTTGTGTGGAGTCTAGGTATTGAAACCATTCTCAGTATGCTGGACCGAGGTTTGAACCTCTGTCACTTGCAGTTCAGTCTATTGTGAGTGAGATGCCTAAAAACATTTTACCATCAATGCATGCAATAGTAGACGTCATGCAAACACCATGTCACTGACATCCATCCTTAACTAAATTTGACAGCCAGCTGGGAATGCTTTAGCTTTTCAACTAAAACGTTTGTGTAATTTATTTTAGGGGTTTTGTAATTAAGTTTAAATGAACTTAATTAAAATCAGTTTGTCTTTACTTTGGTTATTTTTATTTATGATATGTGTAACTAAATGATTAATAATATTAATTCCATTGGTTATACATGTATCATATTATAGTGGTAATGTATGAATTGTAGAGAGCTAATAAATGAACCATCTTGTGTAAACTGACCTCTCAACACCTTTTTTATCTGCCAATTTTTTTTAAGAACCACCTTTTTGACCACAAATATTGATTGAAGGTCACTAAAATATGTCAGTCTAATATATGCATTATTTGATTTATTAATTATAAAGTTCATCTAAAGGTTATCAAAAGCTTTCAATAAGACCTTCTTATGGATTACTGTATATTTTCTCTTTACATTAGTCTTTTTAGCACTGCATCTTACTACCCATTTGGGATACGCGCTTATGTATTAATTACACTAGTGGGTTAGGGATGAAGGGGGGGGGGACCTTAGTAGACCTAACCAGGATCGAGCCATGATCTTCCCGTCATTGACAGTCTAGTCTATTGTGAGAGTATGTGGCAATTGACGCAGGTAATTTTATTAAATGATGTGTTTCAAAGCAGTGTATATTTTATTCATACAAAATATTACAAAAACTTGGGCCAGTAAAATAAAAATTCAAGAGCATTTAGTGAAAACACAATGCTTGTGAAAGTTTTGTATTTTCAATCATTACAATAAGCATTAAATTATAACACAAAATATTTATTTACAAACAGCCCTTTACAACATGGGTTATATTGATATTACAAAATGATCTACCAAAAGTGTGCAATCCTAGGTTTATTAGTGGGTACTGAGATGTTACACCTCTGTTTGGGGATCAAAATTTTAGGTAGATAAATATCAACATGAGGATTCTATTCCAAGTGTTTAAGTTCCAACACTAATTTAAGACTGGCTGATCGAAAGAAAATGGCTCTAATAAAATACACACTATCATTAATACCAAGGTTTGACAACCTTTTCGATATCACAAGCTGTATAAGTTAAAAAAAAAAAATAGGCGAGCCAGTCTAAGAAAAAATATCTGTAGGGCAAAAAATTTCAACTTTAATTACTTTATAAGAAATATCATCTAGTTTTATGAACACAACTATCCGTTTACTAAATCTTTTGCAAGCCAGATAGAATTAGTTGGCGGGTCAAAGGTTGCTGATAGGTATCTGGTTTATGCAATAATTTAGTCAATTATTAACATCAATCTACTAAAAAGTTTTAACAAAATCAAATTAAAATTTATGTGGAAATATGACACCTGGCCATAAGAAACAAACCATGGACCTTTGGCTTAAGAGTGTCAATGCTTTATTGCTGAGCTATCCATGTTTGTCCTACGTCCAGACTCTTATAGCACTAATTATTTTAAAGTAGAGACTATTATGAATGTGTGAAATTGTCAGCTATTTAATAGTTTTCAAAAACATTACCAATACTAGAATAGATGCTGCATTGTAAAGATTATAAATATATGGAGCCTAAGGGTTGAATAGTGTGTTTGAAAACCATATAATCTGCACTATATTAATTTAATCAAATTTAATATTGTTGTTGTAGTAAATACTAAACTAACACATTTTTTAAATATGTCTATTTATTTTTATCATAGATATTTCCATCTTTATTTTAAAAGCATAGCAAACAGTGTAAAACTAGGCATCGCTATTCTGATATTACAAGTCCTTAATGCAAGTGAATCTAATCTTCTTTCACACCACAAACATTAAATTTTGGCCAAATCAGTATTCAAAATGGTTTCTCAAAAGGTTGTCGGTAAATATTCGATAATCTGACACATACTGTATGCATGAACAAGGCTGAGCGAAGTAGAAGGTGTGTTCGTTTGCACCAAAGTATAAAGAAAACCAGATCCCCTTGGACTCAACTACCGTTTCCCTCTGCTTCGTTCTTGCATACCGCCCTCAATGTCCTCAAATGCGAGCTGCAAAGTTAATTTTCTTACCATTATTTGAAAATACCTACCTTTGTAATACTTCTTACCAGTGACATCATTTACAAGTTAAATTTGATAAAAGTAGGGCCAACAATTACACAAAATATCACTTTAATCACTTTATAATAACTAATAAGTATAGTTTTAAGTCAATAACACTTCATTTACTTCTACATATGCTGCACACTTTTCATCACACAGTGTATTTATTAGCAACTTAGCACATGGAAGATTAATTATATTAAATGTATGAGAAAGCATAGCTGCATAAGAAATTAGCTACAAAACAATATTTTTCAATTGTGTACAAATTAACTAACATTCATTTATAATAATGATGTAATTATAAAACAATGTATACATAAAAAAAGAGTAAATGATTAAATTGTAATGCATACCCTTATTTAGTAAAAGTGTTCAGATCAGACATATATAAAAAATCTTTTTGTTTATTTTACAAACAATATAGGCTATAACCATACCTCTTGACACTTGTAAAGCAAGTCATTTGAGCATTCTACAACAGTAATTGAGTATCTATTTACACATTTTTAAAGCATTTTCCTATGAGTATAATATACCTTTATAAAAATATATAATTATAAGATGAAAATTTAAAACACAAACAGACTAAATTACTATTTTTGTTGGGAAATGTGGACCTATTGATCTTAAACTTGAACCAACAGTCATGTTCGTGCAGGTTACTATGCTAGCAGCACAAAAGTAATAATTTGATTGGAAAAATATATTTAGCTTTGAGGAGTTTATGTAAAATATTTAACATGCAAAGTGTGACTCCAGTGATTATTGAATTTTGTTGTGAAGTCACTTTCAAAGAAGGTGCTTATAGAGCTTTTTCTCATTAAAGTAAATAATTGGTTTCAGTCAATGAAACGAGTCATGAAAACTCATTTAATTTAGTTTTTAGAATGTAAAGAAAAATATTTAACAAAAATTAAAACAAAACACAAGTCATTGCACAAACATATATAATGAATTCTGCTCATACAATTCTAAAACAAACAATAAATGACTTGAGTTACAACAAACACACGACTCAAGGAACATCAGCAAGGAACAAAAGAAAACTGTCGTCATGAAATTTGTTTGGATTATACAGCTGTGTAAAGAGTAAGTACACATCTGCTCAAAAAGCATATTGAAAACAAAACAGTATGAAAAAACAAATCTTAGTGTTTTATTAAATTTTACTTTTTAATGCAGTGACCTGTTTAAAGTTTACCTTATAAGGATGATAAAAGATTACAGCTATTTTGTTTTATTTTAAACCACAAAATTTAGCAGAAGTAAATGTATGTAGACCATATGAATATAGGAAGTTAGTGTTGGTGTACATAATAACACAATGATTTAAATTCCTAATAAAAATAATTATTAAATATATTTATTTGAATTATACTAACTAGGACTGTCAATTTAATACAATAATAGGTTCAATTTAATAAATTAGATTAAACTCAATCAAACCATACAGACAGTGAGCACTGCCGTTAGCGATGATGGTGCCAACATTTGTGGATGGAGGGTGTCATGTGGTCAGCACAGTGACCCTCCAGGAGTTAATCTCAGTTTTCTATACTGGACCTGTTATTTATTCAAGTAGCTCCTCATTTGTCCTCACGAGGCCGAGTTTTATGCTATTCCAGACCCAATGATCTACATAAAAATTCTGGCAGTGCCGGAGATTGAACCTGGGATCTCTGAATTTGTAGTCAGGAACTCTCACCACTAGACTACAGAGGCACTTTCATTGATAAATTGATGAAATCATTCTTAATTGGTTTAAATGATGCACATGCAAAGTTGAAAACAGTGAAACTTGTGGTAAATAAACAAAGGGCACCTTTTGTAAATTAAATTACTAAAGTCTATTGTGAAGCTTGTTAACGTTTGATATTTAATGGTGGCACAGCAAAACCACGCATGCGCGCGCACAACACACACACATGCACACGAAGATTTCTTAAAGAAAATAAACACTTTTTCTCGATGCAATCACATCCTATAATAGCTGTTGTAAAGTTTACTAGTCATAGGATTTCTAGTCAAATGTTTAAGGTAGAATTGCAAGGTTGTAATAGTTTTATGTTTTATTTACTGTATAGTATGAAGAAAGAAGCAAAATGGCTACAACATTATAAGGAAAGTAAGTAAAAGCCTTTACACTTACTTAACAAGGCTGGTACACAGATACGAAACTGAATCAATTGTGAAGTTATTTTGTTCATATGATCTTGATCATTTCAAAGATTGACCTGGAAAAATCAAAAGATGGTCTGGAAATCATTTTGGAAAAACCATCATCAGTACATTTGGCCAGCATTTGAACCACGACCTTGCTGTCACCGGCAAACTGGACTGGTTGAGTTTTATGTTTCATCCGCAATCATAGCTTATATTATGTGTGTGGAACAATGCATGTTTCTCTGTGTGTTTGCCATCTTATCTAGCAAGCATATCGGCTCTACCTTTTTAATCCAAATTGTATTTTAAGCCGTGGAAATTCAGATTTAAAAAATTAACCAACATAACTAGTAAAAACAAGATAAAGTCCTCTTGGGAAAAGAGCACGCTTGAGAATCATCTTCCACTTTTTTACATAGTCATATTTAGTTGAAAAAAATTACATTACAAAACAAGCGCTAGTCTTAAAAATCTAGTAGAACATATTTAAATAAACACATTATTATTAGGAGTGTGTGAGTAGGTATTTTTCACTTTAGGCACAATTTGAATCTAGTTTCAATGAAATCAGTTCTAATCGAATTTGAGTTTTAAAGAGCAATGTGTGATATAAATATTCTAAGTTTAATTTTTATGATACACCCATGCATAAAACAAACACAAATACAGTAAGTCTTTCTATTACGAAGAGTTATGTTCCTGAAATGTAATTTTATAGAAAATAACATTATAAAAGTCAAGTTTTAGCATCTCGGTGCCCATGCTCCCCTACCCCTCATGTGGAACCTTATGCACAAAAAATACTATAAACAGGCACAAAGATAAACATTTGACACCTTAGCTCACTCTGCAACATGCCTGCTTACTGAGCTAAAGGTCCCGGGTTCAATTCATCATTGGTGAAATGTGTTTGCCCTTTCAGAGTGATGAATTCACGGCCGGGGACTGGATGTTGTGCCTGTCCTAGTCTTAATTTAGATTATAAGGCCTAGTATGCCGGTAGTGGAAAAAAAAATTACTTGAATATCAATTATACACACTTTTGCTCTACTTGATGAACTGTTAGTGAAAGTGAAACGACAATGAAAGCTTGAAAAATGGGTTTGTGTAAATATTATGGGTTCAATTTTCAAATCCAGTGGACCCCCACGAAAAAAAAATCCAAAGCTGGGGAAGAGGGCTATCTCCAGTAATTTCCAATTTTCTCATTTTTGATTATTGGTTTTTCTGTCCTCTCACATTCCCAACTACCAAAATATTTTAGCCATTACGCTAAACTATATTATAATGTATAAACAAAACAAACTAAATATTATTATGGACAATATTTACATTATATTAAAATTAATATCCATTATTTATTAGTGTACCCCAAATAACACTTACTTATACCTAAATCAACAGGTGTTCAGACAGTTTAGCTAGTTTAATTTTGATTCGCTTCTTTTTGAGCTATGAGACTTGAGTGTATTTAAGTCTCCATAGCTTGATGAGCATGTTCAACATTAATGTGTGCTTAAAAACAAAGTGCTAAGTCTAAAAGAATAATAGTAGATTCCAATGTGTTGCTTTAAATAAATCAAATGCAACATTATAAAATGGCAGTCTTCATTCGAGTAAATAAGCTATGCATCTATAATTATCTATAAAAATGTTCATATATGATACATTAAATATTTTGCTAAGCTTTGAGAATCCAATACCTTTTATTATAACATAATACCTTCACAAAAAACTGTGTTTTTAATTTATTTATTTAATCAATTCAATTTATCAAAGTTCACATAAAAATACATATCAAACTTGATCAATAATCTTTTTAATTCGGCCTCATCATTATCTAAAGTATTGACAGTAGAAATTCAAAAAATAGTATGGGTAAGTGAGTAGGCATTTTTCACTTCAAGTCGAGTTTGAATGAAATCAAGTTTATTTCAAGTTTGAGTAATATGGAGAAATTATTGTACTAGAAATATTTCAAGTCAAGTTTTTGTAATATATCACTGCAAAAATTATAAGCACAAATGTACATTTTTTAAGAATGAAATTTTTTGTCAAAAAAGTTATGATCACAAAAATTTGGATTTTTAAATAAATTTAATACAGTTCAGGTAATTTTTTTTAAATAATAAAAAAGAAAACATCGAGGAACAGTATTCGCTATAAAATAGTATCTTTAAATAAAATAAAATTAATTACTCTGAATTTTTGAGCTAAAATCAAAGATTTTAAATTCTATAAAATTGAGTCAAATTCAAACAACTTAAACTTGACTTGAACTAGAATTTTTGAATACTCTTACAGTCCTAAAAAAAAAACCAGATTACATAAATTACTTTTATGGGTAAAATCGGTTTTGTTTATTACCCTATCTTAGCAATGATTGACTTTGGTGTGGCGTGGATATGTGATAGTTTCATGATTCATACTCAGTTGAAAAAACCCCACAAAAAACAACTCCATGGCGTCAGCTTGCAAGTGAGCCATATTGACCAAGTGGCCGCCGCATGTTGGGATAGTGCCAACATTTGCGGATAGAGGGTGTTATGTGATCAGCACAACAAGCCCCCAGACTGTTAATATCAGTTTTCTAGACCAGAGCCGCTACTTTCTTACTAAAGTAAAGCTCCTCATTTGTCCTCACGAGGATGAGTTGAACTCGTTCCTGAACCACTGTATCACAGAAAAATATGGAAGCACTAGGAATCAAACCCAGGACCTCTGACTACTTAGCTATAGTCAGATCAAACTCAGTTGAGCAAAGTAAAAATTTGCCAAGGTAAAACCAGATAATTTAGTAAATAATAAGAAAAAAATATTTAACTAAATTGGCTATTGAATTTTTTTAAAGCAAAAGTGTAGTGTATTTTATTTAGACCTCCTCTAAATTCACCAATATTCCATATTATTTTTAAAATTCCTGTGGAATTTTCAAAGCTCCCCGGGAAGTAAAATTAGTTTAACAAGTTTGCTCAATATTGTTTTTAAATGTTGCTTGAAAGATGTATATAATTTTTTTTAAAGGCACATTAAGCTGCAGGTTAGGAAACATTTGCACCTAAGTAACCTGGATATAACATTTAAGAGAGTTATTTAAATAATCTAGCAAAGGTTTTATTCTATGGGTTCAGGTTGGGGGCACTTAAAAAGTAGGTCAACTATTTAGTTAGCGAGTCTGATACTTGACAATATATTTGCATACTAGTGATAATAACCCAACAAAAATAAATTACCATTTATTAATATATTGAAAGAACATTCAGTTTAAGCCTACAGCTTATCACCAATTATTATATTCAGATCATATTAGTACAAATACAATTCAGTTTTAATCTCTGAGGAAATATCTATTGTTACCCCAAAACTACAATCCAATTTTCATAGAAATAACCTTTTAGAAAATATTTAACATATTTTTTCACAGCCATCATTGATAACATTTTACTATATTATTGTTATTTCATAACTATTGAAATAATATTAAATGCAATTGCTAACAAGCACATAACTTTATGTATTAATATCCAAAAGTAAATCTAGTAAATTCTCTAGCTGTCAGATAAGTCTTGTTCTATGAAAATCGAACTGTAGCAGTGTCCAATGAATTATTGGACTGATAACAATTCAAAATATTAATACTTTTATAAGAAAAAGTATAATTATTTTGGTTAGGAAGCCACAAAATGTGTGCATTTTTATTTTAAAATCTAAATTTAAGGCCTTAGTTATGTTAAAATTGGGGGAAATAGGTGTAACTGTTTAAAAATGTTACTAACATTATAAATGAAATAATGGAAGACTTAAAATACATTTAAAAAAAATATTTTTCATGCTAAATTTAATAAAAAGGGATCAATGATGAAGTGCAAGTTTAAGACTTAAATTAAAGCAAATATATGGACACATTTTTGAATATTGGTTGACTTAATTAAAGGATAAAAATATTTACAAATATTTGGTGAGTAGATATTATTTTGTGGAATGACTTGTGAACCAAATCATACCACAGAAATAAGAACCAACTCTGGTCCATGAGGATAGTTCGAAAGTTAAATATATTTCACTTGTGGTGAATAAATTGGAACTAATCAAAACAAATTCTTATACTCAGGATTGGGCTGATCAGCTATTTTGTTGATCATGCCAATGCCCAAGATGCCAATCATAAATCATTTATTTTATTTTATTTGTTTCAAAGCTAATATGTGGTCAACATTTAAAAAAAGTTTCGTGTTATTAATATTTTGTTAAATATAGTATATTTGCTTTAATGAACAAAAGAGAAAAAAAAAGTAATGTTTACTAAGAAAATGATGGAAATGAGGTATGTAGGAAAAAGAGCACAAGGGAGGCCAAGAAAGAGGTGGGAGGAGAAGATGAGAGAAAGTGTACAAGTGAGAGGAGAAGAATGAAAGCGATTAAAGGAGGAAGAATGGTGGAAGGATAGAGGAATATGGAGGTATTTTAATAAACTGACCCAGCCACAGGCTGGAAACAGTTGATTAGATTTGCTTATCCAGGTTTATATGAAGATTTTAGAATTTATTTAAATATGATTCACTTCATAATAATATCATGAGATAAGGTCAATGAAAGAGAATTTCATTTTCAGATCTATGCATAAAATGTCATGGAAAATATATTATTATTAACAACACAATGTCTTACTACCCATTCAGGTTTTACACACGCTAATGTGTAATGGTAGGGTGATTGTTAGATAAAGTGGAGGACCTACAGTTTAACGTGGAATCTGAACCACAGTGGGGGCCTGGCATTCACAAATTGTGATTAATACACATTTTGACAGAGGTGAAGGAAGGGTTTGGCAATCAGATAAATCTGTGCCGGGACCGAGGATTGAACCCCGGACCCCAACACAGAAGTCTGACACTTTACCCCTAGACCACCAGGTCAACAAAAATATATTAATTTTAGGATAAAAACAGAAAAAAAAAAGGTTCATTAAATTTAATGGAATTTAAATAAACATAATTAGTTTAAAAATAATTTCTCATGTATCAACTGATACCGATACATAAATTTAAATATTGAAAAGAAGAGAAGTCTTGAATCCATGATACAGTTTTGAAACGTTAGATAGTTATTTAGTTTTAGTTTCCTTTGAATCTTACACAGTACCGGCCTAATCGATTGTGCCATAATCAATTGGTGGGATCGTTGATCAGCATTGGCCCAGACTTATTTATACCATCTTAATGCACAGTTAATATGTTGATTGATTAA
This sequence comes from Timema bartmani, assembly GCA_902151455.1. NCBI lineage: Eukaryota > Metazoa > Arthropoda > Insecta > Phasmatodea > Timematidae > Timema > Timema bartmani. The sequence goes on from CABFWB010000298.1 coordinate 24,445, forward strand.
TTTTATATAATATGTTGTATGAATCGAGCATATTTATAAACATATATTTTATAAATCTGCTTAAACTAAAATAAAACATTAAAATACATACAAGAGTATTTAACAAGAGATTAATCAACAAATTACCCACAATTCAAAGATACTTAAACTCTAAGAAAAAATCTTGCAATGCTATATTTCTAATAGCAATGGCAGCTCTAAACTACAAAAATAATCTTCAAATAATTGAGTTTTCTATCGCAAATATAACACTAAATTACTGAATTTGTTTGGTGAAAGTCAAATATAGTTACACACAATTTAGGTCTAAGATGCGAGAGACTGTAAAATGTTTCTGAAAATTAGATAATTTTTATTTTTTAATTTTGTTTTAATTTTTATAGCTCAAATTTTAAGGTTATTATAATGAAGCCTTGTAACTTTCACCTCAATTTTACCACACACAATAAAAAACATACAAATTGAATTTTCCATTAAATCAGCACTATAAGAGGCAATAAATAATAATAATAATAATAATAATAATAATCGACTTTAATGGCGAAGTTAAGGCTACCGCCTTTTCTTACACTTAACCAGAGTTGCCCAAACAAAAATGCTTGGTTTGGAAACTGAAACAAGGTGGGGAACACACTATAATTTGATTTAATTAATCATAAATATAATAATAAAACACAAAACAAGAAAGCATGGGTCACCTTCTTTGAGTTATTCAAAGACTGTGTCTACAAGCACTGTTACTTAACTAAACCATAAGCAATGTTTAGATAAGTTTTTGTATACAACCGAGTATAACTATTTTTGTTGGTAATATTAAATAAAATAATTGTGCTTGTATAAAACTGTCATGAGCCACTAAATAAGGCCAGAATTTAGAACTGTAAACAAAGTTGATACATAGGTTAAGGCTGTAAACGCATTACTATTACTAGTTTGCATTTTTTTTAAAAATACACATTGCAGAAGACACAGGAAAGAGCGAGAGGAACAAATACGTTCAAAGTCCCAGTCATAACTTTTAAAGAACAATAACAGAACAAAGTATGGGATCAAACTTTGAGTTAACAACATACTGTGTATATTATTAGCAGCTCAAGAAGACACAAACAAAACTTTGCTTACATTTTAGACCAAAAGGCCACATACAAGCATTTACATTAAAAATATACTTCTATAGTTTATGAAGTAAAGGCATTATTCACCTACTGGTAGTACTTGTACAATATATATATACACAACAAAGAAAGCACGAAGTCATGTTACAGATCAAAATGCAACTTTTCTAATAAAGAGAAATTAAACACCCCAGTTGCTATTAATTACATTATACACCTTAACCAACACCTTTACGAATTCCTACAATGTTCTCCTAAAGTAAATAGAGCTCTAAGAAGCACATAATTATGTATGCTAGTTTATCTGATCTATACATTTTTATTAGAAGTGTACCAATGTAAATATGTACATATGGTTGGCTTGTCAGCTTAAGGTAGTAAATAATGGATTTGATGTTTTTCAAAGTGAAACCCAAATATTTGATAAATATATTTTTAACAAATAACCATTAATGACTGTATCAAGTAGTTTGGTTAATTTTATCACTATGAACTATTTTAATTTGAATTATAAACATACAATGTTTGCCTTGAGATGTTAAAAAATGTCCTTAAATAAATATTATATATTATTTTTGTTATATTAAATATTTTATTTTGTTATGTACATTAAAAATTATTGCTTCCTTGAAAAAATATTGAAATGTATGTTAAGATAATAACTTAGTTATATGTTAAATAAAGGAAAAATGGCCCCAACTGGCTATTTTAAATGAAACATTGAAACGAGAAAAGAAAGGCAAGGCCTACACACTTACCAAAAAAATGTAGGCCTCAACGTTCACAATTAAAAACACAAGAAAACACATTATTATGAAATTTTTGGGGTACATCAGACCCCTTTTTCAGCAGAAGAGAGAAAAATGCCATCTGGACTATGACAGCTTGTTGTGTTTTTAATTGTGAACGTTGAGGCCTACAGTTTTCTGGTAAGTGTGTAGGCCTTGCTTTTCTACCCTCTTTTCAATGTTTAATTTTATATTATGTTAAATATACAAAGTAACATTCTGTAAATGATATTTGTTGCCTGGAGCTCTATTAATATGCACAATATAGTATTTTTTGCAACATAAAATAATAAAAGATAATATTTAACCTTTGATTTGTTTTAAGGAATATTTAATATTTGATTCAGCTTTAGTTAAGCGGAATGGGTATAACCTTGCTTCCCGAGAAAAACACGAGAACACAGAATACTAAAATGTTTGCATATGTTAGTGTTAGTACTTAAATGTTGATCTGTGCATTGTCCTCTACAGTTCTAGAGTGTTTATTTAAGGGCATTTAGTTTAATTTATATTGGAACACCTCTATATTTTAATGAAAATTAAAAAAGTTCGAATTATATTTCAAAAGCCTCGAGTGGTTGTTGGTGCGTGGTATGAATCTACTTGCCGGGAGCAGGGATGTTGTACACAGGGTACATAGGAGCAAACTGTTGCATGCCTTGAGTGTACTTGTTATCACCAGCATCCTGTATGCTCGAGGTCTTGTAACCGCTCTGCTCAAATGTTGGTTGGGCTAATAACACAATAAAATCAGGTTTACTGATGTAACAATAACAAACAACTAGCAAGTGTTTCTTATAGGGATGTGATCCTTAAATTCTTATGGATTTTTGAACTTCCAATTTTTTTTTTTACTCAAATTTTGAATTAGAATTTGTTTTAAGAACAATTTTACCACTTATTAGGGTGGTTTATCCACAACATAATTACAGAACAATCTTAATAATCAAACTCCAGACTATTAATTTAACATTATAAGTATAACGAATGCATTATAACTAGAATCGTAAAAATCTAAAAATGTATCTCAAATACAATAGTATGAAGACAAAGACTGGAAATAACAATTTTAAGAAATTGGTAAAATAAATTATAATAGACTTGTGTATCTGAAAGAGTAATAAAACAAAAAAGGACAAATTTGTATTAATATAATTAATTTACTAGAAAAAAGTGTTCTCTCTGTTGCTTATGATGTAGTAGACATTATAACCTCCCCTCCTGTCGATGGGGTTTTTATCGTTACATTCACCTGCCCCACAGTTAGGGCACCAAATTATAATATCCACTGACGATGACCATATAATTTTGATATTTGTCCCTGCCTAGCTCAGTGCCTCATATTAACGTGATTTTGATATTGATTTTGATATTAATCTTGATTAATATGCACGGCTATAAAATATCGGTTGGTCGTTTACCTTTACCATATAAGAAAATTCTTATTTGCACAATAATTATACCTCGATGACTATTATACTGATTTATTACTTGAACATATTTTCTTATATATGTTATCATTGTGATAATTAACAAGTTCAACTTATATACAACCGACCTGTGCAACGCATATTTCGCTTCTACGCTGGTCACTGTACATGTGAAATGATTATTATAAAATATGTGAGGACGCGCAACACACGTGTTGTCGCCTCGCATGTCACCATACGTCATATTGGGTATTAGTGAGACTCCGTTTCTTGCTTTGTCTTTTCAAATTATCTGATGACATCATGAACTGCGCCCATATAGCCTGATAATTTGGACCTATCAAATTAGTGTAATTTAAATCCTAGCGTTCTGGTTGGCAGGACAATGCAACCACTCTGTACTTAAGAAAAGGTGCATTTCTTTGTGAATGAAAACTCTGTGCTGGATCAGCTTTTCCCTTTGTTTCATCGTCCAACGCATCCGGTAAGCACATTTAATATAAAATAAATGTAATGATTTTCAAACTGCCTGTAGGACTTAAATATTCTAAAATGAAAAAAATTAATAATTAAAATAATATTATATAAATAAAGAGAAAACTCGAATTTAAAATATAAATAGAAATAAAATATTCAAAACTGCAGTCTCATCCTTGTATAAAGTATCTTACAATTACAATCACACAATTTCTAACACAAAACAGATAAATGAAACTGAGATATACTTCCTCCGTGTTTTTCGAAACATAGGATTCACAAGTTGGGACATTACAACATGACAACTATAGAGTTATCAAGCCATAAACAACTTTTACTAAACTGAATTTTAAGTATTTCCGCTTTCAATAAAATTGCACATTTTTAAAGATTCGGGATTCTAAAGAAAATTTAAGATTCAAATCATCTCTAGTTCTAATAAAAAAAGTGTTCATTTACTTACTATTTCTATTTTTTCTTGTATCCCCCCCAAAAAAATACACACACACACAAAGTGGGATGGAAGAGAGCATGATTTTAGGCCAGAATTTTTGCAGACTTTATGACAAAATATTTTGGACACAAAAAATAAAATAGTCTTTCAGTAGATACATATGGTTTATTTTTTTTACACTTAAGTAATAACAAGAGTTCTTGAATATTTGTCATAGGCATCCTGGAAATTGTTGAACACTTTCTCATCATTTAATAAAAATTTACTCATCAAATTCCACGATGTTCATTATATTCAAGAACTCTAGAGCTTACGTACTTTTTTTAGCACCGCACCCTACTAACCGTTTGGGTTATACACTTATGTGCTAATTATGCTGGGCTAGATATGAGGAAGGGTGAATTGAGAGAAAGTGTACCTGCATTTGCATGGAGATTGTGGAAAGCAATTTAAGAAAAACCACCCTCAGTACACAGTCCTCCGCAGTATAACTTAATGCTAGAGTAGCGCCTTAGACCATGCAGCCACCGAAGAGGTTTATTACTTACTCTATGTAGAAAATTAAACTAAGCAAATTTGTTGAAACATTTTTTATTTTGGCTAGTTTTTTAAAATAAAAAAAGTAAAAAAATACTTGCCTCAATTCTCGTTCTCCTCAATCCTAAATTAAACACTATTCTAGAACTGTGTTACAGTTTTTCCAACATTACCCAGTTAAGCGTGCTGGTTATTTACTTTTAACCATGATTTAGCCTAGTGATCTATTACAGACTACCTAGTTTAAAAAAATAAACACATTAAATAACATATGATTAGGATGAGTATAAGAACAGCTGGATAAATGGGTCTCTCAGTTCCAAATAAATATGTTGAATGTGAGTAAAACAAAGAAAATTGCCTGGAAAATCAGTAATGTAAACTCCAAATGCTGCATGTCTGGCAGGAGAACAAATGGATAGTCTCAGATGGCTTGGCCATGTGAAAAGAATGGAAAACATAATAACACCATGTGTACACATGGAAAGAGAAGTAAGTGGTAGGAGACCAGTTGGATGATCCAGGAGGTGGGTGGACCAGATAAAGGAAGATTTACAGAAGAAAAGAAAGCTGCAGAAGAGTGAAGATAAGATAAATGTTCCTGGACAAAGAGCATTGGGGAGAGCTTGTTTGCAAACATCCTGGAGGGGTTCCACGACGACGACGACGACGATGGGAGTATAAATACAAATAATTGCCTAATGGCTTAGAACAATATGAAAACAATGTTGAAACACACTAAATTTATGTTAACTAAGTGGTAAAGAATGAAGTCAACCTGAGGATACTTAGGTGAGGCCTTGGTAGAAAACAAACTCTTAATTTATTCATACAATTTTCAAACTTCCATTTCTCTATCAATTTCACAGTTAATAGATGTAAAGTAAATTAAGAAACAGAGAAAAGACATAGATTTTGTTTCTTTAAGTAACTGGTAACTCTCCATGAAGGTTGGCTTCCTTCTCCATCCCTTCCATTCCATTAAATGTTCAGGAGTGGTACTCACATAATGTGGGGTATAGCGAAGCGGGTGCAGAGGGTAGTATTGGTGCCCCTGGCTGAGAGGTTGGTGGACTTGGTGATGGTTGGAAGCCCGGCTGGAGCGACTGGTTACCTGGAGACTGAAAAAACACAATTATGTTGATCTGGGACCACGATAAGAATATTTAAGATTCGAGGGTCCGAGAAAATATCTGACTTGAAATTTGACAAAACAAAACAAAAAAAATCTAAACTTTGAATTGTAATTTGTTTTAGAGCTATAATATTGATTATGGTAGCTAAGCACCAACATAATTATTATAGGACAAACCTAACAACCAGCCTCTAGACCAATAATTTAATACTTGACTGAACATATGAATGTTATAATAAATGCACTATAGTAAAATTATTTAATATTAAATGTTACTATTTTCTATTACTTTAGGGTTGCCGCCGATGTATTTTAAAGGTCTTGCCCCTAGCATAAAAAAATCCTGTTTATAATTTAGTTAATATTAAAAAGGTATATAGAAGTAAGCACAAATTTAAAATTCACCATTTCCTAAATGATACATTGTAAAATATTAAACAAGAAAATTCATCGGTTTTTACAGGTCTGCTCTAGTTAGAATTATTAGAATAATCATCAACTGTTTCTAGTCATTGTCCGGAGTCAGATAAAATGCCTCCATCTTTCTCTATCCACAATTCTTCCTCATTTAATTACTTCCATTCTTTTCCACTCACTTGCACACTTTCTGTTATCTACTCCTCCCATTACTTTCTTGAACTCCCTTGCGATCTTTTTCCTACACACTTCATCACCATCATTCTCTTTGTTATTCTCTCCCTTTACATCCTCATGACACTACCATACCATCTCAGTCTTGCTACCTCTACTATCTCAGATTTATTGTTAAAAAATAAAATAAAAATCCTCATAAACTTTTTTTTTAAAATTTTTAAACTGATTACATTTATAAGCAGAGAACAAATGTAAATAAAACATGTTTAAACATTTTCAAACTCTAATCTTATTACCTTGGATTATTTATTAGAGGTGATGAAGTCGAAAGAACCAATGACTGACCTTATTTTCAATACCTCGATTCTTAGCTCCAAGATTATGGCAAATTCACATGACCTAGCAATGTTACCAAAATTTTTACTTTAAATTGACATGGCCACTTTTATATTGAGTGGAATAGATGTGCTTGACTAGTCCTAGGTGTTCTAGTTAACTTGTTTGGGCCAAAAATGCTTGCTTATAGCAAAGTCCATAAAAATATGATTTACCTTATTGTAACTAGCACACTCACTTTTAAAGGCGAGTGTGTCCCAGCAACGCGAGTCACGGTGGAGAGGTAGAGTGGTTTACCCGGCAACGCGAGTCGCGGTGAGAGGTAGGGCGATTGTCCCGGCAACGCGAGTCGCGGTGAGAGGTAGGACGATTGTCCCGGCAACGCGAGTCGCAGTGAGAGGTAGGGTGATTGTCCCGGCAACGTGAGTCGCGGTGGGGAGGTAGGGTGATTGTCCCGGCAACGTGAGTCGCGGTGGGGAGGTAGGGTGATTGTCTCGGCAACGTGAGTCGCGGTGGGGAGGTAGGGTGATTGTCTCGGCAACGCGAGTCGCGGTGGGGAGGTAGGGTGAT
>CABFWB010000298.1:32999-108207 GCA_902151455.1 Timema bartmani
TAAGTCGCAGTGGGAGGTAGGGTGATTGTCCCGGCAAGGTAAGTCGCAGTGGGAGGTAGGGTGATTGTCCCGGCAAGGTAAGTCGCAGTGGGAGGTAGGGTGATTGTCCCGGCAAGGTAAGTCGCAGTGGGAGGTAGGGTGATTGTCCCGGCAAGGTAAGTCGCAGTGGGAGGTAGGGTGATTGTCCCGGCAAGGTAAGTCGCAGTGGGAGGTAGGGTGATTGTCCCAGCAAGGTGAGTCACAGTGGGAGGTAGGGTGATTGTCCCAGCAAGGTGAGTCACAGTGGGAGGTAGGGTGATTGTCCCAGCAAGGTGAGTCACAGTGGGAGGTAGGGCGACTGTGGGAAGAGAGAGGGTTAAGACAATATTGCTCCTTTGTAACATAAGACCATTTATTAGCTCTTCCAAACAGGTGACACACCTGGGTTGGGTAGCCAATCCCCAACTGACCTTTGACCGAGGAACCACTGTGTTAAATACCCTCTGCTGCTGCCTGACCTTGTCCAATGGGAGAAAATGGGAGTTCTAGTTGGCGCATGAGAATGTGAAAGATAGTGGCTGCCAAGCGAGCCAATAGAAAGAGAGTTTTTATTGGCTGTCAGTAAAGTGGGGAACTCGTTACGGAGGCTCAGATGAGACCAGTCGAACATCGAACCATCGGCCCCACACATTGGGTGCCATTTCTAACTAATTCTTTCTTACTTACACTTCTTTTAGATTCTATGTTCTTCGACCCTTCCCTATTTGTGTAATTATGTAGATAGCCCAAAAGGGCAATAAGATGCCAAACACATTTAACCCTTTTAGTGTCACACCTATAATGGATTTGTGTGCAAAAATTAGCATGGTGATTTCATCATTTTTGTAAGGTTGTATAGGAAAAATCACCAAACTGTTCTTATTTAAGAAGAGATTTTTCAAATTGTTCTGTCATTTTTATCTGCACATACTGTTCTATAACAGAGGGGAATGTTTGCTTGTTCTAGTGAAATAATAGATCCCTACCTTATCCATAATGTAACACCAGAACTAGCGCAAACCAGGAAAGTCAATCAGATTGGCTCGTGGCACTAAAAGTGTTAATTATAAATATCTTCAGAGTAGCATACATTTAACTATTCCCTACCTTTTCCTGTGTTTGTCTTTAATGTTATTTCATTTTACATGTTCCTATCTAAGTGTCCTATCATCCTTAGCCAATTTCCTTCTGCTCCCTTTTGTGTTGTTTTTTTGGTTTGATCTTTTAAGAAGTTGCACTACATGTTTCACACTCCTCCCTTTTGAGTTCCAATAGAATAAAACCTAGGTCGGGGGATTGGGCAGTGATGATTGATATTCTTAAAGAGGCAGCCATTACCTCTTTGTCCAATGGCAGCAATTTAAAGTGTGAACAGTGCTACAGTTTTCATTGTAACAGCCATATTGTGTTCGTTCCCTTGTATATGTTTTCTATTCACCTTTCCTGTATCTTCTTCCAAATATGAATTAAAAATTACCTCAAAAAGCAAAAAGAGGTTTTCCTTAAATAGATATATTCCTTACCTAAGTATTTACAAATTCTAAATTCTTTAACTTTTCCAAATTCACTTGAACAAATTTGATTTTATACTAAACTAATGTTTATAAAAAAAAAGTATGTTTTTGTGTAACTAGACAGTTAAATAGATAAAAATATGACACTGTGTTTTGAAAACATAAGTTACCTAAGTTTTAAGAATCCGTCAATGCAAGGTGATATAGCGAAAATTATTCACAAGTGACGATTGAAAATGTGTGGGGGGATAAAAAGGTTACTAACCTGTGGTTGGTTGCCCGGTTGTTGCGGTGACGGGAATGGTTGTTGGGGGTACCTCACACCAAGGTTTGGGGATGGAAGTGGCGATGGTTGCTGAGGGTAGCCCATGCCTGGCTGAGGCGATGGTTGCTGAGGGTAGCCCATGCCTGGTTGAGGCGATGGTTGCTGAGGATAGCCCATGCCTGGCTGAGGCGATGGTTGCTGAGGATAGCCCATGCCTGGCTGAGGGACAACTATATTTGGTTGTGGACGGCTTGGATCCCCTGCAGGTGGCAGAAGCGGTACCTTCCGACACAGATTTTCAAGAATGACTTAATAAAACACTCAAATCACCATGTGAGTAATATTTGGTTAGACGTTTAGCTTTGTATGGAATAGAGGATTTAAGGAAAAGAAAAGGTTTAGGCAGGCAAAACAAAAGCTATATTAATAATATTAGAGTTCATATTAGATACTATTTTACTATATGCACTTATTTGTTTGTAATATAGTAGGCCTATATGTTGAAAATAAACAGCTAGATTTTAAAATCCTCTTATATTAAATTACTTTTATTAGATAACAAATTATTATTCAAGACAAATATTTTTGGTTTGGGTTGACCAAACCTTTTTAGATAAGACTCCTAGATATATTACATGTAATGAAAAAATGCTTGAACCCAAATCCAACTAATTGTGACATTTTCCAGCACTAAATTACTTTGAAAATTCTGAATTGTGAATCACCTGTGCCGGGTCTGAAGGAAAACTCCATCCAGTGGGTGCAGTGCTGCCAGTATTATCCTGAGGAACGCCCCCTGTTCCAGCGTCGCCTCCCCCATTGTTGAGCATGGCAGGCTGTGACGGTACAGCACCAGGCTTTTGGAAGGCTAGCAGGGGGATGGTGCCCAAAATTATGGGTGTCTTTAACTCCAAATTTCGGTGAGGACCTGACACAGTGGCTACAACCTGCACAAACATTATCACATTGTAAATTTCTTAAATAATTCAAATGCAAACAGTGTCAAAAAGAGTTTCATATCGTTGGAGCCATAACATTGAAAACAGGATAGGAGTGTAAGGCTTAAACACTCAACAAAGCTCCAAAAAATTAATATTTAAAACACACTATATTATGGTTATTTTCTAGGGCACAACAGACCCATTTTAGCGCAATATATAAAATTACTACTATAAATTTGTGTGTGGTGAAATTTATATATTAACTAAATTTGAGTAAAGGATCTACCCACACTGGTGTACACACAGGCTAAGATGTCTTACATGCAACCGGAAGGTTGGGATTTGAGTCTTGGTCAGGTGTACAGAGGGTGGTGTTTTCCTAAATTGTTTTCCAATCTCTATCCATACAATTGCAGGCGCACTTCCTCCACATTCTGTCCCATTAGTGTTATTAAATATAGATAGCCCAGAGGTGTAGTAGGATGCAGTCCACAAAGAAATAACTTTGGAGCCTGAACTATATCTCGCAATTTAAATGTAATTTAAACATGTGTGGCTTACCTTTAGGTCATACTCTAGGTTGATGATGTTGCATCCAGTGAGGTTGGAGGGAGGCAGGGGGGGAACCTTGATAACATCAGCCCACACCTTGGAGCCACCTGCAGCCACAGCCTCTAGCTTCATTTCTCCAATGGTGACACTATCCTTCTTTGTCTGGCGGGACGGAGTCGTTACATGGAATATCAGCTTCTACATAGACAATCATTCCCATACATAGCTATTAGTAGGTTATTTATTCCTTTGAATAGGAAAGTGGAGGACTTGGAAGTGACGTTTTTAAAGTTGGCTGTCATGAGGAGAAACAGGATAAGGGATTAAGTGTAACAAGCTATATTTAACACTAAAATTAAGTGATGTTACACTCACCCTCAGACCAATTTAGAAACAGACTTGTAGTCGCCAAACCGCCACCTCCACATTGACACTCACAATATGATAGACCGAACCGAGGAATGAATCGACACCCCAGCTCGTGAAGGAAGGTCACAACCAGGAAAATAAATGATGGTCGCTCAATGAATTATTCTTTCGCTATTGTCTTTCCTCTCCACACCCCCCTCCCACCTTCCTTTCTGCCTAGTTTATTCTACCAGGTGATAGTGATGTCTGGTAAGCGGGAGACGCTTCTAGAACTCTCCCCTCTTACTCCCCCTTCCCACTCTCTCTAGGCATGTGATGTTAGGATTTTCTGTACTATATAAGTGCTCGTTTTGTAAATATCGTTACTCATTGTATCACTACCTTCAGTCGAGGTTGACGACATCTTTCTAGATTAAAGGGTATATTTCAGTTTTACAAAATTCATTTTCAGCGTAATGGTTTCATCACTTTCAAAATTATATGTATGGGCGTAATCATACTTAATGACTGTTCTAAATTGTATTCGGAGTAATTATTTATTTTCTTCAAAATTATTAATTTGGCCTTAATAAATCATTTACTTTTTGGATATTTTTGTTATAGTTTTAAATTAATTTTTGAGGCAATGTCCATGTTGTATGAGGATAGACCCCATGGGTTATCTGTAAATATGATTAGATGTTTACTTTACAATTTACCATACAATAGTGGAACATTAAATTTAAGTATTGGATTTTAACTGCCATGTTTCTTGTTTGATGCCGCTAGGGTGTTGGATTCGATGTTAGGTTATTATTTGTATTTACCAGATTTCTGACTTATTCGAGGCATATTATAATCGCAAGGATTTATGATTGTATTATCAATGGTCACACAGTTTAGAGGCCATGAGTTGCCAAGTTATTGTTCTATTTAAAATAATGATATATATAACTTAAATTTTGTATTATCAATGATTATTTATTAATATATATATATAAAACTTAATCAATCCCACTTATAATATGTGAGACCTTGTTGGGCCACATAATGGCGATTACTAATCAAACTAAAAGTATTTATTCTTTTACTTCGTGGATCACTAACTAGGGTTTGGACGCTGCCCGATCGCAATGATATTATGGTCTCATAGTTATTAGTTTCAAGTTACTAGAGTTTTGAGGGGAATTAAGTTGGGTGTCATCATAGATGACTTAATAATCTATTTAGATATTCTTGGGGTTCAGCTTGATAGTGTCTGGGCGCTTGAGCTCTGCTCGAGCCTGTCACTATTGTTAGCTATTTATTTACTAGGAGACCATATCAAAGGATAGGCTGGTGTCGACTCTAATTCCTAATAAGGCACTATCCGCCTACACTCACTCCACTAAGCTCTGTACTTGTATAATTAATTTTTGTTGTAAAATAAATCACTCTTCTCTTGTTTCCACCTTGTTATTTATAAGTGAAAGGGGGTTACAGAAGTTATCCAGGAAAGAGTGGGAGTACAGGGATAGTAGAGGAAGCAAGACTGGAATGGTATTGGCATGTAATGAGTAGGGATGTGAAAAAAAGTATTGATACTTTACTAATATCAATATTTTTCCTTTCGATACTAGTATTTTTTTTTACTAGATACTTTTTTCCAAAACTTTTACTGATATTAGTACTCACACTCCGGTATCGAAAGAAACAACTTTTTTTGTTAATTTCACTCATGCTGGGAGTCTGGGACTAAATGTTTACTAGGGTGGACTGTGGAGGAACAGGAAGAACAAATGACGGTGTGATTGGTGACCAGTCCACTACCCCTTCCTTTAGCAATGAGCACAGTCATCAAAAACTAAACAAAATAATCTTTTGTAGATCTCAATTTACTCATTCACCTCAAGGATGTCCCAAGCAGCCGAAACATAAAAGTGCGTTCACTATTCTATTGTTTGTCAATAGTTAATAATCTATCTTGATGGAGTATATAAACAAAGAGTGTAGTTAATAAATGGCACCTCTCAGAAGTGAATTATTGAAGTTTTTTTTAAGAAGTTGGATAGTGAAAAAGCATCTTGTAAAATTTGTTTTACAGTATTAAAAACCATTATAATTTTCAGTATTTAACTAAATATGGAAATACAATTATAATGTAAAATTTGAAATAATTATTACTAGATAAAAAACAACTTTTTCAGATTAGAATTTTGATACCGATACTTATTGTTAGATATTTTTCTTTTGATACTTGCATGGTATCGATATTTTTCTTTCGATACTTTTAATGAATACAGTATTGATACTTTTCTTTCGATACCACATCCCTAGTAATGAGGATGAGGATGAGGATGAGGATGAGAGGGTGAGCATGCCAAAGAAAATGATGGAAATGAAGTATGTAGGAAAAAGACCGCAAGTAAGGCCAAGAAATATATGGAAGGAGCACAGCAGACAGAAAATGTGAAAGCGGGAGGAGAAGAATGGAAGCAATTAAAGGAGGAAGAATGGTGGAAAGAGAGAGTAAGATGGAGACATTTTACTAAACTGACCCAACCATAGGCTGGAAACAGTTGATTATGATCATCATAAATTCGTCTTAGATGTTCCTATCTAGGTGCCCTATCATTCCTTACCAATTTTCTTTCCCTCACTTTTGTGTTTTTTTGCTTTCCTATTTCAGGAAGTTGCGTTGTGCGTTTCATACTCCCTCTCAATGAGTTCTGAAGAATGGAATCTAAGTCAGTGGATTGGGCATTAACGATCAATTTTATTCAAGAGGCAGCCATTATCTCTTTATCCAATGGCAGCAATATAAAGCGTGAACTCTGCTATTTTGTGCTATACTGTGTTTGTTCTCTCTTTCCTATACATTCTTTCTTACATACATAACAAAATATGAAAGTATGAAATTGTGATAATTTTGAGACATGAAATACTATAGAAACTCTGTATTGGCCACATCTTAACAGGTATACTGGGTTAGAATTATTAATTATATCCCTTAAAGATGGTAAGTTTATTAACAAAAGGCAGACACAGAAAAATAAGTTGCCAAATTGTTGACAATATATTTTGTCTAATATGAAAAGAGGTATCTTTTTAAAAGTAACAACATACCACAAGAATAACAAGTTGTTTATATAAACCCCACATAAAAAAGGTGCAAAAATATCTGTATTTAACTAACAATGAAAGAAGGATGAATGGCTAAGAAAAAGTATTTATACTTACCGGAAAAGTGTAGGCCTTAAAGATCACAATTTTTTTTTTCCATTTCTTTAAAGTATTTAATAATATTCACTTTCTGAACTGACTATTTCAGCACACAAGTGGGTTATTCATATTGTTCTTACAGGTTCTTAACATACCATTGGGGTTATTTTTACCTGGGACTGCACGTCTAATGAAAACCATGAAAACTAAATTATAGCCCCATCAAGATTCAAACCAAGGTCTCTCAGAGATAGTTTGTTATCATCTGAATCACAACACCTCAACAATTTTTACCTCAGCCCTTGGTTGACAGGAGTAAACCTACTGGTTAAGCTATTGACTGACCTTCCTAAGCAAACAAGAGACGTTGGTGATGTTGGTAGTGCTGTTGTTGTCCATCTCTATGGTTATGGGTATGTCCTGACCAGGAACGTATCCGCTGGCCGGGAGGCTGAGGACCAGACTCAAAGGACCGGACTTGCAACACAGGCAGCAAAGGAACTTCTCTTTCTCTAGCTTCACTGGATTCTGTAAGCAAATACTAAATTATGTTCTTTAACATTGAGGTGGCTCAGTGGCTAAATAATTTTATAATATTGGAAATTGGTAAAAAATAGACCAATAAATGTATATTCAATGAAGAAAGCTCCAGGGAAAGAGGAGAAATGTGGGAAACGTCCAATACATAAAGGTGACTTATTCTTTTCTTCTGTCATCTATAATATAAGTAGTCACACACACATTTAAACACAAAAAGAGTTGTGTTTCCACATTGTTGGCTTTATGTAAAAAAAAAAAAAAGAGGGAAGAGGAAATGCACTTAACGCCAGGGCTTGGCAAATGGTCAATCATGTGGCAATTTTCAGTCAATTGCATAAGAAAACTACATTGTCATTAAAAATCAATCTTTGAATATTCTAAGCTTGCAAATATATAATATAATTTAAGATAATATTTGGGTGATCAAAATAGTCTTGATAGTATTAATCGATTATGCTATAATCAAATTAAATAGTTTTATTTGAAAATTAATATATATATATATTTTTTTTGAATGTTTGGGACATAGGTATTTGAGTAAGGATTGAATTTAAGGAATAAATCTAAAATTTATGGACGGGGGAAAAAAAAGTTAGCGTGTGGAAACAATGAGTAATCATGAGACCTTTGATAAGTTAAGTTTAATGACAACTACTGCTTTGGAATAAAGGAAGAAAGTGTCACCTTTGTGCATTGTACTCATTCCAAATTTTTCCTCTTTCCCTAGGTGGACTTTCTTAATTAAATTTGCATTTATTACTTAGTAAGTTATTTTTTCTTTTTTATTTATTTTTATCAATTTCTATTATTATATAGTTTGTGAACTGGTGATTTTCTAACACCTCTCCATTGGTGAAACTGGGAACAGCATTGACTAAACTCAAATGTTGAAGTTTGTTGCTATCTTGAATGTTTAGCGAGCAATCGTCCAGTGTAGTGTCGTGTGAAATGTATTTAATACATAATGAAATACCATTCAAATGACTTGGTGGACTAATTGTGGATTTGTTTTTATAATCTCAAAATTATCATTACTGTAACTAGGAACCGTATTAATATTATTGATGTCTATAGATAATAAAATAAACACCGTACCATCATTGGAACAACTTGTGCCCAGTCTTAAGAAAAGATTGGCATTACAGTAACTCCATTAAAGGGAAAAAATTACAAATATAATAAAACATTTACAAGATAGTTATGACTTTGAACTTTCAAAAAAAACCTCATGGTTTTTTTATGATCTTCCTTTGGGTCAATATATTGACAGAGTATATTCAGCGTGTTAAAAATGTAAATAATAACTTAGTATTTTGGGAATGTTTGTAACAAAATAACAAAGCATTTAAAACTTTACATTTTTCTAAATTGGTTTGTGTTTATTTATTGCACCAAACTAGGCCTATACAAATAACAGGTTGAAACGGAAACTTTTTTCTTCAAAATATGTTAATCTAGGGGTTAACACTTGGGACTGTTCTGTGAGGAAAGGGTTCAATCTTTACTGGGTGCACCAGGTTTTTATCTTAAAAGTTATTTGCCATTTTTCTCTCAAGGCTAAGGCTTGTGAATTTCTCAAATTTTACCCTTTTCATCTAGTCATAAGAATGGTCAAGTTGCTCAGACAAGTAATTATGTTGGCATTTTGCTATTTCTTTATTTTAACTAAATAAACAATACATAATTAGACATAAAGAATGTTCTCTGCCTTCCCGTTCTCTAGACTCATATATACACAACATTTAGCAACTACTCTAGTCATGTGACTTAAACTACTCTTAGTAATTAAGAATCAAATAGTCGAAGCTATTATTAATTTTAGAGAGGAATTCACCATCTAGATATCATATTCTGAAAATTGAAAAATGACAACTGGACACGGGAATCGAACCCGGGACCTTTGGCTTAGTACGCCAATGCTCTACCACTGAGCTATCCAGGAGTCGTCCCGTGCCCAGGGTCATTCTTCACTCATATTTTAAGGCAGAGTCTATGATGGACGTGCGTAGCTCAGTGGTAGAGCATTGGTGTACTAAGCCAAAGGTATCGGGTTTGATTCCCGTGTCCAGTTGTCATTTTTCAATTTTCAGAATACTCTTAGTCATGTTTTCCCTTTCTTTAGACTAGGTATTTATTTATATAGTAAAATTTTATGATATACAAAAGTACTACGACATCTAGTCCAAAAACTATAAAGTCAAAGATTCTCAAAACTACTTTACCTTAGATACAGTGCCTCTGTGTTACAACTTGGATTCAACAAGATGAACATACTACTTGGATTCAACAAGATGAGCAGGGTTGATTTAAATAACATGCATTATCAGTCTACATGAGGATCTAAAAAACTAACATTGTGAAACACCATTCTATGAACATGACCAAAATTTTAGTTTTTGTTTAGCGCCCTACTACCCGTTCGGGATTATATGCTTAAGTACTAATTAAGCTAATGAGTTAGGAATGGGGAAGGTTGGATTTAGAGGAAGCGAACATGCATTTGCGTGGAGAGAGAGAGTGGAAAACCATTTAGGAAAACCCACCCCAGTTCACCCGACCGAGATTCGAACCCCGATCTCCCCAACCTCGGCAGTCTAGCTCAACACGAAACTAACGCGTTAGCCAACTACACCACTGAGGGGGTGGGGGGGTATGACTAAGATTGAACTCTAGCCTTCTCCCAACATTAAATCTCATGCAACAAGTTATTACCTTAGCAGTTTCGTGGGTGTTGAGGTCAAGAGGTGTAAGCACGGTGAAAGCCGACTTCACCTCCTGGTCAAACTTCCAGGGTCTGTCCAAAGTGGCCTTCACTGTGTAGCGGATATAGCCATACTCGCCTTCAAACGAGGAGGGCAGATTGGGCGGGAGATGGGTGGTAAAAGGGTAAACGTGATCACCTTGCTGAAGTGTCATTTCCCCGGCTAGAACACGCATCAAAGTCAAAAATTCTACAAAAGTGACAACTCAGAATACACATAAAGAAGTCAAGGTTTTCGCTGTTATAGAAATCAATTTCCTTGAGTTTTCTATATCTGATTATATCCTAATAGTCAATAAATAAGCTTCATAGCTATGGAGATGAGATGGGTGTGACTAAATTACACAACTTGGAGGTGAGGGCAAGTATTTACCTACATATCACCAGCGACGAGGGATTAAGTTATACAAAGTATTAGTATGCCTATGCACATAACTTGAAATAAATATGTTAAGGCAGTATATATAGTCTAGATTCTAATGTCGGCTGATTCTCCATCTGACTTGACTATTTGCATACTTGGATAGAGAAGTAAAAGGTCAGGTCCAAAGGACATTTAGTGTCGCATCTTGCTACCCGTTTAAGAGCATTTTGTATTAGTTATGCCAATGTGTTATGGATGAGTAAGGTTGAATTTAGAGGAAATTACATTTATGTGGAGGGAGAGTGAAAAACAATCATCTGTAAACCCGACCAGGATTTAAACCCCAATATACCGGTCATCTGCAGTCCAGTTTATTGCTAAGGTGAAACCTTTAGACCATTCGACCACCAGAAAAGATAAGTGTTTTTACCACTGTGTATTTAAATCAAATGCTAACCAAAGGCCATAAACATGTATAGAAATTATTCTTACAAGTTATCAGCCCAACAAGATTAAGAGTATAAAAATGAGTGACACTTGCTTTGATGGCCACATGGTCTGAAGCGCTAATCTCGCAATATAATAGATTACCGAAGACAGAGATATCGGGGTTCAATCCCGGTTGGGTGTATTGAGGAGGGATTATTCTAAATGCTTTTCCACTCTCCATCCATGCAAATGTGGGTACACTTAACCTAAATTCGAACTTAAATTAATCCCTAGTGTAATTAGAGGGTGGCTACAAAACTAAAAATTCATAAAATTCTGACTTTTCCTAGTTTTCACTGTTTTCAATGTCTGTAGCCACCATGAATTAGTACATATATGCGTACAATACAAACAAGTAGTAAGACATGGTGCTTAAGAAAAAGTGACAGTTTTAAATTGGAGTAGATGAGAAGTGTAAAGAAAGTTCCAACTTACTTCCACCACCCACCAAGTTGTACTTATTCTCAAAGTACTGCTCCTGGCCTGTACGTTCCACAGTGACGTTACTCTCTGTTCCATCATCATTCTTCCGAGACTCAGACTCGTCCCACTTTACATAAGCTTCCCCTTTGAAGTGAATCACTATACCTGAAAACAACAGTATCATCATCCAGGATTGGAGGATCATCCATAAAACTTAATTTAAGATTATTAATGTCCCAAGGAAATGTTAAGGAGTGATCTACAAGATATACTACGTACTATATTGACATAAGCAGAGGAAATTTGGATAGTGAAGAAGCAGTTGAGAAGCAGAATTCAAGCGTGTGAAATGAAATGTCTGAGAAGTACTGTAAGAATAACAAGAATGGATAGGATAAGAAATGATAGGATGAGAGAGACAGTTAAGGAGGCGCAAGGATAGATAAGGCACTACTAGGGTGGTACGGTAATGTGCGGAGAATGGAGGAGAAAATGCTGGATAATGAAGTGGAATGGGGTGGGGTGGGGGGTAGGGCGAGGTGTGCGGGAGGCCAAGAGGAAGATCATGGGACAGGTGGCTGAAGGGAGTGCAAATAAGCGTGGAGGAGAGAGGATAAGACTGGGTCATGGTGAAGGTAGAGAGGTGGTGAGGAGAAAGGATACATTTAGGAGGCTTATGTTCCAAAAAGAACCGGCCAGCAGCCGGAAAATGACGACGAGGATGATGAATATCCCAAGAGAGTGTATGATTGAAAGGCATTCAGGATAATAACTGTATTATATTTGGAAGAAGGTACAGGCAAGGTGTAGAGATACATATAAAAGGGACAAATACCATAAGGCTTTTACAATAAAAAGAAGATAGTTCATACTTGACATTGTTGCCAACGGTCAAAGAGGTAATGTTAAGTTACGTTGCGCGTTTCACACTCCTCCCTGATGAGTTCCGATAGTGAAACCTAGGTTGGGGGAATGGGCTGTAACAATCAATTTTCTTCAAAAGGCAACCATTACCTTTTTGACCAATGGCAGCAGTGTAAAATGTGAACTGTGTTGTTCTTTTCACTGTAAAAGCCATATTGTGTTCGTCCCTTTTATGTTTTCATCCACCTTTCCTGTACCTTCTTACAAATATAATACAAATACCTCATAAAGCGAAAGAGGTTTTCCTTAAAGAGATAGGATAATAGTTGTGCAAGTTTTATTTATCAAATTTTTATTCGTTTTATGTTGATGACAATGCTTCAACCATTAAGTTAGGTGTTGGCAGTGGTTTTGATTTTTATATTTTAATGTCAGTATCTGAGACAAACTAAATTACATAAGCCAACCATACTTTAGGCAAACAGTGTTCTAACACAGATGAGTATTAATAAATAGAGCCTAGGTTGGTAGTAATGGCACATTAGATGTGATAGGCCCTATTGCAAGCGAGAGAGGAGGCACCTTTATGCTACTGTCGATGGTGAAAAATTTATCAAGATCAAAGAGTCTGGCTCGCAAATATTTTTTATTAAATTATTTAATTTTGATAAAAAAAATAGTATCAGTAGCTACTAAAATTACAATTATTTAGTAATGTTGTGAGAAATCAATAAATTGAAGGCAGTAAAATAAATGAAATATATTCAAGCTTGTTAAGTGGTTAGTCACTTATTAACAAGCTTGATTCTATTTAATTTATTATACTAGTACTTTCAATTGATTGATTTCTCAGATTATAATAATTTATCCTTAGCCTGATAAATTTTAAGAAATGTGTTAATACATTTTTATATTATAGAACTTTAATGTAAATATTATGTTTGACTTTTTTTACAAGCTAGCCCATATAAGCTTTAGGCCTAATACATTAACCGAGTGGACTAGTTTAGACTTATTCAAATCAACATTTAAAAACAGCCCTACTGAGTACATAAAAACCCAGAACTTTAGGATCACTGACAAGATACACTATTTAGTGAGCCAAGATATTTGATATGGTCTAAGACAGGCAGGTCAAGCTTGATTCTTTACGGACCGCGGATCTTTTGATGAACCAACCAACAATAGCCCTGATTTATCTTGGTATAAACATCAAATAAATACACAATTTCAGATTATATTTGAAAATTTAGAGATTATTTGGGGGAATCTAGCAAGTGTGGTTGATGTACCAAATGTTGAGACTAGCTCACAAGAGATCAATTGTTAAATTTTTGCACCAAATATGTCAAATTTTGGGCAACATACAGTTGTGTCTAAACAATTGCTTTCTCTTATAAAAAAGAACTATAACCTGGGAGATCACAGCTTACGGACATACATTTGTTATCAACTATGAAATAGACTGATTTTAAACCTAATAGGCCTACACACACCCTTTCTGCAAATCAAAAATTTCAAATATATGAGAAAAAATAAGAGAGCAGACTTAAGTCTTGGCATTTTAGGCACTAGACTAATTTTAGTTTTCCCTTTGAAACTATAGAAATTTTAAAATCGATTCTTTTTATTTAAGATAGTGACAATATATCGAATTTTCAAAATGTGGCCACCTACATATTTTTAATGTGGCCCTTATGCCCAAACAAGTGTTGACATGCCTGTTCTAAGACTTTATACGAAACTTCTGACATTTGACTAAACCTTCATTAGTAGAGCTGTAAAATATTAAGAGGACAAGAGTCTAAAACTTACCAAAATAATCTAATTATTAGTATGTAGCCCTACTACAAAAAAAAATTTAAAAAATGAGTACCTAGGTTCTATATTACAAGTAAGGTATCCATGGCAAATAAAATATTATTTAAGGTTTAATTAATTTTTAGTCTGTATGTTTGTTGAAAAAGAAAAATTATCAGCGAAAAAACCCAACAAGAGAATTAGTAGGTATTTTTGTGGAGAACACCTTGGTGAATTTAGTGCAAACGATTATTCTACACATTTCAATGCTATTATTTTCCTCAGATTAGGGCACAGTAAATGTGACAGGAATGAATAACTCTGTGCCTAGATGTAATATGACGTATGAAATAGCCTCTAACTTGTATTATCATATTGTCAATTTGTGACAGTCACTAGCAAGTGTCATCTTTTAAAATAAAAGTTAGTGCACGTTTCACCTTGAATAGCCTAATAAATAATTTAGATATGGTGGTAATTCATAATGAAAAAAAATTAAAGTTATCTTAATAATAGAAAAAGAAAAACCAGATAAAATCACGCATTCTAGTTGAAGGCGTGTCCTTTTAAAAACTTACCACGGATTTTTTTGGGTGAATCTACAGATATAAATAATTTTCCAGTCACAGCTTGACCACTGTAATAAGTAGACCAAGGGTTGTCAAATACAATTTGAATTTTTTTTAGTCCCATTTTCTTTGCAAAAAAGAGTCACACCTAGTTCAACGGAACTTCTAGTGTCTATGTAAATTCAATGGATGCAATACAACACCTCTTCCTCACCAAATGAAAATCAAACCAAAACAAAAAGAAGAGATCATGTTTAAAATTATCTACATGTAAAGTCAGGCTGGCCAACGACTAGATATACTGTCTGGCTCTTAAAAAAAACAACAAAACAACTGAGTTAACCATAGAACTGGGATGTAGCAATAATCTTTGACAAACAAGAGCTTTATATCAGAAGGTCATGAAAATAAAATTTAACATGAGTGACTTCTTTATCTATGATGAGTGGTATGCATGATCTATGAATGTAATAATTTGGTACTTGGTAGGTAACATGAAATTAAAAAGATATTTCATACTGTCTAAGAAACTGAATAATCATTTGTAGTATTTGCTACAAATTTTTTGTATCTTGAGTAGCCTACATTACAGTTTATGTTGTCAAATACTTTGTATAAGTCAAAGAATAATAAAAATAGTTTGCAATACCGGTACCTATTAGTAATCTTAGTTTCAAATAATTGCTGGTTAAGGTGAGGGCATAGTTATTCCCCTCTCTAAAAGATATCAATAGTACTAATAGTATAGCAGTTATGACAAACAAAAAATAGAGAGATCTCAATGTTCCCAGCAGTGTTGGCTGGTTTACTGAGCTATCCAATAATGATGAGCTCGCTAACTAGCGGGGGTTGGTGGTACCAAAATTCTCGCTGCGTGTGCTTATACACGTGGCTCCGCTCAGAGGTTACGGCCAGTCTGCTACAAATAAGGTGTCACAATCCAGTTGGAGGGAATCCTTAATGTTGTGTATGTGACAACTTACATTCCTCAAGTCACAAGTGCCCCACTATTTTATTAAAGCTTGCAGCCTGAGGTAATCTAGAGCATGCAAGGATGACATAATCCTAATAACTCATCTAGTCAATTGTTCAGAGGCAGCAGTTACATATTTGTATCAGGTTATGCTTCCAAAAACATAGATCGTTTGACGAATAGCATAGCATAGAGTATTGGCAAAACTAGTATGGGAAACACCCCTTCTTTTTAGGAATATAACTGCTAGTTTTAGACCTTTCCAGGAGAGGGGTGCTGGAGGATTCCAGTTGTTAGGGGGTTACTTCAAAGTGCTTTACATACTCAGCTACCAAGTTACATTAACTCGTGGGGAGAATATCCTACAGTTTGAGTTCCCATTCAGTACAGAAGACACTCCAACCCATCTTGAAAGTTTGAGTTGACAACGCTGGGCGGCTCTGTTTTCGAGGCCAGTTATAACATCGAAGATAGGTCAGGATGCAGAACTGCTGAGTAGGGACATTGATGGAACGAGGACCTTTTTTATTATAAACTTTTTCAACTAATTCTAAAACCTACGTCACATTTATACACTTGTAGAATAACTAACGTATTTCAATAAACAAGATAAAAAAAACCATGCTTATTTGCTGCTGCCTACCCATCCCACCAAGCCAACCTGATATGTAAGCCCATGGGTTGGGGGGAGGGAGAGTAGTGACAATATGGTGCCAGATGAACAACATCTATGACTCAATGTATCCCCGAGTATACCAACCATCTTAATTATGATTTTATTACTATATAAAGTTTCCATTATTATTGAGTTTGCTTATTAACAAGGGAAAAATGATAACCTGGACACTAGAATTGAACCAGGGACCAGGTTGTGTCCCTTTTCACTTGAATGAATTAGATTCAGTTATCAAGACTGATTTTGTGGACAATTATTACGTGTCAGTTTGTGGTACACATGCATTATCAACAATACTTTCCCAGCATCAATGATAAATTAAGACTTATATATCCTTCATTTTTTAAATACTTCACAAGTACCAATAAAAATTAAACCTTGAAAACATTGCCATTATTACTGCCAATTTTTCCCTTTTTGATTTGGTTAAGAAGTCAGCAGACCCGATGTCATATCCATACAATTATTTTGACATTTAGGCTTAAGTGAATTTCACCCACTTGCAAAGAGTTAGATACACAACTAAGAATTATAAATTCTGCTAAAGTGGGTGCATTAGTTAGTTATCTCTCTATGAATAAACTAACTGCTTTCCACAAAAAGTGACACAAAATCAACATTACACTAACAGTTGGGGTACAGAGAGTACATGAGATAGTAGAGGAAGCAAGACTGAGATGGTATGGGCATGTAATGAGGATGGAAAAAGAGAGGATGCTGAAGAAGTTATTGGAAATGAAGTATGTCAGAAAAATACCTCACAGGAGGCCAAGAAATAGATGGGAGGAGCATATAACAAAACGTGTTCAAGTGAAAGGAGAAGAATGATGGAAAGATAGAGGAAGATGGAGGCATTTTACTAAACTGACCTGGCCACAGGCTGGAAACAATTGTTGATGATGATGACCAACAGTGAGAAAAAAAAAGATTATACTAGTTTGTTTTAGTAGGGCTATAATATAGTTATGTTTATAATCTACTCAGAAAAAAAACCAGCACTTCTTGTGCATGATATTAAAATCAACTAGATCTCTCAATTTTGGTTACAAAACACTAACAGCGAGATGTAGGTGAATAATAACAAATAACTTGGTGTTAACTAGTGTAAAATGTAATGTCAAGCAACCGGCAGAGAATGCTGATAAAAGCACACACATACTTTGAACAATGGATCTACAAAGTTGTTTTGTTTGAGGTGACACTATACTCTATACAAAAGGCTCCACTAAAGATGGTAGTTTAACCAAGCCTTGTGTCGTCAATTCCTCTATAAGAAAGTGTTCTCAACCATATTCAAACTCTCGCTCCTTCCCTATCCTCACATAAACCACACGGGTTAATTTTTTCAATATTCTGAGAAAGTAGAACAGTAATACTAGGTTGATACATAAACATAACATGAGTGAATGAAACTATTTTGCACACTCACCAGATTTATTCCAAATTTCACTAACACATGTTGCGGTGGTTCACTTGATGCCAACTAATTTAACATTTGCGTGTTTTATTAGTTTTGAAATTAATCAGAAACAAATAATAATTTAAATGATATCAAAATGAGCATTTCTGGCAACACTAGGAGATGATATGTATCGCTTGCCTTTTTTCACCACCTATGTTATGTACCATGCAAAAGCGTTCTGGTTTGGGGCTGAAAATATTTGTCTGGGACCTATCAATGTTGCTGGAACAAGATGAATACACGAAGATAGTTGTGTACAATTATCATAAAAATATTAATGCTTAAAACTTAAGGTTCTCCTCACATAGCATCAAGTTATCATACATTTAATCTTTCTCCTTTCCCACCAGAGCTATTAAGTGAACCATCTCTTAGAATAAAAGTTTTATTTTTTTATTGTAATTGGGTTAGAAGAAGTACAATGAAACCAACAGTGAATAAGTAACAATATTTATTTAAATAAGTGTAATAAATTAAAAAAAAAGTACAAATATACATATTAGTGAGTGACTTTGATAATGTAATAGGTTTATTGTTGACATCATCATCTAAGATATTCGACATAATATTATTGAGATTAATTATGTCATGTGTTCATAATTAAAAGACAGATATGCATAAATTTTTTTAAAAAAGATATGCTATTGAGTGATAAGATACTTCTAGTACATTGTGCAAAATTTTACAAATTTCGTAAAAATACACCTAATATATTTTAAGATACAGTGAAATCTCATTTTAACACACTTTAAAATAATACGTATTTAATGTATGGTCATAATTATTAATTGCTATTTAAAAAATACATTAATATATCTATATTAATACTTCAATCTTGAGTGACAAATTATTATTAATATGATAAAAAATGGTAGTTTAATGAGTTTTCACTGTACTTAATATAATACTTCACAAGTATTAATACTAATGCTTTGCATTACTACACATACAGAATAATACAAAACACTTTGGAATGATGCTTATCTACGACTACTGTGACTATTAGTGACATTCCATTTATGGACTTAACTTTGTAAGCTAGTTTAGTTATTTTCCTGGTCAGTTGTCAGGGAGATGCTTCTGATAATGAATGGATCTGTATTTGAAAGTGTCAAATTATGCAATTTAAATTAATGTGAGAGTTTGTAGTTTATTTTTAATGATGATCAAAATGCTAATAGCAATACTTCTTTAGTATTTCTGCTTGGTGTGCTAATTGAAAACCTAAATAAGGAATATATAGCAGCTATATATATTTTTTTAAATAATGAAAAATTTCCGATTAGTATGTTTTCCATCACATTTTGAAATGAGAGCAAATGAAATAAAATGTAACATATTACTTAATACTTTTTTTTTAAAGTCAAATTCGCCCCATAAATAATCTTCTTATTCACAGAAGAAAATGTAAAAATTATGCTTGATGGATAAAAAAATGTTTATAGCTTTAGAAAAATGAAATAAAATGCATAAAAGATGGAATACACCACTTGTTGGTACTATCCATAGCAGAAAATAATGAATCAAAACCAGCATCTTACTTATAAGAGAACCGGATTGTAAATTTACTTATATAATCAGATTTTTAATAATCTTTGTTGGTATATCATATTTGATGTTTTTCACAGATTGAAAAGCCACACATTAATATTTTTAGAAATGAGATTGGCAGAATTGATAAAATGAAAAATGTAAAAGAAGTAGAAATTAATTTTCTCTATGAAAGATTTATACTAATTTATGCCAATTTCCATTCATAAGTAATTTAAGATGTGATATAATAAAAATGGCTGCTATCAATAAATTGTGTGAGGAAGGTGCAAAATAACTCATAGTACAAAAAACAAATTGTAAAAGAAATAAGTGAAATGTTACTTTCAAATAACGATGAATATTATTGGATTATGTCTGAATTGATTCATTATTGTATCACAATAATGTATAAAATAGTTATGGTATCACTACAACTAACAGAGTTATACAGCATCAAAAACACATATGTGCAAACATGATTTCAGCATTCATAACCTTTAAGTTGTACAAAACAGTGTGCAGTATATGTCAATATAAAATTGAGACAATTCCTAGATCAATATTGTCATTTGAGTAAGTTTACAGTCAGTTATGTAATTTTTGTTTACAGTTTTCCACAGGCAAAATAAAATGTCTTTAACATGTAATAAAAAAAGTAATATATTAAGTAATATTTGCCAAGCTTTAAACAATAAGTCAAAGATTTATATAGCATAGATGAATAATGTTAACTTAAAATCAAGTTGAAGTGAAAATAAAAAAGGATTTGACATAACAATCACAAAGTTTTAAAAACAAACTATTTTGGTGGGGTATTGTTTTTCATTTAAAAATATTTATAATATGCAGTGTAAATAGTACATTTTATATGCTTGAGGTTAGTGTTTTATATAATATTAATAGCAAGAGATAATTTTCTACAATTTATATACAAAATTAAGAACATTCACTTTTGCTTAAAAATATGCTATGCCCGAAATACAAGTGCCAAAAAACTTTCAGTATCTTAAACTTGTAATGTAGAATTTAGTGCTGATTCTTAAGTTAAATAGAAAGCAGAATCTGATTGAGTACAGCAATTCACATGTTTTATGTTGACCCATGATGCATTGCAACGCAAACTTAAAACAACTGATTATCAACCTTTTTTATTTTTTAGTGGATAAACATATATTTTAGATAATTCTCCTGATGGATGTTTTCAAATTATAATGCTGTGTCGTGGCATAATCCAATACATTGATACGCACGCTTTACATTAACGGGTTATTTCAAATCTCCTCGCAACGGCCAACGAAGCTGTCTGCTTGCTTCTGGCTGTATAGCGCATGCGTTGTCAAATGTGCATGCACGCTTATTTGAGATTCGATTGGTTCTCCCATGCCGAAGATCTCAGGCGGAGCAGACAAAGTATAGATAAGTTGAACTTCAGCAGAACAGCTTGCGCCGATATGGCGGAAATCTTGTGATCGGATTAGAACTTATCACGTGACCACGTTTATGTTCTGCACTTGTTTTTCGGCGAACATATTGAATCCACAACTAGAGAATAGTTTTTATTCTGTTCATTACATCTAAGCTATGCAAAAGCTACATTTTACTATGCAATATTATAAATGAAATAAGGTATAGGAAAGAAGGATAGGAACAAATGAAAAAAACAAAAAACAACATTATTTGGCTTTAACAATGAAAATAAAAACACAGTTCAGACTTTACATTGCTGCCAATGGACAAAGAAGCAATGGCTACTGCTTGAAGAAAATCAATTATTACCGCTCAATCCCTCAACCTAGGTTTCATTATTAGGGAATGAGGGAGGAAAGTAAGGAGTGTGAAATACAACTTCCTAAAAGAGTAAACCAATAAAACAAAAGGGAGATAAAGAGAATTGGTAAGGAATGATATGACATGTAAATAGGAACATGAAAAAGGAATGATTAACATAAAGGAAATGAACGAAAAGGATGTGAACATATTATAAATAGCTCTTTAGGGAAAAACTTTATGACGATAGGATTTCTTAGTTTAAAAAAATCAAAGCCAGCTTTATTGAATCAGAAAAAAATGAGTCAATGTTAATTTAAAAAAATAAATGAAATACTAAAACATATTTATAATTAACTTGAAATGATTCAGTCAGATTAAGCCTGCTTTAAAGGTAAATCTTCATATAATCAGCTCATTTATTTTAAACTTCATTTTTGGTTGCTTTATATATTATAATATTATAAATAATCAATACTACCTATTAAATAAATCTCAATTATAAGAGAAGCATTACATGCAGATAATGGGGGTCAAAGTTTTTAATAATATATCATATTAATTCACATACTAAGTAAAAGATCAATAAAACTAATAGCATTAAAATAGTGTGCTATTAAATTATTGCTCTGCAAGCATTTATTAAAACGGTAATTCAAAAATGTAGTTACCTCAGTATTTAAAATACCTTTTTTTACTTAGTTACATGTCATATATTTTATAATAAAAGTTGTCTTTGCTATATAATAATCACATGACAACCTCTTGGAGGATAAAAGTTGAGATATGTTACTGAACAGATCAAAATGAATTTCAAGGAGTCACCATAATACCTTAAATGATGTTCAATTGTATCACAATATAAAGGCAATAAGTCAGACGAAACATTGAATCGTGTTAATTGCCTGAATGTGATGGCAGTGAATCTTTAACTACAATGCTGGGTAAAATATCATAATAAATAAATATTGTTAACATCTTGTATTTATCAACAGTTTTATTTTACTGAACAACTGAACATTTGAGTAAGACTATCAGACAGTATACTCCATTATCGTTAATGGTCGGTGGTACACCCAGAAATTTACTCAAGGAGGAGGAGGGCACACAATGTATCGAAGCTATTATTTCTGTATTTTTTTCGATTTGGAGTTGTAGGGTTACTATTAATGTATATAATAGTGTTGTCTTTTGAATATCGTGTCATATACCTAGTTTTAGAATGAAACAAATGTATTCAGTGATCTACATTATTGTACTAAATAATATGGTTTAAAGCTTTTACTAAAGTTAAGAAGATGGAAACTGACCCATCAATGGATCAAGTCTAGAAAACCACCCAACCTAAACTTTTGTTAACTTAGGCCTGGTATCAACCTTGCTGCAACACTAGCACCATCTGCCATCCACATGAATTCTATCAAATTTTTCTTTACATATTATATGATAGTTAATTTCAGAGACAACTATTAATGGTTTATGTAATTGTTGGATCTAATTGCATTTGTATTGATCAATGTTACAAAATATATAATTTTCACCAAGTATAACCACACCCAAGCCTTGTATAGTCATATTTATAGTTTTAAACAATCATTATTTCAAAACAAATATTTGGAAAAGTATGATGTAAGATGCATCAAACTAAACTATCCAATACCATGCCATATAATCACAGAAAAAATTTTCCTTTACAAGTACTTACTCTATGTAATTAAAAGTCCGAAAATCCATTGCCTCACTACACCCTATCTCTATCTTGAGCTAGTTCTATTAAGTCCACCTCATTAAACCCTATCCCTATCTTGAGATAGTTTTAGCCAATCCACCTCATTACACCATATCTCATCCAGGTTCATTCTAATGCTATCCTCCCATTTGCAAATTTTCCTAGCAGTTTTAAAATAGTTGTAATTTTAATCTTCAAAGTTTAACTTGTGCTAGCTATTAGTAATAACACATTCTTTAAATTAAAAAAATATGTATAGTTATATACATATTTTATAGTATTTTAGCATAGTGTCTTACTACCTGTTCGGGTTGTACGCTTATGTACTAATTAAACCTGTAGTTTTAGGGATAATAAAGTTATATTTAGAGGAAGTGTACCCAAAATTGCATGGAGGGAGAGTGGAAAAGCATTTTGGGAAGGAAAAAAACACAGTTCACCCGACCAAGATTCAAACCTTGATCTCCCCATCATTGGCAGTATAGCCTACTGCAAGTATAGCACCTTAGACCACGCAGACACCGAATCATTTTTTTACACACACACACGCACGCATGCACGCACACATGCATGCACGCATGCACACACACACACACATTTAAAAAAAATTGGTGTGTTTAACACAAGAGAAGAGATGTGGTGATTACAGTACCCAAAATAGTTGACTCCTTAAATTTCATTAATCAATAGTTAAAACTGAGACAACAGGCTAAAACGTTGTTTTATATCACTCTGGTAACAAGATATGCATAAATATACAAAAGTACCAATAAAACATAGCTCATGTATAAAATTATTATTATACATTAAAACTATTCAATTGATAAGTTTTTGGTAGTGTCAAATATCTTTCAGAAACATTTAAAAAGTTTGTAATCATTGCAAAAGCAAGATACTAAACTTAAATATGTATATTTATGCTAAAAAAGTGCTGTAAAATATAGCTATAAAACTCTACACACATATATATTGTCAAAATTACAGGAGAGTTAAAAAAAGATTATTAAAGATAAAATAATATGTCATGGAAAGAATGGTGGTAAAATATTACATTTAGTTGAAAAGTATGGATAAATTACACATCTACATATGAAGAGTAATAAATTCCAAGAAAATGCAATATTAAGTGATTATCTGGAGAAAAAGATAGACAAGGACAACCAGTATTACTTGAACCTGAGTGAAACTGTTGGTAAAAACAAAAATATTAGGTACTTATTAAAAAACCTAATAGATCTATCGATTCACCGTTACGTGAATACATAGGTATATAATAAAAGGTTTTAATTATATTATAGTGCATTTTGATGTGAATACATAATATAATCTTAATTAAACTGGTGTCATGATAAGAAAATGTGTTTAGTATAATAGCGCATGTGCTAGTTGCATGTCTGGGTCCTTAACTATAAAGTTATCAACCTTATTGACCTGAAATACACTCTTAATATTGATATGAGAGCCAATATTAGCCAATCTTTCAAAAAAAAGAGGGAGAGAGGAACTTTGCATGGACCTACAAATCATCCAACAGCGAAAATAAAATTAGAATTGAATATTGGCAAATACTATTTTAATAAACTATGGTGATATTTTTTGATAAGGATGGATCAAAAAATTATTGTCAACTTAGTATAAATGGAAAACTGTTAGGAAAAGTGAATGATTTTGTGTACCTGGCCAGAATGTTCTGTAAAAATGGAAGGATGGATGGTGAAATCGATAAAAGGGTAAATGCATCTCTAAGAGTAGTTGAAGTGAAGAGAGTAGTCAAGGATAGGGAAGTGTGGAGAAAGTTAGTGAGGATGGATTAAGTACAGAGTTCTTTTTAGCTGTATGTACAGTTTCTTGCCTATCCTGTAAGGGAACAATGTGATTATGTATGTATGTAATTCATTTATTAAAATATACATAAATCTGTTTAGCTTAATATAGGACAAATTATTGCCCCTCTTCCTTTCTAACTCAACAATAGTTGTGATATAATAGTAAAATTAGTTTATATCTTTTATCCACCCTCTTATCTAATGTCTTACTTTAAATCAAAGTTCAGAGTGATTCATTTAGCAGGCGAACAATTTGCATGACTCATTCTAGACAATGGATGATTCAGGTGATTCCTAAGACTATTATAGCAGTTTGTTACAAATATTGTAAAAGCTTTAGTCATGGTTCTGTTTGGACACAATTGTGTGATAAAACATTTTGTTTGGTCAAAATTGTGTTAACTTATTTTTAGAGCAGACTTGAGCAACTTTTATGACTAAAGGTCATCGAACAACTTTTTTTTTTGAAGCCAACACTCGTGATCAAAATTCCTTATCTAGAAATGTAAAATATTCAGATTAAAGAGGAGTTTTTATATAGTAATTATTTTATAAAATAATAATACTATGAAGAATAAAATTTCTGTGAAACTCGATATAAACAAAGGATTATATAGTTGGAAATAAAATAATACAAGAACATTTTTCATGGACTAATTTTCTAACCAAATGAAAAAAGTAATTTACTTATTTTAGTAGTTAATTAAGTATTATTTTACCGGATACTTTTTAAAACTTGTGTTACAAACTTAAACAAATGCCTAAAATAATACCTTCCCACTATTTAGTTGAAGTATATTTCTGTGATTTCATGAAACCCAAGCCTAAGTTTGAATTAATATCGTCACTAGGTCATTTTATAAATTAATCCCTATACATTATCTTTTCTTTGGAAAGTTTGAGATAGTCTTTTGAACAATGAATAGGCATATTACGATGGTATTTTTTTAAATCACAGAAAAAACAGTAGGACATTTATTAGGGCATACAACTAAAATTTATCTTGAACAAATCTAATGAAATATTCAATTTCAGCCATTAATCTCACTTTGAATATTTATAAAAGTTTGCTAGGGTAAAGTTTAAACTATTAGTAACAATAATTCTCAAAAATAATATTCAATTGCTTTTATCCCTGTATGTAGCTCATAAGCACCAGAGAAAAATAGCAACTGAGCATAAGAAGGAAATAAAATAACTGTACAATATCATCTAAATGGAGAATTGATGAATTAAAAGTTTCAAGAACTATCAAATAGCCTGACAACTTTTCTACCAAACAATTAATTTCAAATAATTGCATCTTCTCAAGAATCGTCACAACTTACAAGTTTCTGATAGTCATAAACCATAAAAATATACATAAAAGACTGTTGAGGCACTTTTACGACTATTTTGTCCACAATAACAAAAATAATAGCAAAAAGTTATTCTAAACTTGGCTCCAAGAGCTACTAATCGAGAAATTTCTAGAATACTAAGATTCTACAGTACATATAATTAAAACATTATCAATAAATCATAGCATACCAACCCTGTGAAACTAAGGAAAAGCTCTAAAGAATGTCATGTGAACAAACAATCATTTTGTTCAGTGGCACCATCACATATCAACAAATGAGCACTTTTTTTTTTGTTTAAAAAATGTGTAATAGTTGCAATTGTTTCATTATTTATTTAGTGTCACACATCAAAAAGACTCTATTAAAGAGCTTTTAAATTTCAGAATGGAATGCTATCTAACAAAAGCTATTATTAGCAATCTAACATACACGTTCACAGCACAATTTGAAGCATATACAATCTACTTGCATGTCGCAAAGACAGATACAAAACCTTTTTAAAAATTTGGTTAATATCACCAAGTTGAACTTTCTACAAGTCAAATCTCCACATTTTGAAATAAAACAATAGTACGGTATGTGTGTTTAAGAATAGTAAAAGCTAACATTAAGGAGCATTTCGAGTTGCAATTTACAAGTAAATATAAAAGTAACTTGTCCAGACTTAGCAACGGTTAACCATTATTATCTTTGTTGAAATTGATCACATAGTTATTTATGAACGCCTAACTCTTGTTCTATGTTAATTTCCTTAATGTTTAATTCCAACAAAGAGTTTCTTTCTGTATAATTGGTTCAACACTTTCTTTGTTGTACAGTTTTTTTTACATCCATTAGTGTTTCCAGCCCGTGGCCTGGGTCACTTTTTTTTATTCAAGCCAATATATTTTCCACTACCAGCTTGCTAGGCCTGTCACTAGCTTGTCTCTGAACTGAATGAAATAATAAAAATGTTACTAAAAATTATTTAAAAATAAAAGGTGGTAGATGATTGTTCTTTATGTGTTTGTGTTTGAGAGATAATAAAAATTACTTAAAAATACAAATAAAAGGTGGTAGATGATTGTTCTCTATGTGTTTGTGTTTGAGAGATAATAAAAATAACAAAGAACCAAATTTTATAGAAATCAAGTAAAACTAATGACATAGATTTACCTTTGTAATTGAATGTTAACTAGTCTACACTTGTGTAAGCTTATTCAAAATTTTGAAATTTTGAATATAGATATGAATCTAAGTAGTATTCTTATTCGATTCAAAATTTTAATATTTTAAATATTTGAATCAGATTCAAGATTTCAAATCCAAATAGGTCCCAGATGCGGATTCAAATGATTTTAATCAAAAATTGGAATATTATTTTGGGATATTAAAATGTATTCATAATTTACTCTTTTAACCACCTTATTATATAATAATTGGAAACAATTCTAAGAAATATATATATAATCCAGTCCAATATTTTACAAAATATATTAAATATTCTATTAGGATTCAATTCAAAAAATTTTTATTATAAAATAATCTATTTGGATTTGATAAATTTTCATTTTAGAATCTAGTTTCAGATTTGATTAGAGTTAGTAAGCAAAGATTAAAATTCTATTAAAATATTGAAAATCTTGGCCTAGCACAGGTAATTATGTTATATAAATGTAGCACGGCATTAAA
This sequence comes from Timema bartmani, assembly GCA_902151455.1. Classification (NCBI taxonomy): domain Eukaryota; kingdom Metazoa; phylum Arthropoda; class Insecta; order Phasmatodea; family Timematidae; genus Timema; species Timema bartmani. The sequence continues at coordinate 60,629 of CABFWB010000298.1, forward strand.
GAATAGCATGACTAATAAAATTAATACTGTTGTTCACTTCTCAAAACAGATTTAGTCAGTCCAAATAAAGTGTTTATGATGAATTTAGAATGTGATCCAACTAATAAATACTTACTTTGGTTTTACCACATCTAGACAGTTGAACTATATTAAAAGAAAAACAGAGTAACACTTACTATACATTATTTAGATTCAATTTTAACCATGAAAATGAAGTCAAAATGAAATCAAGTTCATACAATTAACAATAAAATGTAGGATATGACTGGTAGCAAGTCCATTAATGCACAGAATATTTATGTTTGCTAATGTGTAATAATCTTAATTTGGTGAAACCCATAGTATTGACATAATTATTTTTATAGACACATACTTTTTTGCTATTGAACTTTTTACAACAAAATGTTTTATGTGTTAAAATGATAAGTATAAATATATGTAATAAAAAATGTCATGAAAACATTTCTTAATGTGCATCAACTTTAGAAGTGAAGTACTTTTGCTCTACAAACTAATAATACAAATAACTGCCCCAACAACAAACTTTCTTGATATAAATGGGCAAAAATCTAGAGCTTAGAGTAAGTGATATCAAAATATTAAAAAATGTATATTTTACTTTTTCTGCGAGCTCTTGAGAATTTAACATTGTCTATTCCAATGTCATGTTAAGGTGTCATGTAATATATTTGGTGTCGTGTTTCCTGTGTATTATTTAAATAGTAACTAAAAGATACTATATGATTAAGTCTGACATTAATCCTCATTATGATTATATTTTAACTAAAATCATTCATAGCTTAAAGGACTCATAACTTAAAAAAAAAAAAGACTACCAAGAAATTAGTTCAATCATAATTTTTCTAACGCTAGTTCCTCTTATTTACTAAAATATCAATTTTATATTTTAATGAATGTACAAATTTTCTTTTACATACAAATAAGTGTGTTGTGTTTATCAAAATCTAATGTGTTACAGTACCTAGTTTGTATTTAATATTACCTAGTTTGTTTGAGAAAAGACTATTTACAATTTCACAAAATTGTTTTACAATTACTTGTCAAATTTTTTCTCAATTTGAACATTTGAGTAAATATTATTATTGGAAGTTCGCTGAACCCCAATTAAAAAACCTATTTTATTGAATGGGGTGCTCCATTAAATAAATTATAAGCATAATGAGTTCTAGTGTCCACACCTGAGATTAACTTACATCCCTCCCTCGTCCATGGCTCGGTTCATATCAGCGACAATGCGTCCCAAGATATCTCGGTACTCTGAATCTTTCTTGAACACAGCGTCGAGAAAAGCAGGGTTACCAAAAAAACCAAACACATGGTCTATTCGTCCCAGCGACTTGTCTGTGAGATGTCGCTGAACCAATTGGCGAATGGCGGCCCGAGATTCATTAAGAGCAGAGAGAAGGTAATGGCGGTCATAGCTGAAGTCCACCTATTGGGGGAGCGAGTCTCATATTATTGTCTCACTTATGACTTAAGAGTAAAAGTTTTGTAATACAAACACAATTTTAGAAGATATTTTATATACAACTTAACTTTAATGAAGGTAGAAATATTTTAATTTTTACATTTATTTGAGGTATTTAACATGTACTTTCTGAATCGACTGATTATATCAGCAGGCGACTTATAAACTAACTTAAATCTAGAACAGACACAACAAACAGCCCCCGGCAGTTAATTCATCACTGTAAAAGGGTAAACCCACATTTCCCCAATCATAAACTTTTGGGCCATGCCACGAATCAAACCCGAGACCCTTAGCTCAGTGGACACACACGCTACTAACTGAGCTAAGGTGTCAGACTAGAACAATGTCTCTCAAACTGTGCTTCCTCCTTGTTCCTCCTAGGTGTAAACAAAGGATTTGATAGGGTACCCGGTACATAGTGCACCAATGAGTTTTATTAAGTATAGATTATGTTTTGGAATGCTAAGACTGATAAACAAGTTAAAGCATATTTTGATGCAATATCATGGAATTTTATATATATATTTAGCTTATCCCTATGGCTTTGTTAAAATTTGGAGCAACTGTTTACAATGGAGGCATTTTACTAAACTAGCCTGGCCAGAGGCTGGAAAATGATGATGATTATGATTAAACCTTATATGAGATAGCAAATAAAAAAAAGCACTGGAAGGGGCATGATGGTTAGGCCATGACCACGAAAGGGGAAGGCAACTGGTGTAAGTTTGAAAAATACTGAATTAGAAGATAGATAAAGGTAAAGGATGATATAGATATTTCAAAGGAATGGCATAATTAATCAAAAGAAAATATGAAAGTATTTTTAAAGTTCTATGTATAAAAACTGTTTGGATGAATATCTTGGTATTTCACATCAAGATATCAATCTTATAGTTATATCAATCCATATAAACTTACTTTAATTTCAACAACCTATGGCTGTGGAGTTCTTGACACCAAAAATGGCTGGCTTTCCAAAGGACTACTACCAAGCAATTGTCTACATCAAAGTAATAATATAAAACTGTAATTACTTCATAAAAGCTGATCACAGCCATGGAAGCCGAGTGAAAACGTGTTTTGAAACGCTCGGCTTGACGTAGTTCATCAGCAGAGAACTGGCCATTGCGGTATAAGACCCCCAATTTGATCACCACCTTAATAATATTCTTCACTATCTTCTCTGCCTCCTTCTTGTTACCAGTCTGTAATTGATTCAGAAAGAGGTTAATTGGAGTGGTTAACATATATAACCAAGAACCGAGAAACCCAAAGAGTTAAGCCAAACCGCCACTAGTATTTTCCAATCATTACTGTACATCTGTTCTCTATTAACTATATAATGCATGATTCTACATATGGAGCTGTGGTCTAGTGGTCAGAGTTCCTGGATACAGATCAAGAGGTTCCGGGTTCGATCCTGAGCGCTCCTAGAATTTTTCTAAGAAGCAGTGTGTCTGGAATGGGGCCAAACTAATCCTTTTGAGGACAAATGAAGAGATACTTGAATAAATAGGTAACGGGTCTGGTCTAGAAAACTGAGATTAATGGTTGAAGGGTGCGTTATGCTGACCACATGACACCCTCTATTCACAAATGTTAGCACTATCATTGCTAACGTTGGTGGCCACTCAATTGGTCTAGCTCAATCACCGGATAAAGCCAAGGAGATTTTTTAATTATGAGTCTACATATATATGTGAGTTTGTTTGCTTATTTGAGCTGTCCATTAGCACAGGATATTTGACTCTAAATTATGTGCTGCCACAAGTGCATAGTTGAATTGTGATTACAGAATAAGTTATTATACTCTCAAATCCATACAGCCTTTAACACCATAGATAATGAGTAGCCAATCATTCTTTTTTGATTTAAACTATGATAACTTAAGGAACATATAAATTCTTGCATGGTAACCATTAGATCAGGCAGGGGCTTCCAAAGTTTTTGATTGAAAAGCCAAACATTGCTGATAGGTTATATGCCTCCCCCCCTCACCCCAAGTATATATGTTATGTTTATTTGTTATTTAAAAAAACATATTGATTACTTAAAACAAAATACATGAATTTTAAATCCTTTTAAATTAAGTATAAAACAATAATTTAGACTGTATTTCAATTTCAAACAATGACTAGTAAGTTTACTTATCTAAACTAAGTACAAGATGTCAAACCCTTTGTGATTAAAAGCTTTATTGAGGGAATCAAGGCAAAAACATGATAACTCTCACTTTATGAAAAAATGTGTACGCAGTGATTTCCGGTAGCTTATATCTTGAACTAAAAGTTGTTTTTATTGTCAGTCAAGAACTTGAGAATAGTTAATATCTATGAATATTTTATTTATTTTCTCTAGGTTAAATTAACAATTTCATGGAAGTATGAATAGTAAATATATCTAAATCTATGAGGGTTATTATGTTTTTGCCTCGACTCCCTCGATTACTCAAACATTTTATTTATTAGTGAACTATATAATAATTATACTTGGGTGCATCTTTTACACCACAAGACATTTTTATCTCAATTACGTATGATAAAATCTAAAAAGTTTCACAGGCCACATATTAGACTCCCAAGATGGGCTTAAGTTCACACTTTGTAAACCCCTGAATTATATATTTGAATAAAAATATGGATATAATACATTATACATCATTAACACTTGTACTCACATAAGCCTTGGCCAGCTTGTACACATTGTCAAGCAAACTAGCTGTTGTGTCATCAATGAATACCTTGGCTATGTTCTTGTTAGCCATGCGCCCAAGGATCTTTTTTTGGGCTCGCAGTCCAATGTCGCGGGCTTTGAAACCTTCCGACATCACTGTGATAGACAAGAACAAAACTTTGACAAAGCACGTGAAAGATTATAACTGTAGTTTAAAAAGCTTAAACTTACAATTACCAACATACCAATATCTTTTTTTCATATATTTTGTTAAAAAACACATATTATTTGCATAAACTATTAATTACATTAATAAGTTTTTTTTACAGGATCTTCTATTGATGTGTAAAAAAAAATTAATAACAGGCCAAAGAAAAGCTGATATAATGTTGAATAAATATAACAGAACAAGCAATATAGTTTTAATAATATTACGTACTGTCAACAGGAAGTGGTGCGAGACTAGGAATCAGTAAACCACAAGAAACCTTTCATTTATCTTCCCTCTGAGATTTGATAGCTTGTTTCAGACGATCGCTTGTAGCCCGTCAATTAACTCACTTAATATTCTACCTAACCCATAGGGGCAAGGTTCAAGGTCTTAAAAATCAGGGTTAAATAAGCAAGCCAGAGGAAATTTAGGCCTATTTTAGTATATTAGATCATTTTGCAATTTTACAAATGCCATATATATATATATATATACTCCATGGCGTCAGCCAGCAATTGGGCCATATTTACCGAGCGACCACTGTCTGTTGGCAAAGATAGTGCTAACATATGCAGATATAGGGTGCCATGTGGTCAGTACAACAAACCCACTGATTGTTAGGCTCAGTTTTTTAGTCCGGAGCCGCTACTTTTTCATTAAAGTAGCTCCTCACTAATTGTCCTCACGAGGCTGAGTTGACCCTGTTCCATACCCCCTTCTTCACAGAAAAATTTTGTAAGCGCCGGGGATTGAACCCAGGACATCTGGAACTGTAGCTAGCAATTCTAACCACTAGACCACAGAGGTCTAACTTATTATAAAACATTAATAAATACTCTACTTTTGTACAAATTTTGTTACAGTATCTAGGTAGAGTTCAGTAACATATGTGGCTAGTGATGATTTTTAGATCATGCTAAATGTGAAAGTCAAGTACTCATTTTTTTAGCATCACGTCTTACTATCTGTTCAGGTTATACACATATGTACTAATTATGCTGATTAGTTAAGGATAAGGCAGGTTGACTTTAGAGGAAGTGTACCCGCATTTGCATGCAGGCAGAGTGGAAAACCTTTGAGGAAAAACCACCTTCAATACACCCGACCGAGATTCTAACCCTGATCCCCCAGTCATGGTCAGTCTAGTATATTGTGAGAATAGCACCTTAGACCATGTGGCCACCAAAGAGTCACCTTTATGTTGTCTTTAAACATCAAAAACAAATATAATTTATGATATATATAAATTAAACAAAACATCAATTACTCACCGTAACCCATTGACTGTAAATGTCAAAAATTGGTCAAAATGAACTGAATGTTCATTAGTAGAGTTGAGCTGCAATCAAGTCCTCAAGTGCCAGAAAAACTAAAACAAATAATAAAAACACAAAAATAGATACTGAAGTGCAAAGGTGCATAATACAATGAATGTTTCATCTCTAGTAATAAAATGAAGAGAGTGTTTGTTTGTCTGCCATGAGCATTGCATGATATCTACTGAACGCAGGGGCTGAAATTTTAAAATTATTAGCTCATGTGTACAAACATGTCCACCTCAAAGATGGAATTTTAAAATTTGTATTTGATGTTTGTAAATTAATTAAAGACTGGGTCGGAAAAAATAAAATAAAGAGTTTTTTTTTTGCTGTTTGAAGCAAAGAAAATCGTTGTCAGAGGTAATCAAATCACACAATTCATTGCATGGTTATCTTGGTTATTTCTACTAATATAATATAATATAATATAATAAATATAATATTATAACTAACCTTTTGTAAAAGTGTGTGCAGTTTTTGTGCAATTTTCATATAAAGGGCCTTTTAGAAATTGAAAACAGTTTACAAAAAAATTAGTACCTCCTACCAAAGGTATTAATAATACCTATCAAAAGTGACAGTTGCAAATCACATGACTTTATGTATGAATACTTGAAAATAGATGTAACTTTTCTAGCTGTCAAATAAGGCCTTCCCTATTAAAATTGGACTAAACTTTTAGCCCTACACCAAAAATATAAAAGTTTATCATTGAACAAAACATGAATTCACTCACTTCAAACAGTTTAAATTACTCTTATGGCGGCCTTACACCAGGGCATCAAGAGGCAACATGTAGCATGCTACATATTGCCTTTTGTTTCCTCTGCCACGTGCAGCCTTGCTACAAAAGTTGCTTGTTGCCACGTGTTGCTACCTTCCCACCGACAGTGGGTTCAGAGGCAACAAAACTGTGCAACTTTGCGTATTGTTCATTGTATTCTGTGCCTCTATTTTGAGTTTTTTTTTATTGTTTCTAGTGCATAGTTTCATTGTTTCGAGATGGATTGCTCAAATGAGAAAAAAACTGAAGTTTATTGAAGAGTAAAGGAGTCATGACATACTTTGGGATCACCAATTAATTGGTTATAAAAACAACAAAAAGAAGGTGGATATTTTCTAAAAATTGTGGGAAAGCTATGAATTGTATATTGCAAATTAATATCCATATGAAAAAATCTCAAGTAATTGAATAGTATGTTGTAATAACTTAATTTATTAGATTAGAATGAAATATTACAATCATTTGGTCAATACATCCCTTTATAAATGATTTTTGTGTAAAAGTAAAATTAGAACGTGTTTAAACTTGTTTTAATAGCTGCATATTAATTGTAACTTGAGAGCTGTTCATGGCGAATACACATTATATGTGAATTATTGTGAGATAGTTATAATTAATGTAATATCTTATTAGAGTATTCAAGATAATTAATCCAATAAATAAATAATCATTATTAGAATGAATGTGACATCCCAAATTTAAAGAAGAAAATAAATAATCTTCGTGTCTTATTCAATCGCGAACACTAAAGCCAGAAAAAAACTACTACTGGACAGTCGTAACTAGTTGTGATACGAAATCTTGTTAGGATAAATTTCGTCCTACAAACACTTGTTTGTTCCACCAGCTTCTTTGCCTCCTCCGATTCTTTACCTCCTCAGCAAGAATAAAATAAGCTGCGGCCGCAATCGTCGTTCTCGGTGAAATATTTGAAGCAGACTGGCGATTGGAAACAGAGGCAATTTTGTTGCTTTGGTGTAGATGCTTTGTAGCATGTTATAGAAATCGCAAGGAGCTGTGTTCTCTGATATACAACATTGAGTCAACATGTCGCATGCTAAATGTTGCCTCTTGTTGCCTTGGTGTAAAGCTGCCTTTAAGGAAGCGAATGTGATAGTTTTTTTATCATATATTACTATCTGTTTGGGCTACAAGCATATGTACTAATTATGCTAATAGTTTTAGGGATTAGGAAGGTTATATCTAAAAGATGTGTACCCGCATTTGCATGACAGGAGAGTTTAAAACCATTTAGGAAAAACCACCCTCAGTACACGCTCGGGATCTAGATCCAAACCTCAATCTCCCAGTCATCGATAGTCTAGTCTACTGCAAGAGTAGCACCTTAGACCATGCGCCCATTGAAGCAGATCTTGTGGAACCAAGAGGCCTACCTGGTCGGCTATGTCCTCGTCTACCCTCACTAGTACTATGTAGATCTTAAACCCACTAAAAAAACACCTGAGATTACTTGAGGGAAGGTTTATAATCAACACGAAAATTAAGTTTTGTTATTTTCCAGACTTAGCAATTCTCTCTAGGTCTATTCTAATTCTACAACCTATTATACCCAACCAGAATTTGAACCCTCATCCTAAAAATATTAAATGGAGAGTACTAGTGACAAAATACACCATATATTTCTAACCAGTGTGTAACCGCTATTAGTCCAACATCTTAGTCCAGTCAGTCGTGCATCTGCCTACTGAACTAAGGGTACCAGGTTTGATTTTCAACATGTGTCTAAAAAAAGTTTTGATGGTTAAATTAGGTCTTCCTCTAAATCACAGTGATAATGTGATGGCCGAGAGACTGGATCTTTGGTCTGTTCTAGAACCAAGATAGCAATAAGCCAACTACAGAGTCGAAGGTGGCCGAGTTATCTGATATCTCGTGATCTAAATAAAATCACACATTTGTAGCCAACGATTTCAGCACGTCCATCATAGACTCTCCCTTAAAATATGAGTGAAGAATGACCCTGAGCACAGGAGGATTCCTGGATAGTTCAGTAGTTAAAGCATTGACGTACTAAGTCAAAGGTCCTGGGTTCGATTCCCATGTCCAGGTTTCAATTTTCAGAATATGATATCTAGATGGAGTAATCCTTACTAAAAGCATAATTAATAGCTTTGGCTATTTGATTATTAGTTTGTAAAAGTCAAATGCTGATATACCATATCTATATCTTCGATTCTAAGATGCACTTTTTATGCAATTTAAACATCCATAGAAATGGGGTACACCTTAGAATCACAGTTCTTTTCAATTTTTCCTGCGCTTTGCACCTTGGCTCAGAAGAATCAGACTGATATTGATTCAGAAGGAAGCGAGCGATACCACCTACTGATAAATACGGTACTGCCTGTACATATTGTGTTGTTAGTAAATTGAATTCTGTAGTAAAAATATTTCTTAGATATAAGACAGCTTTTTGCTTTTTTCCTGTTTGTGGTACTGAACAATTAAGGTGCGTCTTACAATCAATGGCGTCTTAGAATCAAAGATATACGATAATTGGTCAGTTCAAAAAGTGCATGTTAAAAAAACGAAAATAAAAACAAATAAAAATAATATTCAAATTAAGAAAAGGCAAAACAGTGATTGAATAAAATATATTAATATCCAGGCCTAGTGTTACTGAAAATTAAATTATATCCTGTCAAAATTAATGTATAAATGATGAGTTTCAAATGCTTACAAGGGCGATCCATGGATAGCCAATGGTATAGGAGCCAGCTTTCTACTTCAAGTAGCGCAGAGCGACTACAGGCCACTATCCCAGAGTTCGCCAGTGCGAAATATCAATAACCCAGAAAGATATCAGAGTATGTTTGAAATTATCAATGAAGCTTTCTGAAAAACAGAGAAAGAAAAAAATGACAACGTTGAGTAGGATTGGTCTATTATCTAAGTCTTTCAAGATATAAGCATACAAGATTGGCCTTGGTGTAGTTTCTTCATTGATGTTTTACATTTTCTATATTTCTTTTAAGAGATTTTTTTTGTTGCTTTAAATATTTCGTTGTTTAATCTAAATGTGAAATAATGGAGAGGAACTGCACAAAAATTTGCCCGGAATGAGAATGGAAACAACTAGGTTTGTAATGAAATATACTCCATTCACGGTAGGAATTACTCTCTGAAAGGTCTTTTTTCCTACCAATATCCTACTATATAATAGATTTCTGGTAGGGAAAAAGGCCTTTCAGAAAACAATTCCTACGCTGAACAGACTTTAGGTATTCTTCCAAATAAAAGTTAGACATTTTTTGTTAAGGAAAAAAACCAAGACTTCACAATGTTTACTCACACGTTCAAAAGATCATTAAAACATATTTTTATCATGGGCTACATCAATATAGTTAAAAACGCTAAACGTTCCCCTACCTTGGCATTAAATTGATTTTTAAAAACCTACTTATGTGAGTAGTGCTGTAACGTTTTATTTTAGAGTAAAATTGTGTCATTTTTTAAAGTGCCGAGTTGTATATGGAAATAAAAAACAAATCCCAACTTTTGTTATCACAAATAATAATCACTGTATTTATATAAAAAAAAGTATAAAACAATACCTTCCCGGCAGGTCGGGACTTTAGAACTATCTCTAAAGCTGGTTACAGTTATATGAAGATTTACCAACAAAATTAATAATATAATTATAATTTACACCTTTTATAATCAAATGGCGATATTACACAAAGAGGGTGAAATTATTTATACTTTTTCTGTCATATTATAATAGTTTCAATATTTTTTTCCATCTATACACACCTAAACAATAGCAAATTTCCTACTCAACCTAACTTAAACTAAACATTATTGCATCAATAAATAAATGTTGATAAAGTTGTTAAAATAAACTGTTTAGTAATTTTAAGAATATAAATGGAATAGACCCGAGATAGCCTAATATAGTATCAAATTGGCATGTTTGTCAATACAGTAGTTTAGTGCAAGATATTTCAGGATCCCAACATTACATGAAATATATGTTGTTGGCGCTTAGAAGGTTAGATTTTGTAGGTTGGTATCATTTACAAGGGGATGGCACTGCTGATGAGGTTTAACATGGAACTATTATGGTTGCGCAGTGGCAAAACAGCATGTAGCCTACGCAAGAACAGACTAGTTCAAAGACAAGCCAAGAATGTCAGTAAGAGAGGGGAATAGTGAGCAGCTGTGTGGTGCTTAAAGTACTTGTCTTTTTTAAAAACTTTTTATTTTATGAAAAATTGATTGCAAACAAATTGATCTCCAGCTTGTCACCTTACAGTGTACTAGTTATTGATAACGCAACCTTCCACAACGTTCAATTAGACCCACCACAAACATCTTCACGTGAAATAGTCATAGCCCTAATGAATTTGTTCAAACACAATATTTCCTTCACTAATACTATGCTCAAACCTGAACTATATTCACTTATTCGACTGCACAAACCACGATTTAAGACAACTAGGAGAGATACATTGGTAGCCAAGTATGGACATTCTGTCCTATGTCTACCCCCATTCAATCCTGACCTCAATCCCATAGAATTTATATGGGCTGTAGTAAAGTACTTCATTTCTAATAAGAACGTAACATTCAATGTAAACAGCGCTATGAATCTCAAGCAGGAAAAATTTAACGCACAAAGAAAATTTAAGAAGGATATTTGAAACCAGAGCAAAAGATTGATGAGGTATCCGATAGTATTATCATAAACTTGGAGGACAATTTGTCAGACGACACCTCCAGAAAAAACACTTTGGGCGATGATGGCGATAATATGAGTGGTGTGGAAGTTTTTGAAGATATGTAGAGTAAGGTAGAACATGTTTGAGTCTCGGATTGTAGTGGAGAATGTCTCATACCTAAGAGAGAAGAAACATTCGTATCTACCCCCACCCTAGCCCTCTCTTTCGTACCTTCCAACCCTGCTTGCGCGGTCGAGTTTCTTGTAAAAACTCACCAATAGTAGGCTATCCATAATCTAATCAGAAGAGACCAATGGGAATACCTAAACATAGATGGATAAGAATGGACCTTAGATAAATAGGGTGTAATGAGGTGGACGGGATAGAACTAGCCTAAGATAGGGATAGGCGGTGTACTTTAGTGTGGCAATTAACCTAATACTGTAGCCTAGAGTTAATAAATAATAATATTACATATAAAATGTATAAAATCCCGCCATCTTTGCGTACTGTTCACGAATAATTTTTATTGATAGTTAAAATTAAGTGTAAAAAATATTATAAAATTAATTTGCATGCAAATGACAGTGACATCCATGAAATAACATTACAATAACACTTGTTAAATGGTTACAAACCATAAATCGATGCTTTAATAGCTTTCTATACAAGATAGCAAATTAGTGACAATACTCACAACAACCAAATACTTATTACTAGCTTCTGACTCATGAGAAAATACCTTAAATACACTTGAATGACTCTAACTACATTGTAATTTGTTTATCGATTATTTACTACTATCCTTTATCTATGCTACTACCAAAATTGCATGGCTGAGAAAAGTTTTTTTGTTGAACTATAAATTTCTCTTTTTTGACGAAAAGTTTATTTAATAGTGAGATGGATTTATCGATACCGTTATAGAAAGATATTTTTTAATGTAGAGAAAAAAGAATAAATAAGAGTGGCACATGTAAATTATTCAAATAAAGGCAAATGATTATCCACAAGTCTGCTTGGTACAAAATAGATTTCCAAACATTATTCTGTTAAAAGCCACACTTAAAAAAAAATCTTACGTAACAACCACTATACAAATGAAGCAGAAAAATATCTAATCAAACCAAAACAACCGCAAGTATAAAACATTTTAAAATATAATTGTCTTATACTTTGAATGTCAGCTTCAAAAACTTAGATGATATAACCTATTTACACATTGTTAAGTCATCAAAAGCAAAATACTTTCAGATAGCATAAATAATTATTATTATTTATAATGCCCCCATTTTATTTGGGTGCCAGGTAGCCAACCCTAACTACAATACTGCCGTGGCACCGTAGGGAGTTATATGGTTGGGATGGACTCCGAGTGGTAGGGGTTGGAATGGGTGGTTCGTGGGGAATGAGACTCAGGTGTTTGTCCAGTAATGTATATTTATTAATCTATTCAAATGACTAAACTACTACATAGGTAACCGGGTAGATCTCCCGTGACGAGAGAGCGTGCACTATAACGGGACTCGCAAAACTTCCTAGAGACCCGCTATCGACCCTCCGGTGGGGACAAACTGCCAGTTCACATTTTATTCTCTCCATCGGACTCTCATGCATTCCGCATGGCTTCAAACACTCAACATGTTATTCTATCACCCAAACTTGCTGATCTCGATGTGTCCAACAAGTCAGGAAGGTCCATCGGTCGCACCGTGATCGCTCGTCAACAGGATGCAATCTATGTGAGATATATGCTATTCTCAGCAGGATGGCAACCCAACACTCTTGGCAGATGACAAACTTTAGTGTCACGGTTTGGTCCGTTGCAATGGGTGTGTTTTTATTCATCCAGTATAATATAGAGATCACTGGTTTTGAGCAAGCAAAACCAGTTATGATTCTTAGGTACCTAAAAGTAATCTGGTCATAAGATTTTCACGCAATAATAAATTAATATGAAATGCAAATCACTTATTCCCATGTGGAAAAATCATATCTGGCCAGTACTGGAATTTTTCCACATGGGCTGTGTTTAATATAAATTAGAAATATACAGTTATTTAAATATCTTTAGTAAAAATATGACTTTACGCCCCCAAAATTGTGGAAACTTGATATACAATTTTAAACTTCTCAAAATATACACTTATACGCAAAATAAAATGTGTTGAAGTCAGGGTAGCATAAAACATGTTTAGAATTTAATTAATTTATATATATAATTACTCGGCAATAACTATATGTAGCAGTCAATAAATAGGGATATTTTTTTGATTTATATGGCTTAAGTTGTTGAGTGCTAAAGGAATGTCACAGAAAAGACAAGACAAGGTAAGGATAAGGAATGTAATCTGTGACTTTCTGGTACTCTAATAACTAATTATCCTTTTTGTTATATAATGTAAATTGTAATCTCTGGTTTGTAAAGACAAGTTAATACAGTAATATTATTTTAAAATATTATAAATATCGTGAGTAAGAGCATTTCAAATAAAATATATTCATGATTACAAATACTCCAAGCTTTTACTATCATGCTAGTTATTAGTATAGCTGTGCTTTAATAGTTTCACGAAAATTCACATATCCTTGAGAGATTAGGCCCCTTCTTTAAAAAATATTGTCAAACACTTAATCACGAATGCTGTATTAAATTTTTAACAACTATATTTGTTACCTATTCAACTTCCCACCCTAGCTCTTTTTTAATCCCTATTCCTAAATCGTAGCTCCCTAGTTCCTCTACAAAGGGCTGCCAACACTGAGGTTTTTTATTTGTTCATAAATATAATTATAATATCATTAGATTCGTCGTTTCCTTATAGATTTAATGATAGTATTAAATGTTAAGTTTTTATCAAATAAAAATAATGCATTAAAGGGCTGTATGCTTAGGTAGCGTTTCCCTATAAGATAGTACATTGACCTGAAATGGGTTGTATTTTGCCTGACAATATAATCCCTTTTTTTATATCAGAATTAGAATACTGTGTAAAAATAAAGCTTCTTAATGGAAGGGTTAGGATTTTACCCAGCAGCCCCCAAACCCCAAAAAAACGCTTAAAAAACTAACTCATTATATTTTGCCTACAAAGCAAAAATGGTCAGTCATTCTGTTAAAACATTTTGGTTCAAACCCAATAATAATACATTGATACGTAGGCCTACACTGTGTTATACACAAGTTTTGAAATTAGAGATTTTATACAATAGACTATGCAAAGCCGTGGAATCTATGGTCGCCAGATCGCCATTGGCGGCCAAACATTTGAGTCTGGTGACTAAAATTTGGTTTTTTAAAATGTTTTTCAAACATGCCAAAACTACATAGGCTCAGATTCTCGTGTCTCAAACTAGCAAGCACATTTTTGGCAATTTTGGACACCCTGCCCCCATTGTAAGCAAACAAAAGCTAGAACTTGACCCCCTCTCTTGTTTAGGCCTACATAGTATTTTTCGAACCCCCTCTCTTGCTTACATAATATTTGTCGACTTATTTTGTTAACTGTTCACAGGGAAAACAACATTATTGCTTATGCAATTTATAAATTGCTGGTAGTAATTAACATAGAGGTGGACATAATGGTGTGAATTAATTCAGAATAAACATTGTTGCACAATGAATTTAAATTTACGGTATTAGACTGGTAATAAAATCCTTGTCTGTCTTACATAAGCATTGGTCTGACCCCTCCTCCCCCTTGTCAGCAAAAATAAGTGAAGCTCGATTCCCCCTTCACCTCCCAAAGGTTCTTACAGATAATACTAGAATACCCCCTAAATAATATTATTTGTATGCTACAATAATTTTTATTGCATGGAATCACCTAAGCTACAAGAAAAACATTTCTTGGAAAGCTAGAAAATTTTATAAAGGCAGGCGAAAAAACCTAATTAAGTAAACAAATACAAAAACTAGTGCATAACTTCTGGCTATGTAACACTTAAAATAAACCACTTCTAGTGACAAAATCTAGTGAATCGTGGTGCTATTTTTTTCACTTTTTTAAAGTGTTTTTTTCCCCCTTTGGTTCTTTGGTAAACTTTGAAACTCTTTACTCCAATATTTTTCTACAATAATTTATATTATTTTATTTCACTTACATTATTTTTTGTTCTTAGACGGGGGCTCTGGAATTTCTTTGAAAACGTAAGGGAAATGGGGTTGCTCAACTTGGGCAAATATTAAACTCTGGATTACCCTACAAGCTGTTTGAAATGTTGAAGTGATTATTCTTTATATGCTATACTTTTATAAAAAAAAAAATTATCGAGTTTTACTACCTGTTCAGAATATAAGCAGGTATTTTTATCAATGGCTTTCTTGGCCATAATGTACAGTACAATAAGAACATGATAGGAAGGGCAATATGGGATATTTTAAGTAAAATATCATTTAGTTAGTAACTGGCACAGAGATTAGAATGTAAATATTGTTTACAGTATTCCTATCTCCCCTAATTCACCCTTCACTATTTTGTGTCAATGCCTGTGAGTGCTTTCGTTAGGTAGTCAAGCCATGTCAAACATCAAATACTGATTATGCTACTGATGTATACACTGGACACAAACTAAATGTTGTAAGCCAAAAGCTCCCAAAGTTTTAGGTTAATTTACCAATTTACCAATCATAATACTAGTTGGCCTTATAAGAATATTTAAAGTTTAAATACATGTTGATTAATTATTTTCTCTATTCAGAAAACCATAAGCCTATTTTAACAATCTTTTCATGATAAATTATACAATGTTTTAATCAGCACGCCTAGTTACAAAACATCCTATTTTACGTATGAATACAAGAAAGTAAATCCAGTAGTTTTTAAAACTGTAAGATAAGGCTCCGGGAGCTCTTTGGAAGTGGGAGAGGGGGCTCAACTAATAGGTTGGTCCGAGAGTCCTTCCACGGTAACATTTTAAATCTTGGATAACGATTTAAGCTATTTGAAAGTGATTAATTCTTCATGGATAGTACTTTTTTTATGCTTTTCTTTCTCGTGATGCATAATAAGAACACAATGAAGAGGATGGATTATCAAATACAATTTTTTTTCATGGTCAACAATCATTAAAAGTTATAGGAACTCTATTTTTATTATATTGGTAAAGATATTCTCCAGTGTTTATATAACTCTGTATTGTGTAAAAAGGGGATTGGGTAAGTCAATTTAAAAAAAAATAGCTTGGATGCGCTTTCTCAGAAATTTTACTAACCTGGTTCTCACCTGGAAATTTTTGAAAATTAGAGTCCTCTAAAAATTATTTGAAGTAGTCACCCTTTAGCAAGTTTTTGAAAATTGGATTCCTCTAGAGTCTAGATCCTATTTGTATATGATCTTTTGCCGAATTTAGTTTTGAAAATTAAATTCACCTGAAGTTATTTGGTGTGAGCTCCTACAGGCAATTTGAAAATTAGATGCCTCTAGAAGCTATTTTAAGTGGGCCTCTACTTGCAAATTTGTGAAAATTTGATTACCTTAAAAACTATCTAGAGTCATTCTTGCTTCGATTTTTTAAAATTAAAATTCCCTAAAATCTATTTAAAGTGGGCCTCTAGAAGGAAAATTTAGTTATTAATTGAATGGATCAGATATTTGAAGTGACTTTCAGATATCCAGAGTTTGTTTTAATCATAATTAGAATTGAGTTTGATCTTCCACACACAACCAAATAATTATGTCCTACATTAAGTGTGCCACGGATCTTACTGCCAGCCCAGGCTAGAAGCTATTTACACAATTTTTAAAGATACTGTAAATGGATATTGTAAAACACTTGAGAAGAAGACATTTTGATATAGCTATGTATTTGAAGAAAAATCTATAAAACACAGTAATAAAATTTGTTTGACAGATTTAAGGAAACTATATTCATTTCCATCGTTGGCGTTATAAGCCAATTATCAGTAGTGTAGAAAGCAACCTCTTCCAAGATTTCTTGTTATCACATTTTAAATTGATCCAAAATTACTTGACCACTTATTGGATTTTGGTCAAAATAAAGAGATTGGGAAACTGTAATATTCTGTAATCCACACACCTTTTTATAGTTTTGAAATAATTTAACAATCTTGTATGCATATATAATGTAAATGGACAATGTAAACATATTATAATGTTCTAAAACACTTTTGAATAAAAAGTAAAATAAATCAGTATTATTTGTATATTTGAGGCAAATATATTAGGACTTACATGATAATCAACCTCACATTCATTCTTAATTTAGAATTATTGAAGAGGAAAGAGAATGTCATATCAATTCTGCCAAATTCAACAATTCAATGTTGCTAATTTTTGCCATATTTTATTGAAGTTATTAAAGTAATAACACCCATGCACATAATAGTGACACTTCTTATCCACTTATTATAAACCTGCATACCCTTAGAGCTTAAAGATTATCTCAGCCTGTTCTTCCCAAAGTAAAAGAATTAGAATAGTGTTCACCTCTCTGGTTGCAGATTATAGTGTAAAGCTTTGTAAAGTCTTTCAAAATAAACGGAGCCTCGCTTCTGACCCTTTTCAATTTATAATTATATAACATGATGTATAAATATTTAAGTATTACTTAAAATTACCATGCTGGTAGTAACAGATTTTATGATAGGTAATTTTATTTTTGTTGTTGCATTAAACTACTTGATGTAATATTAATTTACAACAATGGGCATGGTATGATCTAAGTTTGTTAGTAAAACAATATTTTAAAATAATTCCATACATGCTTTTCGAATATACGTGAAAAATATTGGGAAGGCTTAATATAGTCCAAGCCTTCCAAAATATAAATGGGGGGATTGAGGCCCCCCAAACCTCCTTGTTCTGGAGTCCCTGGGTAAGTTCCAGAAACATTAACTCTCTTATAATATTTACCAAATGTTTATTCAACTGTTTGACATTTAGTAACTTTGTCAGGATTCATATTCTGACTGAGGATTCTCAGAATTTCTGCAGTAGAAATATATATATATATAGTATATGTATATATTATTTATATGAATGCGACTAAGCTAAAAAGAGAATCAACCAGCCCATTGGGTATTTAGAAAGCTACGATAGCAATGCCACTCACCTAAACACAAGAGTCCTACAGCAAACTGAGTCAACAAGCAATTGTCTGAGTTAGTTAACCAAAAGGAACCTAATTAGTAACCAAACAGTATTTGTTATTTTAACAGCTTACATTTCTACTGTATTTGAGTTTTGCACCTTCATATAATAATATATGTGAAACTGGCTCAGTCCATCCTATTTTAGGTGAGTCTTGTCTTGTATTTAGTGTAGCGCCACACTTGGAGGTGTACTCATTCTTACTATGAAATGGGCCCTAAGTCTCGATCGAACATTAATCAGTTGACCAATATTTTTTACAATAAATGATAAATTAATTAATTACAGTATATTATTATTTTCACCAGAGCCTTAAGAGATTACTTTTAGCATACTATCTCCATATTTGGAGCGCATGATTTTACAGAAGGGGAAATTATGCAAGTAGTATCCAGATCATACAGTTAGCAACACTGCCTCTACATCATACCGACACCACTTAGGTGGTTGTCGCACCACCTTTATTTTTGTTTTGCCACCATCCTCTTTTTTACCAAACTTACAAAAAGCCACTATCCTTAAGCCACATCACTTTCCAATTCTATCAACACTCCCCTATTTATGGTTGGACAATTCCTTCATGAGCCTAAATGTTTCCCTAAATATGTCATAATTCACTAAATAATACCATACTCTCATCTCTGTATAACCCCTGACCATAAATGACTCCTTTTATCACAATACACCTATTCATCCAGGTTATTCCTATGGCTCATTATTACACTAATGATTGTTGGAATAAATTTGTAATGAAGTTTGCTGACCATGGAAGTTTGGTTGCCATGGAAAGTAAACAAGAAGAGTTTGGTAACCACAACAAACTATTCTTCTTATGTCACCATGACATGTAAATTAATGGTTTAAAGATAAAAAAGTAGTCCTATTACCACAAACCCCTACATGCCTAATCATGCCGTTCCCTAGATTTTTGGTATAAATGTCTCCAAAACTAAGATGATAGTTTTTGATAAGGACGTATCAGGAAATGATCGCCAGCTTAGTATAAATGGAAAACTTTGAATAATTTTGTGTAACTTATCTGTGTAGAAGTGTCTTAAGTTTTGGACATGTTGAGAGTCAAGCATACCTCATACTCTTGTTCATACTCCTAATCTTTACCCACTTACAGAACATCTTATTTTCTTCAAAATCATTCTACATTCTTTCTTCTTCTATTAATCTCATTTGCTCCTTAATCTCCTATACTACTTTCTTTGTATTTATTTTTTTCTTTGTTTATATGTCCCTTAACCTCTTATGTTTTGTTTCGGTCTTCACAGCAATCGTTTGTTTGTATATGTTAATTTTCTCTCACAGCTTCTTTCACCTCTTCATTCCACCATGCATCTATTTTTAAGTTGGTGACCTGGTGTTCTAGGGGTAAGGTGTCAGACTTCTATGCTGGGGGTTTGGGGTTCAATCCTCGGTCCCGGCACAGATTTATCTGATTGCCAAACCCTTCCTTCACCTCTGGTAAGAAGTGTATTAATCACAACTTGTGAATGTGAGGAATGCCAGGCCTCCACCGTGGTTCGGATTCCACGTTAAACTGTAGAATCCTCCATTTCATCTCACAATCACCCTACCATTACACATTAGCATAAGTGCGTACAACTCGAACGGATAGTAAGACGCGGTGCTAATAATAATATTTTTAAGTTTAACACCACCGCAGATCCACACACATTTTATGCACGTTTAATGATAACTTCATTTATTATGTTTCAAGCACTTTCTCTATAATTAATGTTTATTTCAACATTCCATTTATGCTCTTGTAAAGTTAATTATCCACCCAGCAATTTATCATATTGCGCTCTAACACCTTTATCCTGCAATTTTTCCACTTTTAGTCTTACTTGCTTATTAGAGAGCAGATTCCTAGGCACCAAAAATGTTAAAATAAGCATTAAAATATGGGATCTAGGCACCAGAATAGGCATGCAAGGAATAAAACAACCACACGATGGGCAATGTAAAATTGATGTTACTACTTACTATTTTATTACCCACAGCCGATTCACATTGCTGTTTTTCTAGCACCACACTTGTTCATGCTACACACATATGTTGTACTAATTACACTAATATGTTAGGATGTTGGAGTTTAAAGGAAGTGTATCTGCACTTGGGTGGAGGGAGAGTGAAAAACCGTCTATTAAAAAACTCCCTAAGTATACCAGACCGAGATTCAAATCTCGATCTCCTCTTCATCTGCGAGAGCTACACCTTAGCCCATTCGACCACCGACGTTGCTGGCACGCTGTAAATCAGTAAATAATCTTCTAGATTTTCGGTAGTGAAATGGATTATATTTTCAGATGGAATGTATTTTTATATTTGAAAAGCTGCGTTTTACATCACACGATGTCAAGAGACAAAATTTCAAATTTGCCGCTACTGAATAAGTTGAACTTTTCTCCTACAACAGCATTATGTTTACTCTCAAGATGTCTACCACTGCTCCCTTTGTCCTTCACCCAGTTTATGTTCATTGGAAGCTATTTAGCAAGTGTCGATTTTCAAAAAGTTAAATTTTTATCAACTTTTTAGTCTGGTACAGGATGGGAAGGTTAAGGAAAAGGGTTCTTGTGAATACAATTATTGGATCTTGCACTAAGAAACTAATATCCTTACATATTATTTTATGTGTTCTTTCTTATGACAGGTCCATTCCTGTTGTCAATGAACTTAAACTGCCAATGGACCCTGTCCTTTGCCTCCTTCAGCTCCCAGAATTCTCTTCTTTCCTTCAAGTAACCTAATATTTAAATCATCCTTCTTCCTAAGCTCCTCTTTTCCTCGACTTTTCCTTTTATGATGAGGGCTACATGTGTGGGTAGGAAATTATAATTTTCATCAAAGTATATTCTTTATTAAACATTTCCATTCTAAATTATGATAGAAAACTAAACATTTGTACCAAATTGGTTGCGAACTGTGCATGTCATAATAGATGGACGATATATTTTAACCATTTCTCATTTGTTGACAAGCTCAAGCCATTGCTTAGTCACTGTTATGCTCTATTTTTCTAATGGATTGTGTTCCAAAAATAATACTGTGATGTGTTGTTCTATGTTTCAAATATAAACTTTTGGACCTAGGCTACAGTAATCATTATATTTTATTATTTCTATTACTACTTTTTGTTTGGCTAAAAATACATATTTTACAACATTTATAATCATTAAATTGGTTTTCTTTATTTATTAAAATTTGAAACCAACCATATTTATGATTTTAAGATGAATGATATTATTTATGTTAAAATTTTAACTTCTAAAAGTTTTTGAAGTGATGTTGAAATATTGGTCCCTTCACAGTTTCCTTGTTAAGATTGACGCAAGTCTTGTCCACCATTTGGGTCATTGGGGGAGGGCCGCAGCTGAACACCCCTACCTTGCGCACCTGGAAACAATACACCCAGGAGATTTTTAAAATATATCTATTTATTAAAAAATCATAAAGTATCGATTAAAAAAACTGTGTTTTAAATGTAAAATCAAGTCAAGTGTGTTTGTCTCATCAGCTTCTGTACTCACTACTTAGACTTAAAATAGCAAAGTGGACGGAAACATCCGCTTTGGGCGCAAACATAGTCCGGAAGACTTTGATTCGAGACTCCAAGGGATTGCTCTCTACCAACTGCTCAGGAAGTAGTTTTCCCACAATATTGTTTTAAACCTCTGTTCCAAGCAAGTGACAGTATGTTTACTTTTTTATTTGGCACTGTACCTTACTACCCATTCAGGTTATACTCTTCTAGGAATTGGGAAGGTTGAATTTAGTGGAAGTGAACCCGCGTTTTCGTGGAGGGAGAGTGGGAAACAATTTAGGAAAAACCAATCCCAGCTCACCCGATCGAGATTCGAACCTCGATCTCCCCGTCCTCGGTGGTCTAGCTCAACACGACTAGCACGTTAGCTAACTATGCCACCGAGGCGGGTATATGTACTAATTAAAATAATGGGCTAAGGATGAGGAAGGTTGCATTAGATGAAGTGTACCCACATTTGTGTGGAGAGAGAGTGGGGAACCATATAGGAAAAACCCCTTCAGTGCATCCGATCGGGATTGAACCATGATTTTCCTGTCTTTGTTAGTCCAGTCTATTGTGAGAGTGACACTATAGACCATGTAACCACTGAAGCAGGGTACGGTTAAATAAAACTTACTCAAGCAGGTGGGCACATGTCAAGCTTATTTAGTCTTGTTTATGAGTTACAGGGAGATGGAATTCAAATCCTGGCTGAATGTACTTTGGATGGTTTATTCTTAATGATTTCCCACTTTACCTCCATGCAAAAACAGGGATATTTCCTCAAAATTCTACCTTCTTCAGCCTTACTACATTAGCATGTTTATATATATATATATATATATTTACATTAAAACTTAAGTTATATTACTATAGTAAGAAGATTTACAAATTATTTTCAGTATTTTACTTATTTTTAAAGTCAGTACTGTAAAAAAAAACACACACATGTACGTCTACCTGGCCAGTAGGATTTTAACCCCAGCTTCTTGGGCCTAAGTGTAGCCCAGCTATAAAGTACACTGATGCTGCACTAAATAAACTTTTATATTAATTTAAAGGATAGCTATATCGTTCATTTTCTTACCAAACTTTTATTAATGAGTCTGAAAAATCCAGATAATTTGCTAAGAAACAAAAGGTAGGTACTTTGCTGTTGGATAGCACCAACTCCAAGATGGCTGATGGTTAAGACCCAGTTCGACACCATAGCTTAGTCATTAAAGTGTCTTTGGATGTTATTCTTTACGAGGGACATAAATGTACGTGATGCAAAATTGGTTTGTTCCCTTCTATTAACTATTAAATATGTACCTAGTTTATTAAAAAAATCCAGTACCTACCATCTTATTAAAGGGGAGAAAAAGACCACTGGGGATGTAAGCTTTTTGAAGAGATTTGGCCTTGCCTATCTCCAGATATTCTCACTGGGGCACACTCATTTTGTCACCACCAAATAAAATTATAGCATTTATAAATATTAAATTGACTGATTATTATTTAAGACTTACCCTAGGATTGACAGCCTGTAGTGACTTGAAGAACTGCAAAAAATTTGGTCGACCAAAGTGAGTGACTGCTCTCAGACCAGTGAGCAAAGAACGGTCACACACTCTCTGGAAGTGTCGTTCACATATGTACTGTAATAAAACAACATTATGCCTTTCCTTAGGGTGTTAGCTGATCACAAACTACCCAAGAGACAAAACATGGCAGGAAAATATTGACTATATACATTATATAGAGGGTGTGTCAATTTATGTGAGAAGTAACTGTGGTGTGGATAGCAGACCTCAAAACAACGCAAAAAGTCCTTAAGAACGTATGTCCTATGTTCGATGGCTCCCGAGATAAGGCCTTCCAAGATTCTGCTGGAATTGTTAATAGCCATACTTGATACACTCCTGTTGCGCCTCTTGTAAGTAACATATCACTGCTGGTACACAGACAGGACTGGAGCTATGTGAACAAGTAGGGCTATTAACAATTCCAGCAGAAACTCGGGATCATAGAACATAGGACATTATATTCATAAGGACTTTTTTGTTGTTGTTTTGAGGTCTCTCCACGCTCCAGCTATTTCCCACATAAATCAACACACCCTGTATGTATATGTTGTTAGTTATATTTTGTTTTATTGCCTGTACTGATGTGAGTTTGTGTGTGCATGTGTTTTAGAGGGGAGGGGAGGGGTTAGTGGTGTGTGTGTGCACCTCACTTGCATGATTATTTTGACTTGAACCCGTTTGCAATAATTTAGCAATCGGGAGAGTTAACTCGGTGCTAGAGGGCTTGACACTGCTCTGAAACCGAGATTTAAATTTCAACTAGGCTTTTCTTTTGTCCTTCCTCTCTATGAAAGTTAAGACTTAGATAAGTTGATCTAGAAAATTATAAAATTAATTTTTAAATTAAGCAGTTAATAAAAGTGGTTAATGTATTACGTGAAATTGACAAGCACTAAAATGTACAATTTAAATACAATTTTCATAGAGAAATATAGTGTATGATATGAACAATTAGATAAAACTACAATGCATCATCATCAACTAAAAATATAATGCTCAAACGAGTTGATGAATATTCTTAGAACATAAGTTGACACATTAAAATATTAATACAAAAAATATAATATGCAATATAATGTGATATGAACAATTTTCTCAAGTCCAAATTTGTTTAGAAATTACAGAATAACAATTAAGTCAACATCTGCTACTGATTTGAAAATTAGTTGAAGTATTTATGTAATGTAGAATGATCTAAGTCTTATCTGTGTTTGTGTCCCATTACTCCTTTTTGACATCCAACACTAGAAAAAGTCTGGATTACTTCACTCCGACATGTTTAGGCACTATGGTACAATAATCATGGATGTTATGTCGGTGTGAA
Source organism: Timema bartmani (assembly GCA_902151455.1). Taxonomy (NCBI): domain Eukaryota; kingdom Metazoa; phylum Arthropoda; class Insecta; order Phasmatodea; family Timematidae; genus Timema; species Timema bartmani. The sequence continues at coordinate 85,335 of CABFWB010000298.1, forward strand.
AAACATGATGTGTTTCTACGGCAGCTAGATGTTATCTCTATCTTTCCCTCCCATATGGTTTAAGTCTTCCTTTAGTTGAATGTTGATGGTGTTTTTACTAGGTACCTAACTTCATCTCTTTCTCCTTATATCAAGGTCATATGGAAGGGAACACGAGTTAAGGTCAGCAATTTTTGCAGTTTTTATAACAACAAAACTTTTTATTGTAGTTTTATACACAGAGTAATCTATTACAGCTCTTGAGAAGGGATCTCTTATGATCACCGCGACATTTGATGAGAAAGTTAAAAAAAAAAGGAAGTCTTACTACAAGTATACTGAGCTTAATTCACGCTCCTTCCCATCCCACCTTAAACTGTTTATGTGGGAGTGTAGGCAACGAGAGTTAAGGGTAGTATTTTTGCAGTTTTATATTGATATATATATTGGTCAAAATATATAATGCTGCTATGATAATTACAGATATTCAAGAACTGTTGATATCACCATGTGTAGAAAAATTAAATTCTATATGTTTCTATTGGAGCAATATTTTATTTATTTTGGTCAAAAAAAGTGTTGCTATAAAAACTGGCAAACTACTGTCCTTAACTTGTATTCTCTAGACTCCCACCTTAATATCCTTGGCTTAAAACACCACTAAAATGATTATCCATGAAATGGTGATATTGTCTTACTAGAAGTATGGTGCGTAAATCAAACTTCTGATAGAATTGGGAAATGAATATATGGACAGACATCACTCTTTTAGTGTCTGCGATCTCCAGGTCACGCACTATATCCACCAGCCATTCAAACTGCTTCTGTGTCTTAGTCACCCATAAGAAGTACACCTGTGAACAATTACATATTGTCGCTGCAGATGTAACACGGACAGTTTAAAACATAGAAAACCTGATTCATTCGCTGAATGGTCTGAAAGGTGTCACTCTAGTGTTAGACTGGCCAAATGATGACGGGAAGGTTTGGGGTTCGAATCCCGGTCGGGTCTACTGAAGGGGGTTTTCCCTAAATGGTTTCCCACTTCCCTTCCACACAAATGTGGATAGATTATCTATAAAATGTTCCCTTCCCCATATATACCCCATTAGAGTAGTTATCATATATGCGGGTAGCTAGAACAGGCATTAAAACATGATGATAGAAAAAATATATATAAATATATTTTTTGCAGTCAACATTGATAACATTTTACTATATGCTTAGTATTATTTTATAGGTATTAATAGTAGCTATCAAAAGTTTCAGCTCTATATAACGTGACCTGATGTATGAATACATGAAAGTATGTTTATAGTAACTTTTTCCATCTATCAAATACTGTTCCTCCTCCTGTGTTTTTACTCTAGCTCAAAATCTAAATCATATTTTATTCCAATCATAAACTTATCAAATGTGCTAGCACTACAAAATTGGCATTTATTTTACAGAATATTTTATATTTAGGTCGTTAATGTGCTCTCTCTACATTCATATACAAATCATTGAAATCAAAAATACTTACTTTTAATATTTACTTTTATTTTTTGGTTGCCAAATAATTGATTTAAAAAAAATCTTGAATGAGTTTTTTTTCTTTATAGATATTTTATTTAAAAAGCTTGTAATCATTTGACATTACTAAAAAGTAGAAAACTTTTGTTTATTTTGCCCCAACTTCTAGGCTGGTATGCAAGAACGTCACTAAGGGCGGTATGCAAAAACGTTAGTGAACGCTTAGTGGACCGATTGTGTGGTCCCGAGCACACTATCGCTCCACCTTTTAACCAATGATGACGCAAGCATACCCACTCTAGTATCCACTAAGCATTCACTTAGTCAAGTTCTTGCATACGGCTCTAAGTGTGAGTAGATGCTTAGTGGTGTGTTAGTTTAGTCCATAGAACACTCAAGGTCCACCTTTTATCCTATGGTGCCGCAAGCTAGCTGATGACACTAAGTGTGAGTGGATGCTTAGTAGTGAGCCAGTATAGTCCTTAAGAACACTCATGGTCCACCTTCCAGCCTATGATGGCGCAGCCATCCAACACCACTAAGGGTCCACTTACACATAGTGGCGTTCTTGCATACAGTCCATGGTAAATTATGATATACAATAACAATTAAATTAAAAAAAAACCACACTTAAAATCAAGTTTTGTTTTGTAATGTTGGTATACTAAATACCTTCCTGCAGCTTGTGCCACAGTTGCTAGCGTTGCTATTGGCTCGGAACACAATGTCTTTAAGGATTGAAGCGAATGGAGTCACTCCTATTCCTCCTCCAATTAAAACAGATACTTCGAACTGATACCAGTCTTGGTGGCCCTCACCATATGGTCCTTCGACATGAATCTGTTGAAATTAAAGTTTAATAAATAGTTGTATTAGTATTTATGTTTGTTCCTTTCAAAATCTGTTTGAATGTTATATAAACTGACAGAACTATAATTAGCTTTTTGTTCTTGGAGAGTTGAGGTTTTAACAGGGTTAATACTCTTTGAGTGAATTTCAGAAACATGTTTTCTTTGTTATTTAACACTACAAAAATGCATTATTATTCACAATCAACACAAGAATAGGGACATATGCAAAATGGTTTGAAAACGTCTTGAATGCATTCTTAATGAATTTATAACAACCAAATTGACACATATTGCCTTTAAAACACTACATATTATAATTAAAGGAACAATAAAAATGGAACAATCCAAAAAATGGAATCAAAGGAATTTTAGTGCACAATAGTTATAATGTTTATAATTATAAAGTATTCCAACTTAACAAAACATACTCGTCCTTGCACCAACAAATAAAAGGTTTGGTTAATTTGGAATGGGCATTATTGTTTAAACAAGTAATTTAATTAAAAGAAAATATTTCTAATGAGTAACGGAGCGTACTAAAGCTCTTTTAACTACATACAGACCTTCAGTGGGCGCATGGTCTAAGGCGTCACTCTAATGTTTGACAAGACTGCCGATGAGGAGATCAGGGTTCGAATTTTGGTTGGGTGTACTGAGGGTGGTTTTTCCAAAATGGTTTTCCACTCAACCTCCATGAAAATGTGGGTATACTTCCTCTCAATTCAACCTTCCTCATTTCTAACTCATTAGTGTAATTAGTACATACGTGTATAACCCAAACTTAGGTGCTAAAAAAACTACAATAGTGAATAAATACATTTATAAATTGTTACTGTATGTTCAATATTAATAGTAAGAACTATCTAAATTGTGTATCTTTGATTCAATTCACACATTCAAGAACAAAATAAGAGATCACTAGTTTATACTAATTTGATGTGCTAGTTTAGTATATATTAGTATAGCAGTACTTTGGGCAAGGGTTTGTCACGCAGCAGACTGGGATCATAGAGATTGCGTATGTTGGTAGTCCAAGGGCCGACTGCTCGAATATGGACTGTCAGACTGGCCTCGTTGGGGGATGAAGATAACGTGAATGGGTGGTATTCGCTTGTGTTGAGGGTGGGGCAAGCAATTCTAACCCACTGCCCAGACTTGTACTCAAAGTTGTGGGGACGTTTAAACTCCAACATTGTCACATCTGAAATGTATTGAAAGAAGTGTAAAAAACATATATCTGTGTGTGTATTGCTTGAAGTTACAAATATTATCTACCTGGAAAAGTAGGCCGTACACTAAACTTCAAGCTCGGCTAATAAGGTATGCCAGTGGCGGGAGGTTGATGTTCAAATCATGGCTTATTGTACTGAGGGTGGTTTCTCCTAAATGGTTTCCTTTTCTTCCACGCAAATTTGGGTGAATTTACTCTAAAATTCTACCCTCATCCTAATACCCCATTAATGTAGTTAACTGTGGGTAACCCAGATGGGTAATAAGACTGAAAAAAAAAAGCCTATCTGTTTATATGAAGCTGAAATCCAAAGCTTCTTGTTTATGGTTGAATAGTAAAATTGAAATTATTTTTGAAAAACAATTTAATCAACTACTTAACAGTGTAAAAACAACAACTTAACATTTATTATTGAAATGTAATGTGGATAAATAGGTTTTTTTAAAAAAATGAATATTGATTGAAAGCTTGAAGCACAAAGAATTCCAAACATTCATGGCCACATTAAAGGTCAAGCTTAGATTTTAATCCAGGGAACACTATGCGTTTTATTTTCTGATGAATTACCCAGCATACTCACTAGAAGGTAGTAGCTCTGCATTCACCACAGGCACTTCCACTTTCTTTGTACTGACCGTGATCATCCGATCTACTATAAACAAGGTACACGGCCCAATAAAGAAGTAAACAAAAAATGGTTCCTGCAACAATGAACAAAGACAAGTTTCAATAAAGTGTAATTTTAAAATATCTTTCTTACAGTATAGGCGTCTTTGAAGTAGGAGTAGAAAAACTATGCCTAATTATAAAGCCATTTTCAATATATTTTAAGATTCTGGACTTACTTCGTTTAGGGAAAAATCATCACTCAGATAGAAATCTAACTATTTATCTTCCACTTTATTCCTATCTTAGAATTGAAATAAGAGGGCTATTAACTATATTGTGGACACAATTTTATACTGACAGCTCATCATCTTCAACTGTTTCTGGCCTGTGGCTGGTTTAGTTTAGTAAAATGCCCCCATCTTCTTCTAGCCTTCCACCATTCTTCCTCCTTTTAATTGCTACCATTCTTCTCCACTCATTTGCACACTTTCTGTTTTCAGCTCCTCTCATCTCTTTATTGGCCTCCTTTCCTATATACTTCATCTCAATCACTCTCTTTGGTATTATTTCCTTCTCCATCCTTATTACATGCCAATCTCCTCCCAGTCTTGCTTCATCTACTATCTCATGTACTCCTTGTGACAGCTAACACGCTCCTCACAAACTTCATTCCCATGACCTACACTTTCTTAGTCTCTCTTACATTCAATGTCCATGTTTATGATGCATATGTGACAATAGGTACAAAGTACGCCTTGTACAACACTTCCTTACACTTCAAGGGCACTTCTCTTCTCCATAGCAGGTCTCTTACACACCTATATAACAACTATCCTTGTTGCCTCTTCTCATTAGATCCCCTCTACTTCCACCCTTCTCCTCAATCACACTTCCAAGATATTTTATGTTCTGTACTTTTCTCAGCTCTATTCCATCCAACTTTATAGCTTTACTAGGCCTTATCCTCTTCCTTGTCATTAGCATTACTTCATTCTTTCGCCAAGCTAAATTTCACTCCATACTCTTTCACTTCCTCATTCCCTTCATGTAGCTGTTCCTGTACTTCCTCTTCCTTTTCTCCCATACCATCAAGTCATCAGCAAACCTCATGGCTTTAATTCTTTCCTCCCTGAGTTTTCCTGCCACTTTATTTATGATCATTTCTATTTCCATTATAAAAAAAATAGTGGTGAAAGAACGCTTGCCTTCTTCAATTCATTTTTTATATAGAACCACTTCGTTCACCCCTTCTTTGACTTAACACAACTCATGCTATCCTCATTATTAAGGTCACTTCACACCTAGGTGAATCAATTCAAATATTGGGACTCAGACTTAAAGCAAATAGGAAAGTAACAATGCAGTGGTTTTGAATATAAATAAGAACCAAAATGTTATTTATTTATTTCACCATTATAACTACATGACATTAGATATATTGTAACAAAATACAAATAAATACCTGTACATAAACTCTAAGATTCAAATAAATGCTAGTAAACTTATGTGCTATTTTCTAAATTTTTATTGATTTTCTCCCATGCATTCTCTCTTATTTTACAGGGTGGCCATAGACAGGGAAAAAAGGGAAAACCCGAAATAATCAGGGGATTTGAAAACTGAGGAAAAAAAGCAGAGAAAAGTCAAGGAACTTGACCACAAAATAGGAGAAATTAGGCATTATCTAGAGTAAATCAAAATAAGAGAAACTTCAAAACTATATTTAGCTAACTGCTCTTCAATATTGTAAACAGCATATGAGGTCAAGTAAACTAATATAATCAACCTTGGCCATGTGTTGCTTTGATTATGTCTTCCACCTTAACCAAGGTAATATATTGTCAAGTCAAACACTACCAGATATTTAGTTTTTGAGTGTTTTATAGGGATGGAGAAGGGTAATTTGAAGGAAATTAACACACACGTTTGTGGAGGGAGAGTGGGAAACCATTAAGAATAAAACTCTTAATTACACTCCGTTGCAATTTGAGCTTAGACCTCCACATCATTAGGAAACCAGAGATGAGATTGACACCTTAGTAAATGTACTCATCAGTACAGGTCATAGATAAATGACTGTTGACCATTGACAGCCCCTCTATACTTAGTAGTTTACTGTTATATAAACAGGCAAAACATGATCAGGGGAAAAATTAAATTTTTGTCATAGAATTCTGAAAGTGAATTCCTGTGGCCTCCCTGTCTTAACATTGATATAGTTGTGGTCATTTTTATCATAAATGCTTCATTCTACAGACAAAACAAACAAACTTGAACATCTGCACACGAGCTAATGTATATTTTCACAGCTTAACTCGGCAATACCACCTCACACACAGATCCGCAATATGCCCTTGAACTTGACCAAAAATGATCGCTGACACAACCGTAGCCTGGTGACGCTGTAAAATTGAAGAAAGTATTCTCCTATAAGATTATTTTCGCTTCACTTTGATTCAAAGAAAGTATTCTCCTCTGAGATATTTTGCTTCACTTCGATTTATCTAGGTGTGGGTGCTGCAATTCAATTCGCCCAGGTGGGAGTGGGATTGTACCTTCTACTCTCATTACCACTCTTCTTTCCACTCTGGCCTCCTCCATCGCTTTCCAAACTTTACTTCTATCCACAATATCATATGTCTTCTCCACATCCATAAATACCATTACCAAGTCCCCACTAAATTCATACCTTCTTATAGTGAAAATAAAGTCTATTGTAGATTTCTGTTCCCTGCTAACAACCAGGGCTATGGAGTCTGAAGCAATTTCGGGTGGAGTTGGTAAATATGTACTGACCTCAAAATAAAAGCTCATAATATTATAACAATAGATGGTAAATACATCATCTAAGTTTTATACTTTTTAAATTCTTTAGGATCAATATTTGTAATTTTTATTGAAAAATTTATTCAAATATAAATTCACAATGTCATAATAATACTTAGCAATGCGTCTTACTACCCATTCAGGTTGTATGCTTAAGAACTAATTAAGCTAATGAATTAGGAATTGGGAAGGTAGAATTTAGAGGAAGTGAACCCACATTTGTGTGGAGGGAAATTGGAAAACCATTTATGAAACACCACCCTCCAGTTCACCCGACCAAGATTCAAACCTTGTTCTCCCTGTCCTCGGCAGTCTAGCTCAACATGAAACTAGTGCATTAGCCAACTACGCCACCAAGGCAGGTCACAATATACTATAAGCTTCCCATGAAGCAATTTGAATGGGAGAATTTCACTGCAGTAAATTTTTGATTACTAATTAACATACATTAGCAATTTTTGAAGGAATCAAAGTCGGACAGTAGAAAAATAGAGGAGTTGGAGTCGAAGGCTTCGTGTATCAACTAAGTAGCCCTGCTAACAACTACCAAATTATGTTTCTAAACCTTCTCACAATTGATTGGTGGGCTTATAGCACTCATATGTAATACAAATATCTATAAATATAGAGAGAAAAAATAGTTCTACACAAATATAATTAATAAGAGGAAATACACCTGTATTAAGATGAGAAAAGGGTGGGAAAACCACTGTGATAAACAACTTTCAATTCACACAGTCGAATGTCGACCTCCCCATCACCCGCAATCCTGTCTATTGGGAGAGTTACACCTTACAATGCCTAACACACGAGTATACATATAAAAACTAGCAATTGTTTGTTTACACTGGATTACTTGTTTAACGAACTAGCTGCTTAAGGCATTATAGTTAGTCCCCTCCATTTACCATCAAAGGTAGCAACCCTACCTTTCTTGTTTCCACTTTGGTGTAGCTTATAAGATAAGATCATAGTGTAATCAGTCAAGGTTAGACTGCTACTGTTTGGGATGATAAAGAGGGGAAATGTGTCATTTTTCAAATTAAAAATTTACAAATATGTTGCGGCTTTCACATACAAACAACTGTACAAGGTTTAGCTTTCTCTATTAATAACTTATTTCTTCAGCCACGTGTATTGAATGTATGTGATCTTGTGTTTCAGGTGAACCATCAGTCATGCAATTAATTTTATACTCACCTGAATGAGTCTGCCAGTTCCATGTAGGACCATCAAAATGTAGAAGAGTGGATAGAGGGAGTGGGTGATCCAGAAGGCGTTGTAGAGTCTTTTGCGAGCCACAGGAAGAGAGAATACAAAGATGAGCGCCGTGAGTAAGGTGAGTAGGATGCCGGTCACACCGGTGATGGTCTGCCAGCACCAGTAGTGGAATTTAGGAATCTCATGCGTGCTTCAAAAAAATTAATTAGAAAGTTGATGATATATTATGATGTTTCATAAAATATAGTTGTTATTAAAAGTGAGAATTAGTATTGATTGGTATCTACAACAGTTAAAGCTACCAATTAATACCTATGCTCACTTTCAATCATGTACAGTTAATTAATATTAATAGTTACTTATCTCTTTATTGGGTCTAGAAAGGACAAAAAAAAAAAACTTAAGTCAAAATAAAATGAGTATTGCCAGGAAAGTTTTTTCTCCATAAATCATTATTACGATTTTTACCGTGTCACTAATTTAAATATTTATATTCTCTTACTAGGTGACACCAAACATTGTGTGATAGTTTCATATGTATGTTATGTACGATAGGAACATCACTGAGAACATAAACAAAACGATAATTATTTACTTAAAAAAAATCAAATCACAAAACTATCCCTCTCTATTCTTTAGCATAATGTAGACTGATTTTCAAGAACAAAGCTGAGTGGGTCAGAAGTGTGAGTGGAGTATTAGTACAGCAGTAGAATGCTTGAGACTGCCCTACTGCACCATTCATGTTATTACGTCGTTTTTTGGGTAAATTACCCTGCACTTGTCTTAACAAACAAACTTTTGATATTTTGCTGACAAGATTGTCTTATTTTAAACTACATTTTCTACAAAATGATTAAAAAATAACGATTAAAAACTGCCTTATTTGATTGATTGTTTAAAAATTGCTGAAGTATTATTAATTTAATACACAATTGTCTTGATTCATACAGTCCCAATTTTCATAAGAATCATTTTATAGAAGGAAAAGTGACTATAGCTTCTTTCATGTATTCATACGTCAATTCATGTGATCTGCAGCTGTCACTTTTGATACCCATTATCAATAACTTTAAAACAACATTAATAATATCAATGTTGACTGGAAAAAAAAAGTTTGTATTTTCTAAAAGTTTAATCCTACCATAGCTAACATCATCTAATGAAATATTTAAAATTCGCTTTAGATATATTAATATAACACTTAATATTTAACATAAGTTTAAGTATTGTTCTATATAATGTTAAAACTATTTAAAGCAAACACAACTTTTTTTTTTTCTAAGCATTGCATCTTACTCTCTGTTTGTGTTATACGTTTATATACTAATTTCGCTAGTAGTTTTAGGAATTAGGAGGGATACATTTGTAGGAAGTGTACCCAAATTTGTGTGGAGGTAGAATGGAAAATTATTTTTAAAAAACCATCCTCAGTAAACCCGACTGAGATTCGAAACTCGATATCCCTGTCATTGGCATTTTAGTCTACTGCGAGATTAGGGCTTTAGACTATGCGGCCACAGAAGCGAGTCACAACATTTTTTAATATCAGATTTATCGCGGCAAAATGCTTTTATTTTATAAATAGTTTTTTTAGCACCACATTTTACTACCTTCTAGGATGTATGAATATGCACTAAATATGCTAAAGTATTAAAGATGAAGAACATTTAATACAGAGGAAGTGTACCCATATTTGTGTGGAGGGAGAGGAGAAAATTATTTAGGAATTACCACCCTCCCTAAACCCGACTGGGATTCAAACCCTGATCTCCTTGTTATCGGTAGTCCTGTCTATTGCAAGAGTAGCATCTTAGACCATTCGACCACCAAAACTAGATGTAATTAGTTCATTCTTGTACTTACGCATGATGAAAGTTTCTGAATAGACAGCTTAGGTCATCTGATGTTTGGGTGGAGATGCTGTAGAAGTTGAAACCATGCCCAATAACATGTATGACTGAAACACAGGAGTCACTAGTTAACAAAATAATTTAAACATTGTTACTTTAATTCACTTTCAAATAACTTTGGATTTCATTATGCTGATTAGTAGTAGTTGCAAATTAGTAACACCTTAATTTATCTTAGGGCTAACTTTAGTGAGAAATGCTTACGAAAATGAAGTGTTAATAATGTCGGCCAAATTCTCGGACATAAGAGTTTAATGAAGTTGATTATAAAAGTATGTATTGAGGGGGAAAAAAATGTAAGATGAAGACCAAGAATGTGCATGAATCAGATAGCATAGGAACAGTTATAAAGATGTAAAAGATTTGGCTCAATATAGTCAGAAGCATGGAGAATTGGAGAAAACCTGTTTGAAGATTTATGAAAAGTGATGACGAATTTTTAAGAAAATGTGTTGACATACTTTTTTTTTTTTAGCTTATATCAATTTGACTGGACTTAAAGCAACTTTAAAAAAAAAAATATGATAGTAGTATCTTAAAAACGACAATTTAAATTATATTTGTTTTAACACAGTGCTTTACATCATTTGTTGTTGAATTCAATCTAATGATAATTAATATTTTAGAAAGAAAGTTTGAAAATTTCTAGCTTAACTTTAAGGTTCATTTAAAAAAAAAAAATTTCCTAAGTTCTAATAAATTTGATATTAAGTTTCTATTGAAAGCAAGTTTGTAAACCCATTTTTACAAAAATACATTTTCAAGGACAGTAAGAAATATTTTAGGCAGAGGTAAACTATATAAAATGTCCTTCTTCGATGGTCGAGTGGTACAAGGTGTCACACTCCCAATAGATAATGATAAGGAGATCAGAGTTGGAATCTCGACCAGGTGTACTGAGGTCAGATTTTCCTAAATGGTTTTACACAAATGCAGGTACAGTTCCTCTAAACTCAACTTTACTCCTCTTTAACACATTAGCCTAATTAGTATTTATGCGTGTAACTCGAATGAGTTGTAAGATGCGGGGATAAAAAAACTATACAAATTGCAAGCCCAGGTATCATCTATTGTGAAAGCATTGTGTTTGCTAGACTTTAAGAGTGGTTTATTTTTTGTACTATCAGCGTAAATATGACAGTGGTTACCTGTGAAAACTAATGACCATATAGCAATGTACTTGTGGAAGGACACAGCTCCATCAAAGGGGATGTACACATGTAAAAACGTATCTCTCATGATGGTGATAGTGTTGCGGCACATAGTGACGAGTAGCGACGAATAGGTGAACATCATGGCTGACGCTGCACCCCTGGTCACTGTTACGCCATAACCAGCGATACGTCTCAAGCCTGAATGCTCTCGCTCCACAGAATAATCTTGAAGTGAAATATAAATTATCAATTTTAAATAAAGGTTTACAAATGGACAAAGTTAGCATACCTTTTTTTGGGGCGCAACAAAATAACTGGGTCAGGCTAGACTAATATATTTTGAAATAATAGATAGTGATGTACAAATTTTACAAAAACCTTTGAAACAAATTATTAATTTTTATTGATTCTATTCAAATTTGTTAGATACTACCCTTTATTAAGGCATCATATTATTTAGTTATTCCATTTTTGCATTAGATGTTATTAGGATCAGATAGGATTAACACTTTATCTCAGGAATAAAAGAAAGATATAAAAAAGCTGTGGAGGGCATTTAAAAAAAACACACACGTTGATTAAATCCCATACATAAGGAGAGTGTTCAAATGGTTAGAATTACTTTTGGATGGTACTATGGATATTTTTTATGGAACATGGATTTTGATATCTTCAGACAAATGCTAGTGCATTTCCTCTTAATTACACATCTTATGTGTTCATAAATTGAATGTGTAACACTGAAATCATACACACAAAGACAAAATGTTTGGGAAGTATTATGCCAAATAATAAAAGATAATTATTCGAGCTCCTGTGTTTATTCAAACTACTCAACTTACAATAGGCCCTCTCTGCAAATATAGCAAGCAGGACAAGTGTATATAGGGTGACCCAGAAGATTTCCCTAGAGTAGTTCTCGATAATTCTCCTAGCTGCCAACCATGGTGTAGTGTTGACAGGCTGCAGCTTGCTGTTTTCAAGAGCCACTGCTTGATCTTCGTCAATACTTATCTCGTTCTTTAGAGTGTGGTGACTGGGAGCCGCCTCACTGGGGTCTCTGCAACATGCCACTTTGGATTAATTTCCCACATATTGTCATTTCTACAAATTGAAAATATTTTACAGGTGTGGGATATTGTTTATTATTTTGTTAGATACAGTTTGTACCAGAGATAACCGGCTTCAGTGGCTGAATGATATAAGGCATTACTGTCGTAACGTCGATGACAGGGAAATTGTGCTTTGAATCTCGATCGGATATACTGAGGATGGTTTTCCTAAATGTTTTTTTCGCCCTTCTTCCACATAAATTAGGCTACACTTTCTCTGAATTCAACCTTCCTCATGATAACACATTAACCTAGCTAGTAGACAGGTATGTAACCCTAACAGGTAGTAAGACACAGGGATTAAATATAATTAGGGATAAAAATAAATAATATTCACGCATTTACATGAAATTTAAGTAAAAGCAGGAAATAAGTATCAAGTATTAAAAAATTGTCAAACAAATCAAGTTTTTTGTGTAAACAAGTTGTTGACCAACTTAATTCAGAAGTGAAAGAATGTCTGTCAAAAAAGTGGGTAGAAATAATTTTTTTTTATATAACCCATAACTTTTAAAAGCCCAACTAAAACATGCTTAAGTACTTTGTTAATTTCTTTAGCTGCCTATTGTGGATTTAAAATGTTTTTATTTTTGTTTATATTCATCCCAAAATTTCTATTGACGCTGTTTTACCGTACAAAATATTTCTTGTAACGCTAAGGTTCTTTTAATTATTGTTTTAATTTTCTGCAGCCAAAGTATATGTGTAAAGAGCTACACCAGGCGTGTCAAACTCTCAGGCAGCATGTGACCCTATTTATGATTTGGTGCACCCTGCAGATCTTAGGATGAACCATAATCCAATGCAACACTATTCTTATTTTTATAAACGTTGAGGAAATACAACATTTTAGAATGTAATATTTGTGAATTTGTCATAACTTGGTAATTCTGGCATGGTAGTTTGGTGTGCCAAATTTGTACTTTTTTTTTACATAGATCATTTTCCAAAAATTGTTGAATTTGCGCACCCAAAATGTGGATATTTGGTAGTATTTACATATGTTAACAGCTTTCTAACAAGAAAAGGAACAAACTCTCTCTCTCGAGATCTTGGATTACAAGGACATGTTTGTCAACAAATTATAAAAATGACATTGGCGTAAGATTCAAAGCTATTAGCACCATTGTTTGCAAATAAAAGGTTTCAAATGTGTTAAAAAAATATAGGATTGAACCTTTTGTGTTATATAAAAAATATACTAAGATGGGAATAACAATACTGATTTTTTTTAATGATCAATGTGGCCTTACTATTAAACGAGTTTGACATGCCTTAGCTAAAGGCCCATCCCTATTTGTAATTTTTCTATTACTGATAGACCAGTGTTATTGAGGTTGTTGGACTGAACTTTTGAAACTCAAATTATCCGACTCATTGAAACGGGTTGAGAGGAGATTGGTTTGAAGAAAAAGTCACCAGTATTCTCCAAGAGAAAGGATAGGAACTTAAATAGCGTGTGTGTGTGTTTGTGTGTGCACTTCTGCACACCTAACTCTCTACACTGCCTACAGTAGTCTCAGTACCCATAGAGTTTGTAAACAGTCTGGCGTGTGATTTCCTGAAACGAGTGCCTCTTGCTGGTTTTTTGCATGGACTGTTGTCCTGGCACTCCGGAGAAGCTCAACTGTGTATAGCTCAGTTTGTCTTTGTAGTCCAGCAGAAGACGTTGAAAGTCATCGACTCCCATTGCATCCTAGGATAATAATAGAAATTGTTTTATTAAAGTACCTCACTTGTTTTACTCAACTATGGTAGGTTGCTGTTCTCTCTTTATCTATCTATTTAATATACACTCAATCCCGGATTTTGACTACCCTTATGCCCCAAAAAATGTAATGCCCCCTTTTTTTAATAATACATAAAAAATTTATAAAACAAACTATTATTTTTTCCTAAATTATTAAAAAAAATCACCATTTTCACATAAGATAAAGTGAAGTGTTACTTTATTGGCGAGTCCAGCTTGTCTCATCATGTCGTTTATGACCTTGTCCAAGTCCTGTTGCTCTACATCGGCATTTACCGTCTCCATTAATGACCTGGGAAGGTAATAAATAAATACACTAATAGGAAGGACAAGGTTTATCATGTTTTTATCCTGCGATTGAAGCTTCCAAATTTTTAAAAGCTTTAATCTGAATATTATTTTTTTCTTTAAAATGTATGATCATTACATTTTTGCATTTATTCTGGAAAGTAAAGACAAAATGATTCTTTACTAAGATCATGTAAAAGAAAAATTGAAAATTGAATATTAAAAATAATATACGAAACTAAAATATAACACATTCAACTTTATTTTTACAAAAACGGTATTGATCTAAAGTAAAATGTTAAATTACATAATATTATTATTGTTATTTTTATTATTATTATTATTATTATTATTATTAATACTACTACTACTACTACTACTACTACTTTGATAAGGTATTAAATTTAAGTGGCGCCTTTACCAACTCAATTGTTTTCTTCAACGAATGACAATTTTAGATTGTTGTAAGCACACCCAGAAAATTTATTAAAATCAAACTTTTAGTTTCTGTCATTTTACCAACCTTTTTTTGAATTTAAAATAAATAAATCTTTATTCCATTTTCATGATAACATTTATAGTTTATTCAAGCCCAAACTATATTTTTTATGGGGATCCAATAATAAAACGTGAAGCACTCACAATGTGTGAATACTTTGTGTATGACTTACTTGATCATGTTTTTGAAGTCTTCTTTAGTGAGTATACCTGTTTTGTTGATGTCATACATGTCAAACATCAGCTTGGCCTTATCATCAGCAGATCCTAAAGAATTGTATACAATTCATTACACTAAACACTTTTTTTTAAAAGTATTTTAAACCCTTTTTCTTATAAAGACCCACATAATGTTATCACTAACCAACCGCCTTTACACTTTATAGGCCCAACACAGATATTTTTATTTAATTTTTTTTAGAGTACATTGGAGGATTGATTATTCATTTCATCAATAAAACTATGTTTTAATACAGTAGGTACAGTAAGTACATTAGGTATTTCCCCTACTTTATTGAGTTTGTCCATCAGCTTTTCACAAACCACAACTTTTGATATTGATATAATTCACAATGCTTTTATTTAGCGCATAAAAACCTAAGAAGATCTAAAATATAGTTATTTCTTGCTAGAGATATTAAACTGTCTAGTCTATGTTTTTGTTAATCTTTGCTTAAATACATTTGAACTAAATTTTGTCTGTTAAAAGTTATTTAGATTACTTTCAAACTGAGTAAAATTAAATTAATCATGTTACTGAAATACAAACAAAAATAACTATTACCTTTGGCAAAAATAACCAACATGTCCACAAACTCACGAAACGATATAAAACCATTTTTGTCCTTGTCAACCAATGAAAACATCTGAAAGTAATAATTATTCTTCAATTAAGGAGATGTTAAATAATTTATCAGAAGTAATTAAGAAGTTTTAAACTTGATTGAAATATAATAAATATATAAATATATAGTATAGATAGTATCGGCCATTCTAAGGAAAAAAGTGTGAATAAACTAATGTCCTTTTCTGAACGATTTCCGAGATAGAGCTATTTGAGTGTACAGATTTCCTTCCCTCATTTTGTAATGCACATGTAATGAAGCATGTGCATTTGTGTGAAGCGTCACTTGGCTGTTTTGACTGATGATATTGTTGAACTGTTGTTTAAAATTCTACACATCTTTACTTATGTTAAATATACAGATATACTGTATGTTTACAGCCTCTGCAATGGCAGTACCACTGCTGCTGTTGAAGAATACCATCGACAGTTTACTATGCATAGAGTTCCAGGAAACTAACTACAATCAGGAATTGGAGATGTGTAGCATTTTTAGCAACATATATATGGAAGTTCTTGATCCAATTTTACAGTAGCAAAGTATTCTGGACATAGCTAAAGTCACAGAAAATTACTTACTTTTCGATGTTATTTAGTTTTGAGTTGAATTTAATAGCATATTAACTTTTTTTTTAAACAGGAACTCCACCCCCTAACCATCCTAGTATATTCGATTAGGATTTAAACCCAGACTTTCACGTCATCGCTACTAGTAAAACAGACTAGACGAGACTAAGGCCTTTGTTCACGTTCCTGCTGGTGCATGTTGTAATATTTTTTTTCACCTTTTGCACAAACCCTGATTCTGGTCTCATGCTGAGTGCCTCGGCAAACTCGGACTTGGTCAGCTCTGTGTAGATAACTTCCCTCGCTGCATGGGAGTCTAGTTTTAAAATCTCATCTTCTGAATGAGAGATTTTAAATGCCTGAAATTAGTAATAAATTAAGTTGATAAGTTTTGTCAACGAAAGAGAGGTTGTTAAATGGGACTCTGAAAACAGAGTGTAAATAAATTGAGACAAATTGATTTTGAACTGGAATTAAACATGGACATACATACATACATACCTAATCACGCCGTTCCCTTATGGGGTGGACAAAAAACTGTGGATATAGCTGAAAAGACAACAACTCTGTTCTTAATCCCTCCTCACTAACTTTCTCCACACTTCCCTATCCTTGCATATTCGCTTCGCTTCGAAATCATCCACACAGTGAGTCATACATGCTTTTTTATTCATAAAACTCTTAATGTTTCTCTTTTTCACACATCCATCTACAACATTTAACCTCATCTTACCAGGCCTACCTCATCCTTTTGATTCACACACTCTACCTTCATATATTTGCTTCATCACTTGATCCACATTCAACATGCCCAAACCAATGTCAGATGCTACTTTCACTTGGAAATTGTAATTATTTATACATTCAGTTGAACCTCAATTTTTACTACATTCCAAATTATTTTGGATATTACCCGAAAAAAATATTTTCACATGCTAAATAAACGTCGATAAGTTATTCCAACTAAGTTAGTTGAAAATCTGCCTTCCAAGCTAAGGGTCTTGATTTAAATGTCACATAAGAGCTAACAATTTATTTCTCAGAAATTATGTTTTTTCTCTCTTTTATTCAGTCGCAAGCTACGCATTTAAATCGGGTGGTCGTAATCATCACAAATCTAAGATAGAGATAGAGAGGAGGATAAACTCTTATAGGGGGTATCTTATTTTAGCCCCCCTTTTCAGTATACATTTTTGTTTATATTTGAATATTGTTCTATGTTTCCAAACTCATTACTGCTGAGTTGCTCAAACTTATTCACTTGAATAGAATGTGTACTATAATTGTTACATGTTATTGAGCGCTTTTAACAGTCATATCACACTTCCATGACAAAATCTACTAATTTCTGATAAGCAACAACAAAATTAACAAAGGTTCACAGTAGTTTGCCTGTCATAATGTTAGTGTAAACATCACAGAACACCGACCCTTAATAAATTGAATCATAAGTCTCTTCGAATAAACTCATTAGTTATGGAAAATGCACATATTTAATTACATACATATGTGTATTATATAGCTCTTTATTTTGACATGATTAGGAGAACATCATCTTCAGTGGCGTATGGTGGAGTGCTGCAAGGGAAGCAAACCTTGTTAAAACTACCTGTGATATGTTCTCATCCACTTGGGCCCTATTTGACCAATCATACATCTGCTCTGCTCTGCATGCCTCACACGGGAATGTATTCCTCAATATCTGACCAAATGAGTGTATCTACTGAGGGAAAAAAGGCNGTAACACTTCATGACACACCACCGACAAACTTTATGGGCTTGCCACTCTAAGGGTGATTTTCCCATAAAGGTATTTTCCATTCTCTCTCCGAGCAAAAGCTAATGAAGTTTTAAAAATAATAAAATTAGAAAATCACATTTACTGGAGCTCTTTTTGTTGTTAACCATTTTTGACATAGCATATAAAACCAAAATTATTAACATAATAATGATTGTAATTTAAATACATAGATAATTCTGTTTTCTTCAACTCAACAAACATTACTAAGTGATCATAAACTATAGTCCAATTTTCATAGGAATCTACATTCTACGTTCACATATTCATGTCAGGTCATCTGATCTGCAGCTCTCAGTTTTGATAGACAATAATAACAATCAAATAATTTCAGGGTGTGTGAGTACTCAAAAATTCAAGTTCTAGTCGAGCTTTAATAGCTGCTTGAACTATACTCTAAGATTTTTTTACAAAACTCAAAAAATGTGAACACTCAAAATCTTCATTCTTTGTCCCGAAAATTCATACTATGATTAATTCTATTAAATTTTAAGATATAATTTCATAGCAAATAAAGTCCCTCGTTATTTCTTTTTGTCTAATTTAAAAAAAAATGTACCATTATATTGCATTTATTTAAAAAATTTAAATTTGTGTGATATAAACTCTTTCGCAAAAAAATTTAGTTCTAAAAATATATGTTTGTACTTATTTAATGGCTTATACATGAATCTGTTAACAGAAATTCTACTTGAAATATTTCTTGTACAAATGTACTACCCAAACTTGAAAAAAAAAAAACCACTCCATTTTAATTCAAACTCTACTCCAACTCAACTCAAAGTGGAAAATGTACTCGCACACCCCTACAAATAACACTAGTAAATTTTGTATTTTATTTAAGGCCCTTTTAATTGAAATTGGAGTGTACAGTAAAACCACGTTCGATCGAACCACATTAGTAAGAAATTCCAGATAATCTGAACACACTTCTAAGAGAAAAATAATAATAAAAAATAGGTCAAATGAAATATATTTTATTGGTTAACAAGCTCAAAATTAAAGAAAATGTAAGAAACAATAATTATATCTGATAATAAATGCTTGATATTTACATGTTGTAGTCAACACAATGTGTATTCCTCTAACTAAAAATAACTACAACACATATTACTTGTTATACGTCAGTTAAATAAATGAAAATTGGATTAAACTCATTCAACTGCAATTTAAAATTCATATAAATAATGTATCTCTGTATTTTCCTGCTTAATCTGTTAACAAGGTTTTACTGTAGTACAAGCTGCAAAGTGTATTGATCCATAATCAGTCTAATGACCTACCTGTGAGAACACGACTCTGAAGAACATCTCAAGTTTCTTTTGTCTGTCCTCCCTTGTAATGGCTTGTTTTAGCGCCGGCGCCAAAGCCACGCTTATGCGGTTCCTTGCAACTCCCATATGAGTAATAAACTCTTCAAAACCTTTCAGAAAGTTATCTCGCAGGTACTCAGAGTTAAACTTCAAAACCTGTCGGGGAAAATTTACCAAGATCATTTCTTATTTATGTGTTTTCAATAATATCATTTAATATGCACAAAAACCCCCTTCATTGGCCGAATAGTCTAAGGAGCCACTCTCTTGTTTCTGTAGATTCACACATTCGCTGAAAAACTAGCGCAGAACAGAAACATAGTTAGGTGACGAGCTCTAAGCCAATCACCAAATTTCCGCCTTATCGGTGCGAGCTATTCTGCTCAAACTCAATTCATCTCTACTTTGTCCGCTCTGCCTGAGATCTTCGGCATGGGAGAACCAATCAAGTCTCAAAACCAATCATCTAGAATCAGTGCATGTGCATTTGCATGTGACTACACATAAAGTGTGTCAATTGCTGCGCTACTCAGACAGATTCTGCTTTCTATTTTTGGTGCACGTGTGAATCAAGTTTTAGACTTACCAGCTGAAGACTGGAAGATTAGGGTTTGAATCCCAGTCAAGTCTACTGAGGGTGGTTCCCCACTCTCCCTCCACCCAAATCCGGGTACATTATCTCTAAAGTTCTATCTTCCCCATCCATATTCTATTAGTGTAATTAATGTATGCATACAACCCGAACATGTACTATTTCAGGAGGGGGAACTGGGCTTAGGAAGCAGGCCAGAATGAGAAAAAAAACTATAAAAATACAAAAATGAGGGGACAAGTAAATTAAAATTGAATAAAGTACATGCCCTGATGCAGAGGTCTAATCACCAGATTTTAAAATCAGTTTGTGGTTATAAACAAAATTTTTTTTTTTAACTTATTGGTTGTAGATACTGCACATTCTCATGTTTTGAATCCATAATACCTTCTTCACCACTCTAAAGAGATAGTGTCACGTACCAAGTCATAGTCATTGCTGACTTTTAGCATGAGGTGTACCCCATCTGTGATGATGTACATCTCCACAATGTTGCTGTTGGAGAGGTCCATGGCTCTCAGTAGATGCCCTCTTTGGTCACGAACCTGGACCTGTCTTTTCTCAGGGTTCATCACTATCACAATGTCCCTATAAGGTGCTTTGCGGTTTACCCATTCTCGCACTGCAACATTCAAAACACAGTGATTCAATAATCTGTGTGTGTTTTTTAATCCAATCTGTGGAGTTACTGTTAATTAAATTTTAATAATCTAAATTACTGTTAAACATTGTTCTCAAAAGTGTTTTACAAATCATGCAATTAAATCTAACAAATGTTGGCTCTAGTTCATTGTTTCTCAAATGTCGGGTATATTCCCAGGGGCACATGAAGAATTTCAAAAGGTACGGGGATGGACCACTAAATTTTATTAATAAGACATGTTTTATAATAGCAATTATAAATAAATTAATACAAATTTTGACATCAAGGCTTTGTTTAGATTACCACTAAAGCATCTTAATCCATATTTGAAACAGCCATTTATATTTTGCAATTTATTTTTATTTTTATAAAGAGCTGGAAGGGGTATTTTGGTTAGGCAATGACCCCAAAAGGGGTACACTACTAATGAAAGTTTGGGAAACATTACTCCACAATCCACACGATCACCTCTTCAATGCTGTAGTTGTACAGCTTTACATTACTGGTGGGGAATTTGATTGATTTGTATAGCCTTTTATAACATAACAAGATCAATATTATTTAAGCTTACTACATATATTTGTTTTGTTATTAGTAAACTATATATTTTTTGAACTTTTACATAATTCAAATCAACTTATGTTAGGGGTTTTTGCCATATAGAGCCAAGTAAATTGGATACTTTTGGATTATTCCTAATCTCTTGTGTAGATAATTGAGCATCTAATGTAATTTATTTTATTTGTATGCAGTTGTTTAAATTTTTATGTGCCATATAACATTTTGTAAATCACATTAGTGAAATCTCCCTTAACGAACTTCTCTGATTCGCAAATTCTTCTTAAAATGAGCAGTTTAAATTTCCCCGGCAAAATAGCATGGGCTCTTACGGTGAAACAACATCCCCATAGTGGGATTTTTCACTACCTGACACAAACACGTCTAAAGATGCATAACGATTACTAAACAGTAGACAAGATTGAAAACACCAGTCCATGTACAGTATTTTACTGTAGGAATGTCAGGAATGCCATTGTCTCATGTAAAGTGTGAGCAGTCCCGCCTTCCCCCTATGGTGAACGTTTCTAAAATAGCCTACATAGAATTAATTAAGGTACTTCGAGATCATACCTCCCACCCCTTGTAAGCCATCTGCGTGGAGATTTTCCAGCAGTTGTCTGTGCTTGTGCAGATGACCTAGACTGCTCAAAATTCATTTCATTTGCTTATTGTTTTATGTACTATGCAATCTGTACAGTAATCTTTGTGCAATATTTATTCATTGGTCATATCCTGCATACAACACTGCACATAGATTGTTGTAGTTAATATTCTAAGTGTATCGGTTCAAATAGATTATACTATGTTCAAGAAGTTTGATTTAAAAAAATATATTTTTCCAAATAACGAACTCCTCTTAAGTGACAGACCATATTTTAATCTCAGTAGGTTTTTGCTACTAATGGATTTTGGTGTATTAATTTGATATAAAGTGATATTTAATTTCATTAGATATTTATAGTATGGTATTATGGCTCAGAATATATTTTATAGTAATATTATGATGAATTCAAACCCAAAGTATTATTATCAAACTAGGTTGTTTATAACATTGCAATACCTGAGTAAGGAATACGATGTTTCTCCTTATGAAATGAATCTCTCACTCTACTGGCTATCATGAGCATCTTCTCTTTCTGTTGTACGTGTTTCACATGAATCATCAAGAATAATGCTCCAACAAACACTACACACATTAAACACATATAATTTAGTTAAATAATTGTATTTTATTAAAGGGAATTAAAAAAATAAATTTGTTCAAAATGTAACTTCTTAAAATCCACTTAAAAATATAGTCGATTTAAATTATTCACGAAGTGATTTATCATTTTCAAAAGATTCAATATAAACTTGCTACATAGAATCCAATTTTCATAGGAATTTCATTCTAATAGCTTCAAATGTTGCTGAATCTACTTTCATGTATTCACAAATCAGGTCATGATATATCTAACTTTCACTTTTAATAGATATCATTAAGTATAAATTAACTCCAATAATACAGCAAAATGTAATAAATTTTAACTACAAAAATTTTGTAATTTCTTTAACGCCCTTCTTTCCCACCTTTTAACATACCCTCTTTCTTAGATTTTAAGACACACT